>CATORF010000226.1:1200000-1800000 GCA_951804975.1 Anthophora plumipes
GATATCTTAGTTTTCGTGGGGTTTCAAGCTGAGACATGCATTTTCTACGATAATCTTGGTGAGACTTCTGTCAGAAGTATGCAGAATCATCGAAATCGCTCTGTTCAAGATATTTAATGCGAGAAACCGGTTATCTGGTGTTTTCACCACTCCACAGTGCATTTGAAATGCAGAACCGGCGATATCTTGGTTTTCGTGGGGTTTCAAGCTGAGAGATGCATTTTCTACGATAATCTTGGTGAGACATCTGTCAGAAGCATGCAGAATCATCGCAATCGCTCTTTTCAAGATATTTAATGCGAGAAACACGCTATCTGGTGTTTTCACTACTCCACAGTGCGTTTGATATGCAGATCCGGTGATATCCTGGTTTTCGTCGGGTTTCAAGCTGATACACTCAGTTTCCACCCTAATCTTGGTGGTTCTTCTGTGAGAAGTATGCAGAATCATCGAGAATGCACTTTTCAAGATATTTAAGGCGAGAAACACGCTATCTGTTGTTTTCACTACTCCACAGTGCATTTGATATGCAGAACCGGCGATATCTTGGTTTTTGTGGGGTTTCAAGCTGACACTTGCATTTTCTACGATAATCTTGGTGAGACTTCTGTCAGAAGTATGCAGAATCATCGAAATCGCTCTAATCGAGCTATTCACTGCGAGAAACACGCTATCTGGTGTTTTCACTACTCCACAGTGCGTTTGATATGCAGAACCGGTGATATCCTGGTTTTCGTCGGGTTTCAAGCTGATACACTCAGTTTCCACCCTAATCTTGGTGAGACTTCTGTCAGAAGTATGCAGAATCATCGAAATCGCTCTTTTCAAGATATTTAAAGCGAGAAACCGGTTATCTGGTGTTTTCACCACTCCACAGTGCATTTGAAATGCAGAACCGACGATATCTTGGTTTTCGTGGGGTTTCAAGATGAGACATGCATTTTTTACGATAATCTTGGTGAGACTTCTGTCAGAAGTATGCAGAATCATCGAAATCGCTCTTTTCAAGATATTTAATGCGAGAAACACGCTATCTGGTGTTTTCACTACTCCACAGTGCGTTTGATATGCAGAACCGGTGATATCCTGGTTTTCGTCGGGTTTCAAGCTGATACACTCAGTTTCCACCCTAATCTTGGTGGTTCTTCTGTGAGAAGTATGCAGAATCATCGAGATCGCACTTTTCAAGATTTTTAATGCGAGAAACACGCTATCTGGTGTTTTCACTACTCCACAGTGCATTTGATATGCAGAACCGTCGATATCTTGGTTTTCGTGGGGTTTTCAGCTGAGATATATATTTTCTGTTATAATCTTGGTGTTTCTTCTGTGACAAGTATGCAGAATGATTGAATTGGTCTTTTGGAGCTGTTTAATGCGAGAAACACGTTATCTGGTGTTTTCACTACTCCACAGTGCGTTTGATATGCAGAACCGGCGAAATCTTGGTTTTCGTGGGGTTTCAAGCTGACACATGCATTTTCTACGATAATCTTGGTGAGCCTTCTGCCAGAAGTATTCAGAATCATCGCAATCGCTCTTTTCAAGATATTTAATGCGAGAAACCGGTTATCCGGTGTTTTCACCACTCCACAGTGCATTTGAAATGCAGAACCGGCGATATCTTGGTTTTCGTGGGGTTTCAAGATGAGACATGCATTTTCTACGATAATCTTGGTGAGACTTCTGTCAGAAGCATGCAGAATCATCGCAATCGCTCTTTTCAAGATATTTAATGCGAGAAACACGCTATCTGGTGTTTTCACTACTCCACAGTGCGTTTGATATGCAGATCCGGTGATATCCTGGTTTTCGTCGGGTTTCAAGCTGATACACTCAGTTTCCACCCTAATCTTGGTGGTTCTTCTGTGAGAAGTATGCAGAATCATCGAGAATGCACTTTTCAAGATATTTAAGGCGAGAAACACGCTATCTGTTGTTTTCACCACTCCACAGTGCATTTGATATGCAGAAACGGCGATATCTTGGTTTTTGTGGTGTTTCATGCTGACACTTGCATTTTCTACGATAATCTTGGTGAGACTTCTGTCAGAAGTATGCAGAATCATCGAAATCGCTCTATTCGAGCTATTCACTGCGAGAAACACGCTATCTGGTGTTTTCACTACTCCACAGTGCGTTTGATATGCAGAACCGGTGATATCCTGGTTTTCGTCGGGTTTCAAGCTGATACACTCAGTTTCCACCCTAATCTTGGTGAGACTTCTGTCAGAAGTATGCAGAATCATCGAAATCGCTCTTTTCAAGATATTTAATGCGAGAAACCGGTTATCCGGTGTTTTCACCACTCCACAGTGCATTTGAAATGCAGAACCGGCGATATCTTGGTTTTCGTGGGGTTTCAAGATGAGACATGCATTTTCTACGATAATCTTGGTGAGACTTCTGTCAGAAGTATGCAGAATCATCGAAATCGCTCTTTTCAAGATATTTAATGCGAGAAACACGCTATCTGGTGTTTTCACTACTCCACAGTGCGTTTGATATGCAGAACCGGTGATATCCTGGTTTTCGTCGGGTTTCAAGCTGATACACTCAGTTTCCACCCTAATCTTGGTGGTTCTTCTGTGAGAAGTATGCAGAATCATCGAGATCGCACTTTTCAAGATTTTTAATGCGAGAAACACGCTATCTGGTGTTTTCACTACTCCACAGTGCGTTTGTTATGCAGAACCGGTGATATCCTGGTTTTCGTCGGGTTTCAAGCTGAGACACCCAGTTTCCACCCTAATCTTGGTGGTTCTTCTGTGAGAAGTATGCAGAATCATCGAGATCGCTCTTTTCAAGATATTTAATGCGAGAAACACGCTATCTGGTGTTTTCACCACTCCACGGTGCATTTGATATGCAGAACCGGCGATATCTTGGTTTTCGTGGGGTTTCAAGCTGAGACATGCATTTTCTACGATAATCTTGGTGAGACTTCTGTCAGATGTATGCAGAATCATCGAAATCGCTCTATTCGAGCTATGTACTGCGAGAAACACGCTATCTGGTGTTTTCACTACTCCACAGTGCGTTTGATATGCAGAACCGGTGATATCCTGGTTTTCGTCGGGTTTCAAGCTGAGACACTCAGTTTCCACCCTAATCTTGGTGGTTCTTCTGTGACAAGTATGCAGAATCATCAAGATCGCTCTTTTCAAGATATTTAATGCGAGAAACACGCTATCTGGTGTTTTCACCACTCCACAGTGCATTTGATTTGCAGAACCGGCGATATCTTGGTTTTCGTGTGGTTTCAAGCTGACACATGCATTTTCTACGATAATCTTGGTGAGACTTCTGTCAGAAGTATGCAGAATCATCGAAATCGCTCTATTCGAGCTATGCACTGCGAGAAACACGCTATCTGGTGTTTTCACTACTCCACAGTTCATTTGAAATGCAGAACCGGCGATATCTTGTTTTTCGTGGGGTTTCAAGCTGAGACATGCATTTTCTACGATTATCTTGGTGAGACTTCTGTCAGAAGTATGCAGAATCATCGAGATCGCTCTATTCGAGCTATATAATGCGCGAAACACGCCATCTGGTGTTTTCACCACTCCAGAGTGCGTTTGATATGCAGAACCGGCGATATCTAAGAATTCGGGGGTTTCCAGCTGAGATATGCATTTTCTACGATAATCTTGGTGAGACTTCAGTCAGAAGTATGCAGAATCATCGAAATCGGGCTTTTCGAACTATTTGATGCGGAAAAACACGTTTTCTGGAGTTTTCACCACTCCACAGAGCGTTTGATATGCAGAACCGTCGATATCTTGGTTTTCGTGGGGTTTTCAGCTGAGATATATATTTTCTGTTATAATCTTGGTGTTTCTTCTGTGACAAGTATGCAGAATGATTGAAGTTGTTCTTTTGGAGCTGTTTAATGCGAGAAACACGTTATCTGGTGTTTTCACTACTCCGCAGTGCGTTTGATATGCAGAACCGGCGAAATCTTGGTTTTCGTGGGGTTTCAAGCTGACACATGCATTTTCTACGATAATCTTGGTGAGCCTTCTGCCAGAAGTATTCAGAATCATCGCAATCGCTCTTTTCAAGATATTTAATGCGAGAAACACGCTATCTGGTGTTTTCACCACTCCACAGTGCGTTTGATATGCAGAACCGGCGATATCTTGGTTTTCGTGGGGTTTCAAGCTGAGCCATGCATTTTCTACGATAATCTTGGTGAGACTTCTGTCAGAAGTATGCAGAATCATCGAAATCGCTCTTTTCAAGATATTTAATGCGAGAAACAGGTTATCTGGTGTTTCCACCACTCCACAGTGCGTTTGATGTTCTGAACCGGCGATATCTTAGTTTTCGTGGGGTTTCAAGCTGAGACATGCATTTTCTACGATAATCTTGGTGAGACATCTGTCAGAAGCATGCAGAATCATCGCAATCGCTCTTTTCAAGATATTTAATGCGAGAAACACGCTATCTGGTGTTTTCACTACTCCACAGTGCGTTTGACATGCAGATCCGGTGATATCCTGGTTTTCGTCGGGTTTCAAGCTGATACACTCAGTTTCCACCCTAATCTTGGTGGTTCTTCTGTGAGAAGTATGCAGAATCATCGAGAATGCACTTTTCAAGATATTTAAGGCGAGAAACACGCTATCTGTTGTTTTCACTACTCCACAGTGCATTTGATATGCAGAACCGGCGATATCTTGGTTTTTGTGGGGTTTCAAGCTGACACTTGCATTTTCTACGATAATCTTGGTGAGACTTCTGTCAGAAGTATGCAGAATCATCGAAATCGCTCTAATCGAGCTATTCACTGCGAGAAACACGCTATCTGGTGTTTTCACTACTCCACAGTGCGTTTGATATGCAGAACCGGTGATATCCTGGTTTTCGTCGGGTTTCAAGCTGATACACTCAGTTTCCACCCTAATCTTGGTGAGACTTCTGTCAGAAGTATGCAGAATCATCGAAATCGCTCTTTTCAAGATATTTAAAGCGAGAAACCGGTTATCTGGTGTTTTCACCACTCCACAGTGCATTTGAAATGCAGAACCGGCGATATCTTGGTTTTCGTGGGGTTTCAAGATGAGACATGCATTTTTTACGATAATCTTGGTGAGACTTCTGTCAGAAGTATGCAGAATCATCGAAATCGCTCTTTTCAAGATATTTAATGCGAGAAACACGCTATCTGGTGTTTTCACTACTCCACAGTGCGTTTGATATGCAGAACCGGTGATATCCTGGTTTTCGTCGGGTTTCAAGCTGATACACTCAGTTTCCACCCTAATCTTGGTGGTTCTTCTGTGAGAAGTATGCAGAATCATCGAGATCGCACTTTTCAAGATTTTTAATGCGAGAAACACGCTATCTGGTGTTTTCACTACTCCACAGTGCATTTGATATGCAGAACCGTCGATATCTTGGTTTTCGTGGGGTTTTCAGCTGAGATATATATTTTCTGTTATAATCTTGGTGTTTCTTCTGTGACAAGTATGCAGAATGATTGAATTGGTCTTTTGGAGCTGTTTAATGCGAGAAACACGTTATCTGGTGTTTTCACTACTCCACAGTGCGTTTGATATGCAGAACCGGCGAAATCTTGGTTTTCGTGGGGTTTCAAGCTGACACATGCATTTTCTACGATAATCTTGGTGAGCCTTCTGCCAGAAGTATTCAGAATCATCGCAATCGCTCTTTTCAAGATATTTAATGCGAGAAACCGGTTATCCGGTGTTTTCACCACTCCACAGTGCATTTGAAATGCAGAACCGGCGATATCTTGGTTTTCGTGGGGTTTCAAGATGAGACATGCATTTTCTACGATAATCTTGGTGAGACTTCTGTCAGAAGCATGCAGAATCATCGCAATCGCTCTTTTCAAGATATTTAATGCGAGAAACACGCTATCTGGTGTTTTCACTACTCCACAGTGCGTTTGATATGCAGATCCGGTGATATCCTGGTTTTCGTCGGGTTTCAAGCTGATACACTCAGTTTCCACCCTAATCTTGGTGGTTCTTCTGTGAGAAGTATGCAGAATCATCGAGAATGCACTTTTCAAGATATTTAAGGCGAGAAACACGCTATCTGTTGTTTTCACCACTCCACAGTGCATTTGATATGCAGAAACGGCGATATCTTGGTTTTTGTGGTGTTTCATGCTGACACTTGCATTTTCTACGATAATCTTGGTGAGACTTCTGTCAGAAGTATGCAGAATCATCGAAATCGCTCTATTCGAGCTATTCACTGCGAGAAACACGCTATCTGGTGTTTTCACTACTCCACAGTGCGTTTGATATGCAGAACCGGTGATATCCTGGTTTTCGTCGGGTTTCAAGCTGATACACTCAGTTTCCACCCTAATCTTGGTGAGACTTCTGTCAGAAGTATGCAGAATCATCGAAATCGCTCTTTTCAAGATATTTAATGCGAGAAACCGGTTATCCGGTGTTTTCACCACTCCACAGTGCATTTGAAATGCAGAACCGGCGATATCTTGGTTTTCGTGGGGTTTCAAGATGAGACATGCATTTTCTACGATAATCTTGGTGAGACTTCTGTCAGAAGTATGCAGAATCATCGAAATCGCTCTTTTCAAGATATTTAATGCGAGAAACACGCTATCTGGTGTTTTCACTACTCCACAGTGCGTTTGATATGCAGAACCGGTGATATCCTGGTTTTCGTCGGGTTTCAAGCTGATACACTCAGTTTCCACCCTAATCTTGGTGGTTCTTCTGTGAGAAGTATGCAGAATCATCGAGATCGCACTTTTCAAGATTTTTAATGCGAGAAACACGCTATCTGGTGTTTTCACTACTCCACAGTGCGTTTGATATGCAGAACCGGTGATATCCTGGTTTTCGTCGGGTTTCAAGCTGAGACACCCAGTTTCCACCCTAATCTTGGTGGTTCTTCTGTGAGAAGTATGCAGAATCATCGAGATCGCTCTTTTCAAGATATTTAATGCGAGAAACACGCTATCTGGTGTTTTCACCACTCCACGGTGCATTTGATATGCAGAACCGGCGATATCTTGGTTTTCGTGGGGTTTCAAGCTGAGACATGCATTTTCTACGATAATCTTGGTGAGACTTCTGTCAGATGTATGCAGAATCATCGAAATCGCTCTATTCGAGCTATGTACTGCGAGAAACACGCTATCTGGTGTTTTCACTACTCCACAGTGCGTTTGATATGCAGAACCGGTGATATCCTGGTTTTCGTCGGGTTTCAAGCTGAGACACTCAGTTTCCACCCTAATCTTGGTGGTTCTTCTGTGACAAGTATGCAGAATCATCAAGATCGCTCTTTTCAAGATATTTAATGCGAGAAACACGCTATCTGGTGTTTTCACCACTCCACAGTGCATTTGATTTGCAGAACCGGCGATATCTTGGTTTTCGTGTGGTTTCAAGCTGACACATGCATTTTCTACGATAATCTTGGTGAGACTTCTGTCAGAAGTATGCAGAATCATCGAAATCGCTCTATTCGAGCTATGCACTGCGAGAAACACGCTATCTGGTGTTTTCACTACTCCACAGTTCATTTGAAATGCAGAACCGGCGATATCTTGTTTTTCGTGGGGTTTCAAGCTGAGACATGCATTTTCTACGATTATCTTGGTGAGACTTCTGTCAGAAGTATGCAGAATCATCGAGATCGCTCTATTCGAGCTATATAATGCGCGAAACACGCCATCTGGTGTTTTCACCACTCCAGAGTGCGTTTGATATGCAGAACCGGCGATATCTAAGAATTCGGGGGTTTCCAGCTGAGATATGCATTTTCTACGATAATCTTGGTGAGACTTCAGTCAGAAGTATGCAGAATCATCGAAATCGGGCTTTTCGAACTATTTGATGCGGAAAAACACGTTTTCTGGAGTTTTCACCACTCCACAGAGCGTTTGATATGCAGAACCGTCGATATCTTGGTTTTCGTGGGGTTTTCAGCTGAGATATATATTTTCTGTTATAATCTTGGTGTTTCTTCTGTGACAAGTATGCAGAATGATTGAAGTTGTTCTTTTGGAGCTGTTTAATGCGAGAAACACGTTATCTGGTGTTTTCACTACTCCGCAGTGCGTTTGATATGCAGAACCGGCGAAATCTTGGTTTTCGTGGGGTTTCAAGCTGACACATGCATTTTCTACGATAATCTTGGTGAGCCTTCTGCCAGAAGTATTCAGAATCATCGCAATCGCTCTTTTCAAGATATTTAATGCGAGAAACACGCTATCTGGTGTTTTCACCACTCCACAGTGCGTTTGATATGCAGAACCGGCGATATCTTGGTTTTCGTGGGGTTTCAAGCTGAGCCATGCATTTTCTACGATAATCTTGGTGAGACTTCTGTCAGAAGTATGCAGAATCATCGAAATCGCTCTTTTCAAGATATTTAATGCGAGAAACAGGTTATCTGGTGTTTCCACCACTCCACAGTGCGTTTGATGTTCTGAACCGGCGATATCTTAGTTTTCGTGGGGTTTCAAGCTGAGACATGCATTTTCTACGATAATCTTGGTGAGACATCTGTCAGAAGCATGCAGAATCATCGCAATCGCTCTTTTCAAGATATTTAATGCGAGAAACACGCTATCTGGTGTTTTCACTACTCCACAGTGCGTTTGACATGCAGATCCGGTGATATCCTGGTTTTCGTCGGGTTTCAAGCTGATACACTCAGTTTCCACCCTAATCTTGGTGGTTCTTCTGTGAGAAGTATGCAGAATCATCGAGAATGCACTATTCAAGATATTTAAGGCGAGAAACACGCTATCGGTTGTTTTCACCACTCCACAGTGCATTTGATATGCAGAACCGGCGATATCTTGGTTTTTGTGGGGTTTCAAGCTGACACTTGCATTTTCTACGATAATCTTGGTGAGACTTCTGTCAGAAGTATGCAGAATCATCGAAATCGCTCTATTCGAGCTATTTACTGCGAGGAACACGCTATCTGGTGTTTTCACTACTCCACAGTGCGTTTGATAATCAGAACCGGTGATATCCTGGTTTTCGTCGGGCTTCAAGCTGAGACACTCAGTTTCCACCCTAATCTTGGTGGTTCTTCTGTGAGAAGTATGCAGAATCATCGAGAATGCACTATTCAAGATATTTAATGCGAGAAACACACTATCTGGTGTTTTCACCACTCCACAGTGCGTTTGATATGCAGAACCGGCGATATCTTGGTTTTCGTGGGGTTTCAAGCTGAGACATGCATTTTCTACGATAATCTTGGTGAGACTTCTGTCAGAAGTATGCAGAATCATCGAAATCGCTCTTTTCAAGATATTTAATGCGAGAAACCGGTTATCTGGTGTTTTCACCACTCCACAGTGCGTTTGATGTTCTGAACCGGCGATATCTTAGTTTTCGTGGGGTTTCAAGCTGAGACATGCATTTTCTAGGATAATCTCGGGTGAGACTTCTGTCAGAAGTATGCAGAATCATCGAAATCGCTCTGCTCAAGATATTTAATGCGAGAAACCGGTTATCTGGTGTTTTCACCACTCCACAGTGCATTTGAAATGCAGAACCGGCGATATCTTGGTTTTCGTGGGGTTTCAAGCTGAGACATGCATTTTCTACGATAATCTTGGTGAGACATCTGTCAGAAGCATGCAGAATCATCGCAATCGCTCTTTTCAAGATATTTAATGCGAGAAACACGCTATCTGGTGTTTTCACTACTCCACAGTGCGTTTGATATGCAGATCCGGTGATATCCTGGTTTTCGTCGGGTTTCAAGCTGATACACTCAGTTTCCACCCTAATCTTGGTGGTTCTTCTGTGAGAAGTATGCAGAATCATCGAGAATGCACTTTTCAAGATATTTAAGGCGAGAAACACGCTATCTGTTGTTTTCACCACTCCACAGTGCATTTGATATGCAGAACCGGCGATATCTTGGTTTTTGTGGGGTTTCAAGCTGACACTTGCATTTTCTACGATAATCTTGGTGAGACTTCTGTCAGAAGTATGCAGAATCATCGAAATCGCTCTATTCGAGCTATTTACTGCGAGGAACACGCTATCTGGTGTTTTCACTACTCCACAGTGCGTTTGATAATCAGAACCGGTGATATCCTGGTTTTCGTCGGGTTTCAAGCTGAGACACTCAGTTTCCACCCTAATCTTGGTGGTTCTTCTGTGAGAAGTATGCAGAATCATCGAAATCGCTCTTTTCAAGATATTTAATGCGAGAAACACGCTATCTGGTGTTTTCACCACTCCACAGTGCATTTGATATGCAGAACCGGCGATATCTTGGTTTTCGTGGGGTTTCAAGCTGAGACATGCATTTTCTACGATAATCTTGGTGAGACTTCTGACAGAAGTATGCAGAATCATCGAAATAGCTCTATTCGAGCTATTTACTGCGAGAAACACGCTATCTGGTGTTTTCACTACTCCACAGTGCGTTTGATATGCAGAACCGGCGATATCTTGGTTTTCGTCGGGTTTCAAGCTGAGATATGCATTTTCTACGATAATTTTGGTGGTTCTTCTGTGAGAAGTATGCAGAATCATCGTGATCGCTCTTTTCAAGATATTTAATGCGAGAAACCGGTTATCTGGTGTTTTCACCACTCCACAGTGCGTTTGATGTTCTGAACCGGCGATATCTTAGTTTTCGTGGGGATTCAAGCTGAGACATGCATTTTCTACGATAATCTTGGTGAGACTTCTGTCAGATGTATGCAGAAACATCGAAATCGCTCTGTTCAAGATATTTAATGCGAGAAACCGGTTATCTGGTGTTTTCACCACTCCACAGTGCATTTGAAATGCAGAACCGGCGATATCTTGGTTTTCGTGGGGTTTCAAGCTGAGACATGCATTTTCTACGATAATCTTGGTGAGACATCTGTCAGAAGCATGCAGAATCATCGCAATCGCTCTTTTCAAGATATTTAATGCGAGAAACACGCTATCTGGGGATTTCACTACTCCACAGTGCGTTTGATATGCAGATCCGGTGATATCCTGGTTTTCGTCGGGTTTCAAGCTGATACACTCAGTTTCCACCCTAATCTTGGTGGTTCTTCTGTGAGAAGTATGCAGAATCATCGAGAATGCACTTTTCAAGATATTTAAGGCGAGAAACACGCTATCTGTTGTTTTCACCACTCCACAGTGCATTTGATATGCAGAACCGGCGATATCTTGGTTTTTGTGGGGTTTCAAGCTGACACTTGCATTTTCTACGATAATCTTGGTGAGACTTCTGTCAGAAGTATGCAGAATCATCGAAATCGCTCTATTCGAGCTATTTACTGCGAGGAACACGCTATCTGGTGTTTTCACTACTCCACAGTGCGTTTGATAATCAGAACCGGTGATATCCTGGTTTTCGTCGGGTTTCAAGCTGAGACACGCAGTTTCCACCCTAATCTTGGTGGTTCTTCTGTGAGAAGTATGCAGAATCATCGAGATCGCTCTTTTCAAGATATTTAATGCGAGAAACACGCTATCTGGTGTTTTCACCACTCCACAGTGCATTTGATATGCAGAACCGGCGACATCTTGGTTTTCGTGGGGTTTCAAGATGAGACATGCATTTTCTACGATAATCTTGGTGAGACTTCTGTCAGAAGTATGCAGAATCATCGAAATCGCTCTATTCGAGCTATTTACTGCGAGAAACACGCTATCTGGTGTTTTCACTACTCCACAGTGCGTTTGATATGCAGAACCGGTGATATCCTGGTTTTCGTCGGGTTTCAGACTGAGACACTCAGTTTCCACCCTAATCTTGGTGGTTCTTCTGTGATAAGCATGCAGAATCATCGAGATCGCTCTTATCAAGATATTTAATGCGAGAAACACGCTATCTGGTGTTTTCACCACTCCACAGTGCATTTGATATGCAGAACCGGCGAAATGTTGGTTTTCGTGGGGTTTCAAGCTGAGATATGCATTTTCTACGAAAATCTTGGTGAGACTTCTGACAGAAGTATGCAGAATCATCGAAATAGCTCTATTCGAGCTATTTACTGCGAGAAACACGCTATCTGGTGTTTTCACTACTCCACAGTGCGTTTGATATGCAGAACCGGCGATATCTTGGTTTTCGTCGTGTTTCAAGCTGAGATATGCATTTTCTACGATAATTTTGGTGGTTCTTCTGTGAGAAGTATGCAGAATCATCGAGATCGCTCTATTCGAGCTATTTACTGCGAGAAACACGCTATCTGGTGTTTTCACTACTCCACAGTGCGTTTGATATGCAGAACCGGTGATATCCTGGTTTTCGTCGGGTGTCAAGCTGACACATGCATTTTCTACGATAATCTTGGTGAGACTTCTGTCAGAAGTATTCAGAATCATCGAGATCGCTCATTTCGATCTATTTAATGCGAAAAAACACGCTATCTGGTGTTTTCACCACTCCAAAGTACGTTTGACATGCAGTACCGGAGATATCTTAGTTTTCGGGTGTTTCCAGCTGAGATATGCATTTTCTGCGATAATCTTGGTGAGACTTCTGTCAGAAGTATGCAGAATCATCGAGATTGCTCTATTCGAACTATTTAGTGCGCGAAACCCGCTATCTGGTGTTTTCACCACTCCACAGTGCGTTTGATATGCTGAAAAGGCGATATCTTAGTTTTCGGGGGTTTCCAGCTGCGAAATGCATTTTCTGCGATAATCTTGGTGTTTCTTCTGTGAGAACTATGCAGAATCGCCGAGAACGCTGGTTTAGTGCCATTTAATGAGAAAAAACACGTTTTCTGGTGTTTTCACCACTGCGCAGTGCGTTCGATGCGCAGAAACGGCGATATCTCGGTTTTCTTCGGGTTTCAAGACTAGATGTCCATTTTCTACGTTAATCTTGTTGAGACATCAGTCACAAGTATGCAGAAGTATCGGGATCGCCCTTTCCGAGCGATTTAATGCGAAAAAACACTTTTTCTGGTGTTTTCACCACTCCACAGTACGTTTGACATGCAGTACCGGAGATATCTTGGTTTTCGTGGAGTTTCAAGCTGAGATATGCATTTTCTACGATAATCTTGAAGAGACTTCAGTCTGAAGTATGCAGAATCATCGAGATCGCTCTATTCGAACTATTTAGTGCGAAAAAGCAGGTTTTCTGGTGTTTTCACCACTCCACAGTACGTTTGACATGCAGTACCGGAGATATCTTGGATTTCGTGGAGTTTCAAGCTGAGATATGCATTTTCTACGATGATCTTGGTGAGACTGCAGTCAGAAGTATGCAGTATTATCGAGATCGCTCTATTAGAGCTATATAGTGCGCGAAACACGCCATCTGGTGTTTTCACCACTCCACAGTACGTTTGACATGCACTACCGGAGATATCTTGGATTTCGTGGAGTTTCAAGCTGAGATATGCATTTTCTACGATGATCTTGGTGAGATTTCAGTCAGAAGTATGCAGAATCGTCGATTTCGCTCTTTTGGAGCTATTTAATGCGAGAAACACGTTATCTGGTGTTTTCACCACTCCACAGTACGTTTGACATGCAGTACCGGAGATATCTTGGTTTTCGTGGAGTTTCAAGCTGAGATATGCATTTGCTACAATAATCTTGGTGAGACATCAGTCACAAGTATGAAGAATTATTGGGATCGCTCCTTCCGAGCGACTTAATGCGAAAACACTCTTTTTCTGGAGGTTTCACCACTCCACAGTACGTTTGACATGCAGTACCGTAGATATCTTGGTTTTCGTGGAGTTTCAAGCTGAGATATGCATTTTCTACGATAATCTTGGAGAGACTTCAGTCAGAAGTATGCAGAATCATCGAGATCGCTCTATTCGAACTATTTAGTGCGAAAAAGCAGGTTTTCTGGTGTTTTCACCACTCCACAGTACGTTTGACATGCAGTACCGGAGATATCTTGGATTTCGTGGAGTTTCAAGCTGAGATATGCATTTTCTACGATGATCTTGGTGAGACTGCAGTCAGAAGTATGCAGTATTATCGAGATCGCACTTTCCGAGCGATTTACTACGAAAAAACACGTTTTCTGGTGTTTTCACCACTGCGCAGTGCGTTTGATACGCAGAAACGGCTATATCTTAGTTTTCGCGGGTTTCCAGGTGCGATATGCATTTTCTGCGATAATCTTGGTGTTTCTTCTGTGAGAAGTATGCAGAATCATCGAGATCGCTTATTCGAGCTAATTAATGCGAGAAACACGCTATCTGGTGTTTTCACCACGCCACAGTACGTTCGATATGCAGAACCGGCGATATCTTGGTTTTCGTGGTGTTTCAAGCTGAGATATGCAATTTCTACGATAATCTTGGTGAGACTTCAGTCAGAAGTATGCAGAATCATCGAGATCGCACTATTAGAGCTATATAATGCGCGAAACAGGCCATCTGGTGTTTTCACTACTCCACAGTACGTTTGATATGCAGAACCGGCGATATCTTGGTTTTCGTGGTGTTTCAAGCTGAGATATGCATTTTCTACGAAAATCTTGATGAGACTTCAGTCAGAAGTATGCAGAATCATCGAGATCGCTCTATTCGAGCTATTTAATGCGAGAAACACGCTATCTGGTGTTTTCACCACTCCACAGTGCGTTTGATATGCAGAAACGGCGATATCTTGGTTTTCGTGGGGTTTCCAGCTGGATATGCATTTTCTACCATAATCCTGGTGGTTCTTCTGTGAGAAGTATGCAGAATCATCGAGGTCGCTCTTTTCGTGCTATTTAATGCGAAAAATCACTTTTTCTAGTGTTTTCACCACTCCACAGTGCGCTTGATATGCAGAGACGGCGATATCTTGGTTTTCGTGGGGTTTCAAGCTGAGATATGCATTTTCTACGATAATCTTGGAGAGACTTCAGTCAGAAGTATGCAGAATCATCGAGATCGCACTATTAGAGCTATATAATGCGCGAAACAGGCCATCTGGTGTTTTCACTACTCCACAGTACGTTTGATATGCAGAACCGGCGATATCTTGGTTTTCGTGGGGTTTCAAGCTGAGATATGCATTTTCTACGATAATCTTGGTGAGACTTCAGTCAGAAGTATGCAGAATCATCGAGATCGTTCTATTCGAACTATTTAGTGCGCGAAACTCGCTATCTGGTGTTTTCACCACTCCACAGTGCGTTTGATATGCTGAAAAGGCGATATCTTAGTTTTCGGGGGTTGCCAGCTGAGAAATGCATTTTCTGCGATAATCTTGGTGTTTCTTCGGTGAGAAATATGCAGAATCGCCGAGAACGCTGGTTTAGTGCCATTTAATGAGAAAAAACACGTTTTCTGGTGTTTTCACCACTGCGCAGTGCGTTCGATGCGCAGAAACGGCGATATCTCGGTTTTCTTCGGGTTTCAAGACTAGATGTCCATTTTCTACGATAATCTTGTTGAGACATCAGTCACAAGAATGCAGAAGTATCGGGATCGCCCTTTCCGAGCGATTTAATGCGAAAAAACACTTTTTCTGGTGTTTTCACCACTCCACAGTACGTTTGACATGCAGTACCTGAGATATCTTGGTTTTCGTGGAGTTTCAAGCTGAGATATGCATTTTCTACGATAATCTTGGAGAGACTTCAGTCAGAAGTATGCAGAATCATCGAGATCGCTCTATTCGAACTATTTAGTGCGAAAAAGCAGGTTTTCTGGTGTTTTCACCACTCCACAGTACGTTTGACATGCAGTACCGGAGATATCTTGGATTTCGTGGAGTTTCAAGCTGAGATATGCATTTTCTACGATGATATTGGTGAGACTGCAGTCAGAAGTATGCAGTATTATCGAGATCGCTCTATTAGAGCTATATAGTGCGCGAAACACGCCATCTGGTGTTTTCACCACTCTACAGTGCGTTTGATATGCAGAACCGGCGATATCTTAGTTTTCGGGAGTTTCCAGCTGAGATATGGATTTTCTACGATAATCTTGGTGAGACTACAGTCAGAAGTATGCAGAATCATCGAGATCGCTCTTTTAGAGCTATTTAAAGCGAGAAACACGCTATCTACTGTTTTCTACACTCCAAAGTACGTTTGACATGCAGTACCGGAGATATCTTAGTTTTCGGGGGTTTGCAGCTGAGATATGCGTTTTCTGCGATAATCTTGGTGAGACTTCAGTCAGAAGTATGCAGAATCATCGAGATCGCACTTGTCGAGCTATTTAATGCGAAAACACGCCATCTGGTGTTTTCACCACTCTGCAGTGCGTTTGATATGCAGAACCGGCGATATCTTAGTTTTCGGGTGTTCCCAGCTGAGATATGCATTTTCTACGATAATCTTGGTGAGACTTCAGTCAGAAGTATGCAGAATCATCGAGGTCGCTCTATTAGAGCTATATAGTGATCGAAACACGCCATCTGGTGTTATCACCACTCTACAGTCCGTTTGATACGCAGAAACGGCGATAGCTTGGTGTCCGTGGGGTTTAAAGCTGAGATAGTAATCTTCTACGATAATCATGGTGAGACTTCTGTCAGAAGTATGCAGAATCATCGAAATCGCTCTATTCGAGCTATTTACTGCGAGAAACACGCTATCTGGTGTTTTCACTACTCCACAGTGCGTTTGACATGCAGAACCGGCGATATCTTGGTTATCGTCGGGTTTCAAGCTGAGATATGCATTTTCTACGATAATCTTGGTGAGACTACTTTCAGAATTATGCAGAATCTTCGAAATCGCTCTATTCGAGCCACTTAATGCACGAAACACGTTTTGTGGCGCTTTCAGCACTCCGCAGTGCGTTTGATATGCAGAACTGGCGATATCTTCGGTTTCGTGGGGTTCCCAGCAGAGATATGCATTTCCTGCGATAATCTTGGTGTTTCTTCTGTGAGAAGTACGCAGAATCGCCGAGAACGCTGGTTTAGTACCATTTAATGCGAAAAAACACTTTTTCTGGTGTTTTCACTACTCCACAGTACGTTTGACATGCAGTACCGGAGATATCTTGGTTTTCGTGGAGTTTCAAGCTGAGATATGCATTTTCTGTGATAATCTTGGTGAGACTGCAGTCAGAAGTATGCAGTATTATCGAGATCGCACATTCCGAGCGATTTACTACGAAAAAACACGTTTTCTGGTGTTTTCACCACTGCGCAGTGCGTTTGATACGCAGAAGCGGCGATAACTTGGATTTCGTGTGGTTTCAAGCTGAGATATGCATTTTCTACGATAATCTTGGTGAGACTTCAGTCAGTAGTATGCAGAATCATCGAGATCGCACTTGTCGAGCTATTTAATGCGAAAAAGCAGGTTTTCTGGTGTTTTCACCACTGCACAGTGCATTTCATAAGCAGAACCGGCGATATCTTGGTTATCGTCGGGTTTCAAGCTGAGATATGCATTTTCTACGATAATCTTGGTGAGACTACTTTCAGAATTATGCAGAATCGTCGAAATCGCTCTATTCGAGCCATTTAATGCACGAAACACGTTTTGTGGCGATTTCAGCACTCCGCAGTGCGTTTCATATGCAGAACTGGCGATATCTTCGGTTTCGTGGGGTTCCCAGCAGAGATATGCATTTCCTGCGATAATCTTGGTGTTTCTTCTGGGAGCAGTACGCAGAATCGCCGAGAAAGCTGGTTTAGTACCATTTAATGCGAAAAAACACTTTTTCTGGTGTTTTCACTACTCCACAGTACGTTTGACATGCAGTACCGGAGATATCTTGGTTTTCGTGGAGTTTCAAGCTGAGATAGTCATTTTCTACGATAATCTTGGTGAGACTTCAGTCAGAAGTATGCACAATCATCGAGATCGCTCTATTAGAGCTATATAATGCGCGAAACGCGCCATCTGGTGTTTTCACCACTCTACAGTGCGTTTGATACGCAGAAACGGCGATATCTTGGTGTCCGTGGGGTTTCAAGCTGAGATAGTCATTTTCTACGATAATCTTGGTGAGACTTCAGTCAGAAGTATGCAGAATCATCGAGATCGCTCCATTAGAGCTATATAGTGCGCAAAACACGCCATCTGGTGTTTTCACTTCTCTACAGTGCGTTTGATACGCAGAAACGGCGACATCTTGGTTTCCGTGGGGTTTCAAGCTGAGATAGTCATTTTCTACGATAATCTTGGTGAGACTTCTGTCAGAAGTATGCAGAATCATCGTGATCGCTATTTTCGAGCAATTTAATGCGATAAACACGCTATCTGGTGTTTTCACCACTCCACAGTGCGTTTGATATGCAGAACCGGCGATATCTTAGTTTTCGGGGGTTTCCAGGTGCGATATGCATTTTCTGCGATAATCTTGGTGTTTCTTCTGTGTGAAGTATGCAGAATCATCGATATCGCTCATTTGGAGATTTTTAATGGGAGAACCACGTTATCTGGTATTTTCACCACTACACAGTGTGTTTGATATGCAGAACCGGCGAGCACTTGGTTTTCGAGGGGTTTCAAGCAGAGACATGCATTTTCTACGATAATCTTGGTGAGACTTCTGTCAGAAGTATGCAGAATCATCGAGATCGCTCTTTTAGAGCTATTTAAAGCGAGAAACAGGCTATCTGGTGTTTTCTCCACTCCAAAGTACGTTTGACATGCAGTACCGGAGATATCTTAGTTTTCGGGGGTTTCCAGCTGAGATATGCATTTTCTGCGATAATCTTGGTGAGACTTCTGTCAGAAGTATGCAGAATCATCGAGATCGCTCTATTCGAACTATTTAGTGCGCGAAACACGCTATCTGGTGTTTTCACCACTCCACAGTGCGTTTGATATGCTGAAAAGGCGATATCTTAGTTTTCGGGGGTTTCCAGCTGAGAAATGCATTTTCTGCGATTATCTTGGTGTTTCTTCTGTGAGAACTATGCAGAATCGCCGAGAACGCTGATTTAGTGACATTTAATGAGAAAAAACACGTTTTCTGGTGTTTTCACCACTGCGCAGTGCGTTCGATGCGCAGAAACGGCGATATCTCGGTTTTCTTCGGGTTTCAAGCTGAGATGTCCATTTTCTACGATAATATTGTTGAGACATCAGTCACAAGTATGCAGAAGTATCGGGATCGCCCTTTCCGAGCGATTTAATGCGAAAAAACACTTTTTCTGGTGTTTTCTCCACTCCAAAGTAAGTTTGACATGCAGTACCGGAGATATCTTAGTTTTCGGGGGTTTCCAGCTGAGATATGCATTTTCTACGATAATCTTGGTGAGACTTCAGTCAGAAGTATGCAGAATCATCGAAATCGCTCTATTCGAGCTATTTACTGCGAGAAACACGCTATCTGGTGTTTACACTACTCCACAGTGCGTTTGACATGCAGAACCGGCGATGTCTTGCTTATCGTCGGGTTTCAAGCTGAGATATGCATTTTCTACGATAATCTTGGTGAGACTCCAGTCACAAGTATGCAGAATTATCGGGATCGCTCTTTCCTAGCGATTTAATGCGGAAAAACACTTTTTCTGGTGTTTTCACCACTCCACAGTACGTTTGACATGCAGTACCGGAGATATCATGGTTTTCGTGGAGTTTCAAGCTGAGATATGCATTTTCTGTGATAATCTTGGTGAGACTGCAGTCAGAAGTATGCAGTATTATCGAGATCGCCCTTTCCGAGCGATTTACTACGAAAAAACACGTTTTCTGGTGTTTTCGCCACTGCGCAGTGCGTTTGATACGCAGAAACGGCGATATCTTAGTTTTCGGGGGTTTCCAGGTGCGATATGCATTTTCTGCGATAATCTTGGTGTTTCTTCTGTGAGAAGTATGCAGAATCATCGATATCGCTCGTTTGGAGCACTTTAATGGGAGAACCACGTTATCTGGTGTTTTCACCACTACGCACTGCGTTTGATATGCAGAACCGGCAATATCGTTGTTTTCGTGGGGTTTCAAGCTGAGATATGCATTTTCTACGATAATCTTGGTGAGACTTCTGTCAGAAGTATGCAGAATCATCGAGATCGCACTTGCCGAGCTATTTAATGCGAAAAAGCTGGTTTTCTGGTGTTTTCACCACTGCACAGTGCATTTGATAAGCAGAACCGGCGATATCTTGGTTTTCGTGGGGTTTCAAGCTGAGATATGCATTTTCTACGATAATCTTGGTGAGACTTCAGTCAGAAGTATGCAGAATCATCGAGATCGCTCTACTAGAGCTATATAATGCGCGAAACACGCATTATACTACATCTGGTCTTTTCACCACTCCACAGTGCGTTTGATATGCAGAACCGGCGATATTTTGGTTTTCGAGGGGTTTCAAGACGAGACATGCATTTTCTACGATAATCTTGGTGAGACTTCTGTCAGAAGTATGCAGAATCATGGAGATCGCTTATTCGAGCTATTTAATGCGAGAAACACGGTATTTGGTGTTTTCACCACTACACAGTGCGTTTGATATGCAGAACCGGCGATATCTTGGTTTTCGAGGGGTTTCAAGCAGAGACATGCATTTTCTACCATAATCTTGTTGAGACTTCTGTCAGACGTTTGCAGAATCATCGAGATCGCTCTTTTCGAGCTAATTAATGCGAGAAACACGCTATCTGGTGTTTTCACTACTCCACAGTACGTTTGATATGCAGTACCGGCGATATCTTGGTTTTCGTGGTGTTTCAAGCTGAGATATGCATTTTCTACGATAATCTTGATGAGACTTCAGTCAGAAGTATGCAGAATCATCGAGATCGCTCTATTCGAGCTATTTAATACGAGAAACACGCTATCTGGTGTTTTCACCACTCCACAGTGCGTTTGATATGCAGAACCGGCGATATCTTAGTTTTCGGGTGTTTCCAGCTGAGATATGCATTTTCTACGATAATCTTGGTGAGGCTTCAGTCAGAAGTATGCAGATTCATCGAGATCGCTCTATTAGAGCTATATAGTGCGCGAAACACGCCATCTGGTGTTTTCACCACTCTACAGTGCGTTTGATACGCAGAAACGGCGATATCTTGGTGTCCGTGGGTTTTCAAGCTGAGATAGTAATTTTCTACGATAATCTTGGTGAGACTTCTGTCAGAAGTATGCAGAATCATCGAAATCGCTCTATTCGAGCTATTTACTGCGCGAAACACGCCATCTGGTGTTTTCACCACTCTACAGTGCGTTTGATATGCAGAACAGGCGATATCTTCGGTTTCGTGGGGTTCACAGCAGAGATATGCATTTTCTGCGATAATCTTGGTGTTTCTTCTGTGAGAACTATGCAGAATCGCCGAGAACGCTGGTTTAGTGCCATTTAATGAGAAAAAACACGTTTTCTGGTGTTTTCACCACTGCGCAGTGCGTTCGATGCGCAGAAACGGCGATATCTCTGTTTTCTTCGGGTTTCAAGCTGAGATGTCCATTTTCTACGATAATCTTGTTGAGACATCAGTCACAAGTATGCAGAAGTATCGGGATCGCCCTTTCCGAGCGATTTAATGCGAAAAAACACTTTTTCTGGTGTTTTCACCACTCCACAGTGCGTTTGATATGCAGAACCGGCGATATCTTAATTTTCGGGTGTTTCCAGGTGCGATATGCATTTTCTGCGATAATCTTGGTGTTTCTTCTGTGTGAAGTATGCAGAATCATCGATATCGCTCGTTTGGAGCTATTTAATGGGAGAACCACGTTATCTGGTATTTTCACCACTGCACAGTGCGTTTGATATGCAGAACCGCCGAGCACTTGGTTTTCGAGGGGTTTCAAGCAGAGACATGCATTTTCTACGATAATCTTGGTGAGACTTCTGTCAGAAGTATGCAGAATCATCGAGATCGCTCTTTTAGAGCTATTTAAAGCGAGAAACAGGCTATCTGGTATTGTCTCCACTCCAAAGTACGTTTGACATGCAGTATCGGAGATAGCTTAGTTTTCGGGGGTTTCCAGCTGAGATATGCATTTTCTGCGATAATCTTGGTGAGACATCTGTCAGAAGTATGCAGAATCATCGAGATCGCTCTATTCGAACTATTTGGTGCGCGAAACACGCTATCTGGTGTTTTCACCACTCCACAGTGCGTTTGATATGCTGAAAAGGCGATATCTTAGTTTTCGGGGGTTTCCAGCTGAGAAATGCATTTTCTGCTATAATCTTGGTGTTTCTTCTGTGAGAACTATGCAGAATCGCCGAGAGCGCTGGTTTAGTGCCATTTAATGAGAAAAAACACGTTTTCTGGTGTTTTCACCACTGCGCAGTGCGTTCGATGCGCAGAAACGGCTATATCTCGGTTTTCTTCGGGTTTCAAGCTGAGATGTCCATTTTCTACGATAATCTTGTTGAGACATCAGTCACAAGTATGCAGAAGTATCGGGATCGCCCTTTCCGAGCGATTTAATGCGAAAAAACACTTTTTCTGGTGTTTTCACCACTCCACAGTACGTTTGACATGCAGTACCGGAGATATCTTGGATTTCGTGGAGTTTCAAGCTGAGATATGCATTTTCTACGATGATCTTGGTGAGATTTCAGTCAGAAGAATGCAGAATCGTCGATATCGCTCTTTTGGAGCTATTTAATGCGAGAAACACGTTATCTGGTGTTTTCACCACTCCACAGTACGTTTGACATGCAGTACCGGAGATATCTTGGTTTTCGTGGAGTTTCAAGCTGAGATATGCATTTTCTGTGATAATCTTAGTGAGACTGCAGTCAGAAGTATGCAGTATTATCGAGATCGCACTTTCCGAGCGATTTACTACGAAAAATCACGTTTTCTGGTGTTTTCACCACTGCGCAGTGCGTTTGATACGCAGCAACGGCTATATCTTAGTTTTCGGGGGTTTCCAGGTGCGATATGCATTTTCTGCGATAATCTTGGTGTTTCTTCTGTGAGAAGTATGCAGAATCATCGAGATCGCTCTATTAGAGCTATATAGTGCGCGAAACACGCCATCTGGTGTTTTCACCACTCTACAGTGCGTTTGATATGCAGAACCGGCAATATCTTAGTTTTCGGGTGTTTCCAGCTGAGATATGCATTTTCTACGATAATCTTGGTGAGACTTCAGTCAGAAGTATGCAGAATCATCGAGATCGCACTTGTCGAGCTATTTAATGCGAAAAAGCATGTTTTCTGGTGTTTTCACCACTGCACAGTGCATTTGATAAGCAGAACCGGCGATATCTTGGTTATCGTCGGGTTTCAAGCTGAGATATGCATTTTCTATGATAATCTTGGTGAGACTTCAGTCAGAAGTATGCAGAATCATCGAGATCGCTCTATTAGAGCTATATAATGCGCGAAACACGCCATCTGGTCTTTTCACCACTCCACAGTGCGTTTGATATGCAGAACCGGCAATATCTTGGTTTTCGAGGGGTTTCAAGCCGAGACATGCATTTTCTGCGATAATCTTGGTGTTTCTTCTGTGAGAAGTATGCAGAATCATCGATATCGATCGTTTGGAGCTTTTTAATGTGAGAACCACGTTATCTGGTGTTTTCACCACTACACAGTGCGTTTGATATGCAGAACCGGCGAGCACTTGGTTTTCGAGGGGTTTCAAGCAGAGACATGCATTTTCTACCATAATCTTGTTGAGACTTCTGTCAGACGTATGCAGAATTATCGAGATCGCTCTTTTCGAGCCAATTAATGCGAGAAACACGCTATCTGGTGTTTTCACCACGCCACAGTACGTTTGATATGCAGAACCGGCGATATCTTGGTTTTCGTGGTGTTTCAAGCTGAGATATGCATTTTCTACGATAAATTTGGTGAGACTTCAGTCAGAAGTATGCAGAATCATCGAGATCGCTCTATTAGAGCTATATAATGCGCGAAACACGCCATCTGGTGTTTTCACTACTCCACAGTACGTTTGATATGCAGAACCGACGATATCTTGGTTTTCGTGGTGTTTCAAGCTGAGATATGCATTTTCTACGATAATCTTGATGAGACTTCAGTCAGAAGTATGCAGAATCATCGAGATCGCTCTATTCGAGCTATTTAATGCGAGAAACACGCTATCTGGTGTTTTCACCACTCCACAGTGCGTTTGATATGCAGAAACGGCGATATCTTGGTTTTCGTGGGGTTTCCAGCTGGATATGCATTTTCTACCATAATCTTGGTGGTTCTTCTGTGAGAAGTATGCAGAATCATCGAGGTCGCTCTTTTCGTGCTATTTAAGGCGAAAAAACACGTTTTCTAGAGTTTTCACCACTCCACAGTGCGCTTGATATGCAGAGACGGCGATATCTTGGTTTTCGTGGGGTTTCAAGCTGAGATATGCATTTTCTACGACAATCTTGGTGAGACTACAGTCAGAAGTATGCAGAATCATCGAGATCGCTCTTTTAGAGCTATTTAAAGCGCGAAACACGCTATCTGGTGTTTTCTCCACTCCAAAGTACGTTTGACATGCAGTACCGGAGATATCTTAGTTTTCGGGGGTTTGCAGCTGAGATATGCATTATCTGCGATAATCTTGGTGAGACTTCTGTCAGAAGTATGCAGAATCATCGAGATCGCTCTATTCGAACTATTTAGTGCGAAAAAGCAGGTTTTCTGGTGTTTTCACCACTCCACAGTACGTTTGACATGCAGTACCGGAGATATCTTGGATTTCGTGGAGTTTCAAGCTGAGATATGCATTTTCTACGATGATCTTGGTGAGACTGCAGTCAGAAGTATGCAGTATTATCGAGATCGCCCTTTTCGAGCTAATTAATGCGAGAAATACGCTATCTGGTGTTTTCACCACTCCACAGTGCGTTTGATATGCAGAACCGGCTATATCTTAGTGTTCGGGTGTTTCCAGCTGAGATATGCATTTTCTACGATAATCTTGGTGAGACTTCAGTCAGAAGTATGCAGAATCATCGAGATCGCTCTATTAGAGCTATATAGTGCGCGAAACACGCCATCTGGTGTTTTCACCACTCTACAGTGCGTTTGATACGCAGAAACGGCGATATCTTGGTGTCCGTGGGTTTTCAAGCTGAGATAGTAATTTTCTACGATAATCTTGGTGAGACTCCAGTCAGAAGTATGCAGAATCATCGAGATCGCTCTATTCGAGCTATTTAATACGAGAAACACGCTATCTGGTGTTTTCGCCACTCCACAGTGCGTTTGATATGCAGAACCGGCGATATCTTAGTTTTCGGGTGTTTCCAGCTGAGATATGCATTTTCTACGATAATCTTGGTGTTTCTTCTGTGAGAACTATGCAGAATCGCCGAGATCGCTGGTTTAGTGCCATTTAATGAGAAAAAACACGTTTTCTGGTGTTTTCACCACTGCGCAGTGCGTTCGATGCGCAGAAACGGCGATATCTCTGTTTTCTTCGGGTTTCAAGCTGAGATGTCCATTTTCTACGATTATCTTGTTGAGACATCAGTCACAAGTATGCAGAAGTATCGGGATCGCCCTTTCCGAGCGATTTAATGCGAAAAAACACTTTTTCTGGTGTTTTCACCACTCCACAGTGCGTTTGATATGCAGAACCGGCGATATCTTAGTTTTCGGGTGTTTCCAGGTGCGATATGCATTTTCTGCGATAATCTTGGTGTTTCTTCTGTGTGAAGTATGCAGAATCATCGATATCGCTCGTTTGGAGCTATTTAATGGGAGAACCACGTTATCTGGTATTTTCACCACTGCACAGTGCGTTTGATATGCAGAACCGGCGAGCACTTGGTTTTCGAGGGGTTTCAAGCAGAGACATGCATTCTCTACGATAATCTTGGTGAGACTTCTGTCAGAAGTATGCAGAATCATCGAGATCGCTCTTTTAGAGCTATTTAAAGCGAGAAACAGGCTATCTGGTGTTGTCTCCACTCCAAAGTACGTTTGACATGCAGTACCGGAGATAGCTTAGTTTTCGGGGGTTTCCAGCTGAGATATGCATTTTCTGCGATAATCTTGGTGAGACATCTGTCAGAAGTATGCAGAATCATCGAGATCGCTCTATTCGAACTATTTGGTGCGCGAAACACGCTATCTGGTGTTTTCACCACTCCACAGTGCGTTTGATATGCTGAAAAGGCGATATCTTAGTTTTCGGGGGTTTCCAGCTGAGAAATGCATTTTCTGCGATAATCTTGGTGTTTCTTCTGTGAGAACTATGCAGAATCGCCGAGAGCGCTGGTTTAGTGCCATTTAATGAGAAAAAACACGTTTTCTGGTGTTTTCACCACTGCGCAGTGCGTTCGATGCGCAGAAACGGCTATATCTCGGTTTTCTTCGGGTTTCAAGCTGAGATGTCCATTTTCTACGATAATCTTGTTGAGACATCAGTCACAAGTATGCAGAAGTATCGGAATCGCCCTTTCCGAGCGATTTAATGCGAAAAAACACTTTTTCTGGTGTTTTCACCACTCCACAGTACGTTTGACATGCAGTACCGGAGATATCTTGGATTTCGTGGAGTTTCAAGCTGAGATATGCATTTTCTACGATGATCTTGGTGAGACTTCAGTCAGAAGTATGCAGAATCATCGAGATCGCTCTATTCGAGCTATTTAATGCGAGAAACACGCTATCTGGTGATTTCACCACTCCACAGTGCGTTTGACATGCAGTACCGGAGATATCTTGGTTTTCGTGGAGTTTCAAGCTGAGATATGCATTTTCTGTGATAATCTTAGTGAGACTGCAGTCAGAAGTATGCAGTATTATCGAGATCGCACATTCCGAGCGATTTACTACGAAAAATCACGTTTTCTGGTGTTTTCACCACTGCGCAGTGCGTTTGATACGCAGAAACGGCGATATCTTAGTTTTCGGGGGTTTCCAGGTGCGATATGCATTTTCTGCGATAATCTTGGTGTTTCTTCTGTGAGAAGTATGCAGAATCATCGAGATCGCACTTGTCGACCTATTTAATGCGAAAAAGCAGGTTTTCTGGTGTTTTCACCACTGCAGAGTGCATTTGATAAGCAGAACCGGCGATATCTTGGTTTTCGTGGGGTGTCAAGCTGAGATATGCATTTTCTACGATAATCTTGGTGAGACTTCAGTCAGAAGTATGCAGAATCATCGAGATCGCTCTATTAGAGCTATATAATGCGCGAAACACGCCATCTGGTCTTTTCACCACTCCACAGTGCGTTTGATATGCAGAACCGGCGATATCTTGGTTTTCGTGGTGTTTCAAGCTGAGATATGCATTTTCTACGATAATCTTGATGAGACTTCAGTCAGAAGTATGCAGAATCATCGAGATCGCTCTATTCGAGCTATTTAATGCGAGAAACACACTATCTGGTGTTTTCACCACTCCACAGTGCGTTTGATACGCAGAAACGGCGATATCTTGGATTTCGAGGGGTTTCAAGATGAGATATGCATTTTCTACGATAATCTTGGTGAGACTTCAGTCAGAAGTATGCAGAATCATCGAGATCGCTCTATTAGAGCTATATAGTGCGCGAAACACGCCATCTGGTGTTTTCACCACCCTACAGTGCGTTTGATATGCAGAACCGGCAATATCTTAGTTTTCGGGTGTTTCCAGCTGAGATATGCATTTTCTACGATAATCTTGGTGAGACTTCAGTCAGAAGTATGCAGAATCATCGAGATCGCACTTGTCGAGCTATTTAATGCGAAAAAGCATGTTTTCTGGTGTTTTCACCACTGCACAGTGCATTTGATAAGCAGAACCGGCGATATCTTGGTTATCGTCGGGTTTCAAGCTGAGATATGCATTTTCTATGATAATCTTGGTGAGACTTCAGTCAGAAGTATGCAGAATCATCGAGATCGCTCTATTAGAGCTATATAATGCGCGAAACACGCCATCTGGTCTTTTCACCACTCCACAGTGCGTTTGATATGCAGAACCGGCAATATGTTGGTTTTCGAGGGGTTTCAAGCCGAGACATGCATTTTCTGCGATAATCTTGGTGTTTCTTCTGTGAGAAGTATGCAGAATCATCGAGGTCGCTCTTTTCGTGCTATTTAAGGCGAAAAAACACGTTTTCTAGAGTTTTCACCACTCCACAGTGCGCTTGATATGCAGAGACGGCGATATCTTGGTTTTCGTGGGGTTTCAATCTGAGATATGCATTTTCTACGACAATCTTGGTGAGACTACAGTCAGAAGTATGCAGAATCATCGAGATCGCTCTTTTCGAGCTAATTAATGCGAGAAATACGCTATCTGGTGTTTTCACCACTCCACAGTGCGTTTGATATGCAGAACCGGCTATATCTTAGTGTTCGGGTGTTTCCAGCTGAGATATGCATTTTCTACGATAATCTTGGTGAGACTTCAGTCAGAAGTATGCAGAATCATCGAGATCGCTCTATTAGAGCTATATAGTGCGCGAAACACGCCATCTGGTGTTTTCACCACTCTACAGTGCGTTTGATACGCAGAAACGGCGATATCTTGGTGTCCGTGGGTTTTCAAGCTGAGATAGTAATTTTCTACGATAATCTTGGTGAGACTTCAGTCAGAAGTATGCAGAATCATCGAGATCGCTCTATTAGAGCTATATAGTGCGCGAAACACGCCATCTGGTGTTTTCACCACTCTACAGTGCGTTTGATACGCAGAAACGGCGATATCTTGGTGTCCGTGGGTTTTCAAGCTGAGATAGTAATTTTCTGCGATAATCTTGGTGAGACTTCTGTCAGAAGTATGCAGAATCATCGAGATCGCTCTTATCGTGCTATTTAATGCGAAAAATTACGTTATCTGTTATTTTCACCACTACACAGTGCGTTTGATATGCAGAACCGGCTATATCTAGGTTTTCGAGGGGTTTCAAGCAGAGACATGCATTTTCTACCATAATCTTGGTGAGACTTCTGTCAGAAGTATGCAGAATCATCGAGATCGCCCTTTTCGAGCTAATTAATGCGAGAAATACGCTATCTGGTGTTTTCACCACTCCACAGTGCGTTTGATATGCAGAACCGGCTATATCTTAGTGTTCGGGTGTTTCCAGCTGAGATATGCATTTTCTTCGATAATCTTGGTGAGACTTCTGTCAGAAGTATGCAGAATCATCGAGATCGCTCTTTTAGAGCTATAATATGCGAGAAACACGCTATCTGGTGTTTTCTCCACTCCAAAGTACGTTTGACATGCAGTACCGGAGATATCTTAGTTTTCGGGGGTTTCCAGCTGAGATATGCATTTTCTGCGATAATCTTAGTGTTCCTTCTGTGAGAAATATGCAGAATCGCCGAGAACACTGGTTTAGTGCCATTTACTGCGAATAAACACGTTTTCTGGTGTTTTCACCACTCCACAGTGCGTTTGATATGCAGAACCGACGATATCCTGATTTTCGTCGGGTTTCAAGATGAGATACGCATTTTCAGCGATAATCTTGGTATTTCGTCTGTGAGAAGTATGCAGAATCATCGAGATCGCTCTTCTGGAGCTATTTAATGCGACAAACACGTTATCTGGTGTTTTCACCACACCACAGTGCGTTTGATATGCAGAACCGGCGATATCCGGAGTTTCGTGGGATTTCAAGCTGAGACACGTATTTTATACCTTAATCTTGGTGGTTCTACTGTGAGAAGTATGCAGAATCATCGAGATCGCTCTTTTCAAGATATTTAATGCAAGAAACACGCTATCTGGTGTTTTCACCACTCCACAGTGCATTTGATATGCAGAACCGGCGATATCTTGGTTTTCGTGGGGTTTCAGGCTGAGACATGCATTTTCTACGATAATCTTGGTGAGACTACTTTCAGAATTATGCAGAATCTTCGAAATCGCTCTATTCGAACCATTTAATGCAAGAAACACGTTTTGTGGCGCTTTCAGCACTCCGCAGAGCGTTTGATATGCAGAACTGGCGATATCTTCGGTTTCGTGGGGTTCCCAGCAGAGATATGCATTTTCGGAGATAATCTTCGAGATTCTGCAGTGACAAGTGTGCAGACCACCGCAATCGCTGTTCTTGTTCTATATAATAAAGAAAAACACATTTTCTTGTGTTTTCTGCACTCCGCTGTGCTTTTGATATGCAGAACCGGCGATATCTTCTGTTTCGCGTTGCTTGCAGCTGAGATATGCATTTTCTGTGATAATCTTGGTGTGTCTTGTGTGAGAAGCATGCAGAATCGCAGAGATCGCTGGTTTAGTGACATTTAATGCGAGAAACACGTTATCTGGTGTGTTCACCGCTCCAGACTGCGTTTGATATGCAGAACCGCCGATATCTTGGTTTTCGTCGGGTGTCAAGCTGAGATATGCGTCTTCTGAGATAAGCTTAGTGTTTCTTCTGTGAGAAGTATGCAGAATCGCCGACATCGCAGGTTTAGTGATATTTAATGCGAATTCTGCGATTCCGATGATTCTGCATACTTCTCACAGAGGACTGACGAAGATTATCGTAGAAAATGCATATCCAGCTGGAAACCCCACGAAAACCAAGATATCGCTGGTTCTGCATATAAAACGCACTGTGTAATGGTGAAAACACCAGATAGCGTGTTTCTGGCATAAAACAGCTCAAATAGAGCGAGCTCGATGATTCTGCATACTTCTGACAGAAGTCCCACCAAGATTATCGTTGAAAATGCATATCTCATCTTGAAACCCGACGAAAACGAAGATATCGCCGGCTCTACATATCAAACGCACTGTGGAGTGGTGAAAACACCAGGTAACGTGTTTCTCGCATTAAATAGCTCGAAAAGGGCGATTTCGATGATTCTGCACACTTCTCACAGAAGAACCACCAATAATATCGCAGAAAATGCACATGTCATCTTGAAAACCTACGAAAACCAAGATATCGCCGGTTCTGCATATCAAACGCACTGTGGAGTGGTGAACACGCCAGATAACGTGTTTCCCGCATTAAATAGCTCCAAAAGATCGAAAGCTACGATTCTGCATACTTCTCACAGAATAACCACCAATACTATCGCAGAAAAAGCATATCTCAGTTGGAAACCCCCGAAAACCAAGATATCGCCGGTTCTGCATATCAAACGCACTGTGGAGTAGTGAAAACACCACATAACCTGTCTCTCGCATTAAATAGCTCGAAAAGGGCGATTTCGATGATTCTGCCTACTTGTCACTGAAAAAACAACAAGATTATAGCAGGAAAAGCATATCTCAGCTGGAAAACCAACGAAAACAAAGATATCGCCGGTTCAGCATACAATACGCACTGTGGAGTGGTGAACACACCAGATAACGTGTTTCTCGCATTAAATAACTCGAATAAGCGATCTCGATGATTCTGCATACTTCTGACAGAAGTCTCACCAAGATATTCGAAGAAAATGCATATCTCCGCTTGAAACCCGACGAAAACCAAGTTATCGCCGGCTCTACATATCAAACGCACTGTGGAGTGGGGAAAACACCAGATAGCGTGATTCTCGCATTAAATAGCTTAAAAAGAGCGATCTCGATGATTCTGCATACTTCTGACAGAAGAACCACCAAGATTAGGGTAGAAAATGAATGTCTCAGCTTGAAACCCCACGAAATCCAAGATATCGCCGGTTCTGCATATCAAACGCACTGTGGAGTAGTGAAAACACCAGATGGCGTGTTTCGCGCATTATATAGCTCTATTAGAGCGATCTCGATGATTCTGCATACTTCTGACAGAAGTCTCTCCAAGATTATCGCAGAAAATGCATATCTCAGCTTGAAACCCCCGAAAACTAAGATATCGCCTGTTCTGCATATCAAACGCACTGTGGAGTGGTGAAAACACCAGATAACGTGATTCTCGCATTAAATAACTCGAATAAGCGATCTCGATGATTCTGCATACTTCTGACAGAAGTCTCACCAAGATATTCGAAGAAAATGCATATCTCCGCTTGAAACCCGACGAAAACCAAGTTATCGCCGGCTCTACATATCAAACGCACTGTGGAGTGGGGAAAACACCAGATAGCGTGATTCTCGCATTAAATAGCTCGAAAAGAACGAAATCGCCGATTCTGCATACATCTAACAGAAGAACCACCAATAATTTTGCAGAAAATGCATATGTCTGTTTGAAACCCCTCGAAAACCATGATATCGCGGGCTCTGCATATCAAACGCACTGTGGAATGGTGAAAACACCTGATAGCGTGTTTCTCGCATTAAACAGCTCGAATAGAGCGATCTCGATGCTTCTGCATACTTCTGACAGAAGAAACACCAAGGTTATCGCAGGAAAAGCATATCTCAGCTGGAAAACCAACGAAAACAAAGATATCGCCGGTTCTGCATACAAAACGCACTGTGGAGTGGTGAACACAACAGATAACGTGATTCTCGCATTATATAGATCAAAAAGAGCGATTTCGGTTTTTCTACACACTTGCCACAGAAGAATCTCGATGATTATCACTGAAAATGCATATCTCAGCTGGAAACCCAACGAAACCGAAGATATCGCAGTTTCCGCATGTCAAACGCACTGTGGAGTGCTGAAACCACCAGAAAACGTGTTTTTCGCATTCAATAGCACGAAAACAGCGATTTCCGTGATTCTGCACACTTGTAACAGCAGAATCATGAATTTATCACTGAAAACACATATCTCAGCTGAAAACCCAACTGTACCGACGATATCACTGTTTCCGCAAATCAAGCGCACTGTGGAGTGCTGAAAACACCAGGAAACGTATTTTCGCATTCAATAGCACGACAACAGCGGTTTCGGTAATTCTGCACACTTGTAACAGCAGAATCATGAATTTATCACTGAAAATGCATATCTCAGCTGGAAACCCAACTGTACCGACGATATCACAGTTTCCGCAAATCAAGCGCACTATGGAATGCTGAAAACACCAGGAAACGTGTTTTTCGCTTCCAATAGCACGAAAACAGCGATTTCGGTGATTTTGCATACTTCTCACAGAAGAATATCCAAGATTATCACTGAAAATGCATATCTCAACTGGAAACCCAACGAAACCAAAGATATCGCAGTTTCCGCATGTAAAACGCACTGTGGAGTGCTGAAAACACCAGAAAACGTGTTTTTCGCATTCAGTAGCACGAAACCAGCGATTTCGTGAATCTGCACACTTGTAACAGCAGAATCATGAATTTATCGCTGAAAATGCATATCTCAGCTGGAAAACCAACGATACCGAAGAAATCGCAGTTTCCGCATGTCAAACGCACTGTACAGTGCTGAAAACACCAGAAAACGTGTTTTTCGCATTCAATAGCACGAAAACAGCGGTTTCGGAGGTTCTGCACACTTGTAACAGTAGAATCATGAATTTATCACTGAAAATGCATATCTCAGCTGGAAACCCATCTGTACCGACGATATCACAGTTTCCGCAAATCATGCGCACTATGGAGTGCTGAAAACACAAGGAAACGTGTTTTTCGCTTTCAATAGCACTAAAACAGCGATTTCGGTGATTCTGCACACTTGTAACAGCAGAATCATGAATTTATCACTGAAAATGCATATCTCAGCTGGAAACCCAACGAAACCGTAGATATCGCAGTTTCCGCAAATCAAACGCACTGTGGAGAGCTGAAAACACCAGGAAACGTGTTTTTCGCAATCAATAGCAGGAAACCAGCGATTTCGGTGATTCTGCACACCTGTAACAGCAGAATCATGAATTTATCAGTGAAAATGCATATCTCAGCTGGAAACCCAACGAAACCGAAGATTTCGCAGTTTCCGCATGTCAATCCCACTGTGGAGTGCTGAAAACACCAGAATACGTGTTTTATGCATTCAATATCACGAAAACAGCGGTTTCGGTGTTTCTGCACACTTGTAACAGCAGGATAATGAAGATTATCACTGAAAATGCATATCGCAGCTGGAAACCCAACGATACCGAAGATATCGCAGTTTCCAAATGTGAAACGCACTGTGGAGTGCTGAAAACACCAGAAAACGTGTTTTATGCATTCAATAACACGAAAACATCGATTTCCGTGATTCTGCACACTTGTAACAGCAGAATCGAGAAATTTATCACTGAAAATGCATATCTCTGCTAGAAACCTAAAGATACCGAAGATATCGCAGTTTCCGCATGTCAAACGCACAGTGGAGAGCTGCAAACTCCAGGAAACGTGCTTTCGCATTCAATAGCACGAAAACAGCGGTTTCGGTGATTCTGCACACTTGTAACAGCAGCATCATGAATTTATCACTGAAAATGCTTATCTCAGCTGGAAACCCAAAGATACCGAAGATATCGCAGTTTCCAAATGTGAAACGCAATGTGCAGTGCTGAAAAGACCAGGAAACGTGTTTTTCGCTTTCAATAGCACGAAAACAGCTATTTCGGTGATTCTGCACACTTGTAGCAGCAGAATCGTGAATTTATCACCGAAAATGCATATCTCAGTTGGAAACCCAACGAAATCGAAGATATCACAGTTTCCGCATGTCAAACGCAATGTGGAGTGCTGAAAACACCAGGAAACGTGTTTTTCACTTTCAATAGCACGAAAACAGCGATTTCAGTGCTTCTGCACACTTGTAACAGCAGAATCATGAATTTATCACTGAAAATGCATATCTCAGTTGGAAACCAACGATATCGAAGATATCGCAGTTTCCGCATGTCAAACGCACTGCACAGTGCTGAAAACACCAGAAAACGTGTTTTACGCATTCAATAGCACGAAAGCAGCGGTTTCGGAGGTTCTGCACACTTGTAACAGTAGAATCATGAATTTATCACTGAAAATGCATATCTCAGCTGGAAACCCATCTGTACCGACGATATCACAGTTTCCGCAAATCATGCGCACTATGGAGTGCTGAAAACACAAGGAAACGTGTTTTTCGCTTTCAATAGCACTAAAACAGCGATTTCGGTGATTCTGCACACTTGTAACAGCAGAATCATGAATTTATCACTGAAAATGCATATCTCAGTTGGAAACCAACGATATCGAAGATATCGCAGTTTCCGCATGTCAAACGCACTGTACAGTGCTGAAAACACCAGGAAACGTGTTTTTCGCTTCCAATAGCACGAAAACAGCGATTTCGGTGATTTTGCATACTTCTCACAGAAGAATATCCAAGATTATCACTGAAAATGCATATCTCAACTGGAAACCCAACGAAACCAAAGATATCACAGTTTCCGCATGTAAAACGCACTGTGGAGTGCTGAAAACACCAGAAAACGTGTTTTTCGCATTCAATAGCACGAAACCAGCGATTTCGTGAATCTGCACACTTGTAACAGCAGAATCATGAATTTATCGCTGAAAATGCATATCTCAGCTGGAAAACCAACGATACCGAAGAAATCGCAGTTTCCGCATGTCAAACGCACTGTACAGTGCTGAAAACACCAGAAAACGTGTTTTTCGCATTCAATAGCACGAAAACAGCGGTTTCGGAGGTTCTGCACACTTGTAACAGTAGAATCATGAATTTATCACTGAAAATGCATATCTCAGCTGGAAACCCATCTGTACCGACGATATCACAGTTTCCGCAAATCATGCGCACTATGGAGTGCTGAAAACTCAAGGAAACGTGTTTTTCGCTTTCAATAGCACTAAAACAGCGATTTCGGTGATTCTGCACACTTGTAACAGCAGAATCATGAATTTATCACTGAAAATGCATATCTCAGCTGGAAACCCAACGAAACCGTAGATATCGCAGTTTCCGCAAATCAAACGCACTGTGGAGAGCTGAAAACACCAGGAAACGTGTTTTTCGCAATCAATAGCAGGAAACCAGCGATTTCGGTGATTCTGCACACCTGTAACAGCAGAATCATGAATTTATCAGTGAAAATGCATATCTCAGCTGGAAACCCAACGAAACCGAAGATTTCGCAGTTTCCGCATGTCAAACCCACTGTGGAGTGCTGAAAACACCAGAAAACGTGTTTTATGCATTCAATATCACGAAAACAGCGGTTTCGGTGTTTCTGCACACTTGTAACAGCAGGATAATGAAGATTATCACTGAAAATGCATATCGCAGCTGGAAACCCAACGATACCGAAGATATCGCAGTTTCCAAATGTGAAACGCACTGTGGAGTGCTGAAAACACCAGAAAACGTGTTTTATGCATTCAATAACACGAAAACATCGATTTCCGTGATTCTGCACACTTGTAACAGCAGAATCGAGAAATTTATCACTGAAAATGCATATCTCTGCTAGAAACCTAAAGATACCGAAGATATCGCAGTTTCCGCATGTCAAACGCACTGTGGAGAGCTGCAAACTCCAGGAAACGTGCTTTCGCATTCAATAGCACGAAAACAGCGGTTTCGGTGATTCTGCACACTTGTAACAGCAGGATCATGAAGATTATCACTGAAAATGTATATCTCTGCTGGAAACCCAAAGATACCGAAGATATCGCAGTTTCCGCATGTCAAACGCACTGTGGAGTGCTGAAAACTCCAGGAGACGTGCATTCGCATTCAATAGCACGAAAACAGCGGTTTCGGTGATTCTGCACACTTGTAACAGCAGGATCATGAAGATTATCACTGAAAATGTATATCTCTGCTGGAAACCCAAAGATACCGAAGATATCGCAGTTTCCGCATGTCAAACGCACTGTGGAGTGCTGAAAACTCCAGGAGACGTGCATTCGCATTCAATAGCACGAAAACAGCGATTTCGGTGATTAAGCACACTTGTAACAGCGGAATCATGAATTTATCACTGCAAATGAATATCTCAGCTGGAAACCCAACAAAACCGAAGATATCACAGTTTCCGCATGTCAAACGCAATGTGGAGTGCTGAAAACACCAGGAAACGTGTTTTTCGCTTTCAATAGCACGCACACAGCGATTTCGGTGATTCTGCACACTTGTAACAGCAGCATCATGAATTTATCACTGAAAATGCATATGTCAGCTGGAAACCCAAAGATACCGAAGATATCGCAGTTTCCAAATGTGAAACGCAATGTGGAGTGCTGAAAACACCAGGAAACGTGTTTTTCGCTTTCAATAGCACGAAAACAGCTATTTCGGTGATTCTGCACACTTGTAGCAGCAGAATCGTGAATTTATCACCGAAAATGCATATCTCAGTTGGAAACCCAACGAAATCGAAGATATCACAGTTTCCGCATGTCAAACGCAATGTGGAGTGCTGAAAACACCAGGAAACGTGTTTTTCACTTTCAATAGCACGAAAACAGCGATTTCAGTGCTTCTGCACACTTGTAACAGCAGAATCATGAATTTATCACTGAAAATGCATATCTCAGTTGGAAACCAACGATATCGAAGATATCGCAGTTTCCGCATGTCAAACGCACTGTACAGTGCTGAAAACACCAGAAAACGTGTTTTACGCATTCAATAGCACGAAAGCAGCGGTTTCGGAGGTTCTGCACACTTGTAACAGTAGAATCATGAATTTATCACTGAAAATGCATATCTCAGCTGGAAACCCATCTGTACCGACGATATCACAGTTTCCGCAAATCATGCGCACTATGGAGTGCTGAAAACACAAGGAAACGTGTTTTTCGCTTTCAATAGCACTAAAACAGCGATTTCGGTGATTCTGCACACTTGTAACAGCAGAATCATGAATTTATCACTGAAAATGCATATCTCAGTTGGAAACCAACGATATCGAAGATATCGCAGTTTCCGCATGTCAAACGCACTGTACAGTGCTGAAAACACCAGGAAACGTGTTTTTCGCTTCCAATAGCACGAAAACAGCGATTTCGGTGATTTTGCATACTTCTCACAGAAGAATATCCAAGATTATCACTGAAAATGCATATCTCAACTGGAAACCCAACGAAACCAAAGATATCACAGTTTCCGCATGTAAAACGCACTGTGGAGTGCTGAAAACACCAGAAAACGTGTTTTTCGCATTCAATAGCACGAAACCAGCGATTTCGTGAATCTGCACACTTGTAACAGCAGAATCATGAATTTATCGCTGAAAATGCATATCTCAGCTGGAAAACCAACGATACCGAAGAAATCGCAGTTTCCGCATGTCAAACGCACTGTACAGTGCTGAAAACACCAGAAAACGTGTTTTTCGCATTCAATAGCACGAAAACAGCGGTTTCGGAGGTTCTGCACACTTGTAACAGTAGAATCATGAATTTATCACTGAAAATGCATATCTCAGCTGGAAACCCATCTGTACCGACGATATCACAGTTTCCGCAAATCATGCGCACTATGGAGTGCTGAAAACTCAAGGAAACGTGTTTTTCGCTTTCAATAGCACTAAAACAGCGATTTCGGTGATTCTGCACACATGTAACACCAGAATCATGAATTTATCACTGAAAATGCATATCTCAGCTGGAAACCCAACGAAACCGTAGATATCGCAGTTTCCGCAAATCAAACGCACTGTGGAGAGCTGAAAACACCAGGAAACGTGTTTTTCGCAATCAATAGCAGGAAACCAGCGATTTCGGTGATTCTGCACACCTGTAACAGCAGAATCATGAATTTATCAGTGAAAATGCATATCTCAGCTGGAAACCCAACGAAACCGAAGATTTCGCAGTTTCCGCATGTCAAACCCACTGTGGAGTGCTGAAAACACCAGAAAACGTGTTTTATGCATTCAATATCACGAAAACAGCGGTTTCGGTGTTTCTGCACACTTGTAACAGCAGGATAATGAAGATTATCACTGAAAATGCATATCGCAGCTGGAAACCCAACGATACCGAAGATATCGCAGTTTCCAAATGTGAAACGCACTGTGGAGTGCTGAAAACACCAGAAAACGTGTTTTATGCATTCAATAACACGAAAAAATCGATTTCCGTGATTCTGCACACTTGTAACAGCAGAATCGAGAAATTTATCACTGAAAATGCATATCTCTGCTAGAAACCTAAAGATACCGAAGATATCGCAGTTTCCGCATGTCAAACGCACTGTGGAGAGCTGCAAACTCCAGGAAACGTGCTTTCGCATTCAATAGCACGAAAACAGCGGTTTCGGTGATTCTGCACACTTGTAACAGCAGGATCATGAAGATTATCACTGAAAATGTATATCTCTGCTGGAAACCCAAAGATACCGAAGATATCGCAGTTTCCGCATGTCAAACGCACTGTGGAGTGCTGAAAACTCCAGGAGACGTGCATTCGCATTCAATAGCACGAAAACAGCGGTTTCGGTGATTCTGCACACTTGTAACAGCAGGATCATGAAGATTATCACTGAAAATGTATATCTCTGCTGGAAACCCAAAGATACCGAAGATATCGCAGTTTCCGCATGTCAAACGCACTGTGGAGTGCTGAAAACTCCAGGAGACGTGCATTCGCATTCAATAGCACGAAAACAGCGATTTCGGTGATTAAGCACACTTGTAACAGCGGAATCATGAATTTATCACTGCAAATGAATATCTCAGCTGGAAACCCAACAAAACCGAAGATATCACAGTTTCCGCATGTCAAACGCAATGTGGAGTGCTGAAAACACCAGGAAACGTGTTTTTCGCTTTCAATAGCACGCACACAGCGATTTCGGTGATTCTGCACACTTGTAACAGCAGCATCATGAATTTATCACTGAAAATGCATATGTCAGCTGGAAACCCAAAGATACCGAAGATATCGCAGTTTCCAAATGTGAAACGCAATGTGGAGTGCTGAAAACACCAGGAAACGTGTTTTTCGCTTTCAATAGCACGAAAACAGCTATTTCGGTGATTCTGCACACTTGTAGCAGCAGAATCGTGAATTTATCACTGAAAATGCATATCTCAGTTGGAAACCCAACGAAATCGAAGATATCACAGTTTCCGCATGTCAAACGCAATGTGGAGTGCTGAAAACACCAGGAAACGTGTTTTTCACTTTCAATAGCACGAAAACAGCGATTTCAGTGCTTCTGCACACTTGTAACAGCAGAATCATGAATTTATCACTGAAAATGCATATCTCAGTTGGAAACCAACGATATCGAAGATATCGCAGTTTCCGCATGTCAAACGCACTGTACAGTGCTGAAAACACCAGAAAACGTGTTTTTCGCTTTCAATAGCACTAAAACAGCGATTTCGGTGATTCTGCACACTTGTAACAGCAGCATCATGAATTTATCACTGAAAATGCATATCTCAGCTGGAAACGCAAAGATACCGAAGATATCGCAGTTTCCAAATGTGAAACGCAATGTGGAGTGCTGAAAACACCAGGAAACGTGTTTTTCGCATTCAATAGCACGAAAACAGCTATTTCGGTGATTCTGCACACTTGTAGCAGCAGAATCGTGAATTTATCACCGAAAATGCATATCTCAGCTGGAAACCCAACGAAACCGAAGATATCACAGTTTCCGCATGTCAAACGCAATGTGGAGTGCTGAAAACACCAGAAAACATGTTTTTCCCATTCAATAGCACGAAGACAGCGATTTCGGTGGTTCTGCACACTTGTAACAGCAGAATCATGAATTTATCACTGAAAATGCATATCTCTGCTGGAATCCCAACGAAACCGAAGGTATCACAGTTTCCGCATGTCAAACGCAATGTGGAGTGCTGAAAACACCAGAAAACATGTTTTTCCCATTCAATAGCACGAAGACAGCGATTTCGGTGATTCTGCATACTTCTCACAGAAGAATATCCAAGATTATCATAGATAATGCAACTCGCAGCTGGAAACCCAACTGTACCGACGATATCACAGTTTCCGCAAATCAAGCGCACTGTGGAGTGCTGAAAACACCAGGAAACGTGTTTTTCGCAATCAATAGCATGAAACCAGCGATTTCGGTGATTCTGCATACCTGTAACAACAGAATCATGAATTTATCACTGAAAATGCATATCTCAGCTGGAAACCCAACGAAACCGAAGATATCGCCGTTTCCGCATGTCAAACCCACTATGGAGTGCTGAAAACACCAGAAAACGTGTTTTATGCATTCAATATCACGCAAACAGCGGTTTCGGTGATTCTGCACACTTGTAACAGCAGGATCATGAATATTATCACTGAAAATGCATATCTCAGCTGGAAACCCAACGATACCGAAGATATCGCAGTTTCCAAATGTGAAACGTACTGTGGAGTGCTGAAAACACCAGAAAACGTGTTTTATGCATTCAATAACACGAAAACATTTTTTCCGTGATTCTGCACACTTGTAACAGCAGAATCGAGAAATTTATCACTGAAAATGCATATCTCTGCTAGAAACATAAAGATACCGAAGATATCACAGTTTCCGCATGTCAAACGCAATGTGGAGTGCTGAAAACACCAGGAATCGTGTTTTTCGCATTCAATAACACGAAAACAGCGATTTCCGTGATTCTGCACACTTGTAACAGCAGAATCATGAATTTATCACTGGAAATGCATATCTCAGCTGGAAACCCAACGAAACCGAAGATATCACAGTTTCCGCATGTCAAACGCAATGTGGAGTGCTGAAAACACCAGAAAACATGTTTTTCCCATTCAATAGCACGAAGACAGCGATTTCGGTGATTCTGCACACTTGTAACAGCAGAATCATGAATTTATCACTGAAAATGCATATCTCAGCTGGAAACCCAACGAAACTGAAGGTATCACAGTTTCCGCATGTCAAACGCAATGTGGAGTGCTGAAAACACCAGAAAACATGTTTTTCCCATTCAATAGCACGAAGACAGCGATTTCGGTGATTCTGCATACTTCTCACAGAAGAATATCCAAGATTATCATAGATAATGCATGTCGCAGCTGGAAACCCAACTGTACCGACGATATCACAGTTTCCGCAAATCAAACGCACTGAGGAGTGCTGAAAACACCAGGAAACGTGTTTTCGCATTCAATAGCACGAAAACAGCGGTTTCGGTGATTCGGCACACTTGTAACAGCAGGATCATGAATATTATCACTGAAAATGCATATCTCAGCTGGAAACCCAACGATACCGAAGATATCGCAGTTTCCAAATGTGAAACGCACTGTGGAGTGCTGAAAACACCAGAAAACGTGTTTTATGCATTCAATAACACGAAAACATCGATTTCCGTGATTCTGCACACTTGTAGCAGCAGAATCGAGAAATTTATCACTGAAAATGCATATCTCTGCTAGAAACATAAAGATACCGAAGATATCACAGTTTCCGCATGTCAAACGCAATGTGGAGTGCTGAAAACACCAGGAATCGTGTTGTTCGCATTCAATAACACGAAAACAGCGATTTCCGTGATTCTGCACACTTGTAACAGCAGAATCATGAATTTATCACTGGAAATGCATATCTCAGCTGGAAACCCAACGAAACCGAAGATATCACAGTTTCCGCATGTCAAACGCAATGTGGAGTGCTGAAAACACCAGAAAACATGTTTTTCCCATTCAATAGCACGAAGACAGCGATTTCGGTGATTCTGCACACCTGTAACAGCAGAATCATGAATTTATCACTGAAAATGCATATCTCAGCTGGAAACCCAACGAAACTGAAGGTATCACAGTTTCCGCATGTCAAACGCAATGTGGAGTGCTGAAAACACCAGAAAACATGTTTTTCCCATTCAATAGCACGAAGACAGCGATTTCGGTGATTCTGCATACTTCTCACAGAAGAATATCCAAGATTATCATAGATAATGCATGTCGCAGCTGGAAACCCAACTGTACCGACGATATCACAGTTTCCGCAAATCAAGCGCACTGTGGAGTGCTGAAAACACCAGGAAACGTGTTTTTCGCAATCAATAGCATGAAACCAGCGATTTCGGTGATTCTGCACACCTGTAACAGCAGAATCATGAATTTATCACTGAAAATGCATATCTCAGCTGGAAACCCAACGAAACCGTAGATATCGCAGTTTCCGCAAATCAAACGCACTGTGGTGAGCTGAAAACACCAGGAAACGTGTTTTTCGCAATCAATAGCAGGAAACCAGCGATTTCGGTGATTCTGCACACCTGTAACAGCAGAATCATGAATTTATCACTGAAAATGCATATCTCAGCTGGAAACCCAACGAAACCGCAGATATCGCAGTTTCCGCATGTCAAACCCACTGTGGAGTGCTGAAAACACCAGAAAACGTGTTTTATGCATTCAGTATCACGAAAACAGCGGTGTCGGTGTTTCTGCACACTTGTAACAGCAGGATAATGAAGATTATCACTGAAAATGCATATCTCAGCTGGAAACCCAACGAAACCGATGATATCGCAGTTTCCGCAAATCAAACGCACTGTGGAGTGCTGAAAACACCAGGAAACGTGTTTTCGCATTCAATAGCACGCAAACAGCGGTTTCGGTGATTCTGCACGCTTGTAACAGCAGGATCATGAATATTATCACTGAAAATGCATATCTCAGCTGGAAACCCAACGATACCGAAGATATCGCAGTTTCCAAATGTGAAACGTACTGTCTAGTGCTGAAAACACCAGAAAACGTGTTTTATGCATTCAATAACACGAAAACATCGATTTCCGTGATTCTGCACACTTGTAACAGCAGAATCGAGAAATCTATCACTGAAAATGCATATCTCTGCTAGAAACATAAAGATACCGAAGATATCACAGTTTCCGCATGTCAAACGCAATGTGGAGTGCTGAAAACACCAGAAAACATGTTTTTCCCATTCAATAGCACGAAGACAGCGATTTCGGTGATTCTGCATCCTTCTCAAAGGAGAATATCCAAGATTATCATAGATAATGCATGTCGCAGCTGGAAACCCAACTGTACCGACGATATCACAGTTTCCGCAAATCAAGCGCACTGTGGAGTGCTGAAAACACCAGGAAACGTGTTTTTCGCAATCAATAGCATGAAACCAGCGATTTCGGTGATTCTGCACACCTGTAACAGCAGAATCATGAATTTATCACTGAAAATGCATATCTCAGCTGGAAACCCAACGAAACCGTAGATATCGCAGTTTCCGCAAATCAAACGCACTGTGGTGAGCTGAAAACACCAGGAAACGTGTTTTTCGCATTCAATAGCAGGAAACCAGCGATTTCGGTGATTCTGCACACCTGTAACAGCAGAATCATGAATTTATCACTGAAAATGCATATCTCAGCTGGAAACCCAACGAAACCGAAGATATCGCAGTTTCCGCATGTCAAACCCACTGTGGAGTGCTGAAAACACCAGAAAACGTGTTTTATGCATTCAATATCACGAAAACAGCGGTGTCGGTGTTTCTGCACACTTGTAACAGCAGGATAATGAAGATTATCACTGAAAATGCATATCTCAGCTGGAAACCCAACGAAACCGATGATATCGCAGTTTCCGCAAATCAAACGCACTGAGGAGTGCTGAAAACACCAGGAAACGTGTTTTCGCATTCAATAGCACGAAAACAGCGGTTTCGGTGATTCTGCACACTTGTAACAGCAGGATCATGAATATTATCACTGAAAATGCATATCTCAGCTGGAAACCCAACGATACCGAAGATATCGCAGTTTCCAAATGTGAAACGCACTGTGGAGTGCTGAAAACACCAGAAAACGTGTTTTATGCATTCAATAACACGAAAAAATCAACTTCCGTGATTCTGCACACTTGTAGCAGCAGAATCGTGAATTTATCACCGAAAATGCATATCTCAGTTGGAAACCCAACGAAATCGAAGATATCACAGTTTCCGCATGTCAAACGCAATGTGGAGTGCTGAAAACACCAGGAAACGTGTTTTTCGCTTTCAATAGCACGAAAACAGCGATTTCGGTGCTTCTGCTCAGTTGTAACAGCAGGATCACGAAGATTATCACAGAAAATGCATATCTCAGCTGGAAACCCAACGAAACCGATGATATCGCAGTTTCCGCAAATCAAACGCACTGTGGAGTGCTGAAACCACCAGGAAACGTGTTTTCGCATTCGATAGCACGAAAACAGCGGTTTCGGTGATTCTGCACACTTGTAACAGCAGAATCATGAATTTATCACTGCAAATGCATATCTCAGCTGGAAACCCAACTGTACCGACGATATCACAGTTTCAGCAAATTAAGCGCTCTATGGAGGGCTGAAAACACCAGGGAACGTGTTCTTCGCTTTCAATAGCACTAAAACAGCGATTTCGGTGATTCTGCACACTTGTAACAGCAGAATCATGAATTTAAAACTGAAAATGCATATCTCAGCTGGAAACCCAACGAAACCGAAGATATCACAGTTTCCGCATGTCAAACGCAATGTGGAGTGCTGAAAACACCAGAAAGCATGTTTTTCCCATTCAATAGCACGAAGACAGCGATTTCGGTGATTCAGCACACTTGTAACAGCAGAATCATGAATTTATCACAGAAAATGCATATCTCTGCTGGAATCCCAACGAAACCGAAGGTATCACAGTTTCCGCATGTCAAACGCATTGTGGAGTGCTGAAAACACCAGAAAACATGTTTTTCCCATTCAATAGCACGAAGACAGCGATTTCGGTGATTCTGCATACTTCTCACAGAAGAATATCCAAGATTATCATAGATAATGCATGTCGCAGCTGGAAACCCAACTGTACCGACGATATCACAGTTTCCGCAAATCAAGCGCACTGTGGAGTGCTGAAAACACCAGGGAACGTGTTCTTCGCTTTCAATAGCACTAAAACAGCGATTTCGGTGATTCTGCACACTTGTAACAGCAGAATCATGAATTTATCACTGAAAATGCATATCTCAGCTGGAAACCCAACGAAACCGAAGATATCGCAGTTTCCGCAAATCAAACGCACTGAGGAGTGCTGAAAACACCAGGAAACGTGTTTTCGCATTCAATAGCACGAAAACAGCGGTTTCGGTGATTCTGCACACTTGTAACAGCAGGATCATGAATATTATCACTGAAAATGCATATCTCAGCTGGAAACCCAACGAAACCGTAGATATCGCAGTTTCCGCATGTCAAACGCAATGTGGAGTGCTGAAAACACCAGGAATCGTGTTTTTCGCATTCAATAACACGAAAACAGCGATTTCCGTGATTCCGCACACTTGTAACAGCAGAATCGAGAAATTTATCACTGAAAATGCATATCTCTGCTGGAAACCCAAAGATACCGAAGATATCGCAGTTTCCGCATGTCAAACGCATTGTGGAGTGCTGAAAACTCCAGGAAACGTACTTTCGCATTCAATAGCACGAAAACAGCGATTTCGGTGATTCTGCATACTTCTCACAGAAGAATATCCAAGATTATCATAGATAATGCATGTCGCAGCTGGAAACCCAACTGTACCGACGATATCACAGTTTTCGCAAATCAAGCGCACTGTGGAGTGCTGAAAACACCAGGGAACGTGTTCTTCGCCTTCAATAGCACTAAAACAGCGATTTCGGTGATTCTGCACACTTGTAACAGCAGAATCATGAATTTATCACTGAAAATGCATATCTCAGCTGGAAACCCAACGAAACCGAAGATATCGCAGTTTCCGCAAATCAAACGCACTGAGGAGTGCTGAAAACACCAGGAAACGTGTTTTCGCATTCAATAGCACGAAAACAGCGGTTTCGGTGATTCTGCACACTTGTAACAGCAGGATCATGAATATTATCACTGAAAATGCATATCTCAGCTGGAAACCCAACGAAACCGTAGATATCGCAGTTTCCGCATGTCAAACGCAATGTGGAGTGCTGAAAACACCAGGAATCGTGTTTTTCGCATTCAATAACACGAAAACAGCGATTTCCGTGATTCTGCACACTTGTAACAGCAGAATCGAGAAATTTATCACTGAAAATGCATATCTCTGCTGGAAACCCAAAGATACCGAAGATATCGCAGTTTCCGCATGTCAAACGCATTGTGGAGTGCTGAAAACTCCAGGAAACGTACTTTCGCATTCAATAGCACGAAAACAGCGATTTCGGTGATTCTGCACACTTGTAACAGCAGGATCATGAACATCATCACAGAAAATGCATATCTCAGCTGGAAACCCAACGAAACCGAAGATATCGCAGTTTCCGCAAATCAAACGCACTGTGGAGTGCTGAAAACACCAGGAAACGTGTTTTCGCATTCAATAGCACGAAAACAGCGGTTTCGGTGATTCTGCACACTTGTAACAACAGGATCATGAAGATTTTCACTGAAAATGCATATCTCTGCTGGAAACCCAAAGATACCGAAGATATCGCAGTTTCCGCATGTCAAACGCACTGTGGAATGCTGAAAACGCCAGGAAACGTGTTTTTCGCATTCAATAGCATGAAACCAGCGATTTCGGTGATTCTGCACACCTCTAACAGCAGAATCATGAATTTATCACTAAAAATGCATATCTCAGCTGGAAACCCAAAGAAACCGAAGATATCGCAGTTTCCGCATTTCAACCGCACTGTGGAGTGCTGAAAACACCAGAAAACGTGTTTTATGCATTCAATAACACGAAAACATCGATTTCCGTGATTCTGCACACTTGTAACAGCAGAATCGAGAAATTTATCACTGAAAACGCATATCTCTGCTAGAAACCTAAAGATACCGAAGATATCACAGTTTCCGCATGTCAAACGCACTGTGGAGTGCTGAAAACACCAGGAAACGTGTTTTCGCATTCAATAGCACGAAAACAGCGGTTTCGGTGATTCTGCACACTTGTAACAGCAGGATCATGAAGATTATCACTGAAAATGTATATCTCTGCTGGAAACCCAAAGATACCGAAGATATCGCAGTTTCCGCATGTCAAACGCACTGTGGAGTGCTGAAAACTCCAGGAAACGTGCTTTCGCATTCAATAGCATGAAAACAGCGATTTCGGTGATTCTGCATACTTCTCACAGAAGAATATCCAAGATTATCATAGATAATGCATGTCGCAGCTGGAAACCCAACGAAACCGAAGGTATCACAGTTTCCGCATGTCAAACGCATTGTGGAGTGCTGAAAACAGCAGAAAACATGTTTTTCCCAATCAATAGCACGGAGACAGCGATTTCGGTGATTCTGCATACTTCTCACAGAAGAATATCCAAGATTATCATAGATAATGCATGTCGCAGCTGGAAACCCAACTGTACCGACGATATCACAGTTTCCGCAAATCAAGCGCACTGTGGAGTGCTGAAAACACCAGGGAACGTGTTCTTCTCTTTCAATAGCACTAAAACAGCGATTTCGGTGATTCTGCACACTTGTAACAGCAGAATCATGAATTTATCACTGAAAATGCATATCTCAGCTGGAAACCCAACGAAACCGAAGATATCGCAGTTTCCGCAAATCAAACGCACTGTGGAGTGCTGAAAACACCAGGAAACGTGTTTTCGCATTCAATAGCATGAAACCAGCGATTTCGGTGATTCTGCACACCTTTAACAGCAGAATCATGAATTTATCACTAAAAATGCATATCTCAGCTGGAAACCCAAGGAAACCGAAGATATCGCAGTTTCCGCATTTCAACCGCACTGTGGAGTGCTGAAAACACCAGAAAACGTGTTTTATGCATTCAATAACACGAAAACATCGATTTCCGTGATTTTGCACACTTGTAACAGCAGAATCGAGAAATTTATCACTGAAAACGCATATCTCTGCTAGAAACCTAAAGATACCGAAGATATCACAGTTTCCGCATGTCAAACGCAATGCGGAGTGCTGAAAACACCAGGAATCGTGTTTTTCGCATTCAATAACACGAAAACAGCGATTTCCGTGATTCTGCACACTTGTAACAGCAGAATCGAGAAATTTATCACTGAAAATGCATATCTCTGCTGGAAACCCAACGAAACCGAAGATATCGCAGTTTCCGCAAATCAAACGCACTGTGGAGTGCTGAAAACACCAGGAAACGTGTTTTCGCATTCAATAGCACGAAAACAGCGGTTTCGGTGATTCTGCACACTTGTAACAGCAGGATCATGAAGATTATCACTGAAAATGTATATCTCTGCCGGAAACCCAAAGATACCGAAGATATCGCAGTTTCCGCATGTCAAACGCACTGTGGAGTGCTGAAAACTCCAGGAAACGTGCTTTCGCATTCAATAGCACGAAAACAGCGATTTCGGTGATTCAGCACACTTGTAACAGCAGAATCATGAATTTATCACTGAAAATGAATATCTCAGCTGGAAACCCAACGAAACCGAAGATATCACAGTTTCCGCATGTCAAACGCAATGTGGAGTGCTGAAAACACCAGGAAACGTGTTTTTCGCTTTCAATAGCACGCACACAGCGATTTCGGTGATTCTGCACACTTGTAACAGCAGCATCATGAATTTATCACTGAAAATGCATATCTCAGCTGGAAACCCAAAGATACCGAAGATATCGCAGTTTCCAAATGTGAAACGTAATGTGGAGTGCTGAAAACACCAGGAAACGTGTTTTTCGCTTTCAATAGCACGAAAACAGCGATTTCGGTGATTCTGCACACTTGTAGCAGCAGAATCGTGAATTTATCACCGAAAATGGATATCTCAGTTGGAAACCCAACGAAATCGAAGATATCACAGTTTCCGCATGTCAAACGCAATGTGGAGTGCTGAAAACACCAGGAAACGTGTTTTTCGCTTTCAATAGCACGAAAACAGCGATTTAGGTGCTTCTGCACACTTGTAACAGCAGAATCATGAATTTATCACTGAAAATGCATATCTCAGTTGGAAACCAACGATACCGAAGATATCGCAGTTTCCGCATGTCAAACGCACTGTACAGTGCTGAAAACACCAGAAAACGTGTTTTACGCATTCAATAACACGAAAACAGCGATTTCCGTGATTCTGCACACTTGTAACAGCAGAATCATGAATTTATCACTGAAAATGCATATCTCAGCTGGAAACCCAACTGTACCGACGATATCACAGTTTCCGCAAATCAAGGGCTCTATGGAGGGCTGAAAACACCAGGGAACGTGTTCTTCGCTTTCAATAGCACTAAAACAGCGATTTCGGTGATTCTGCACACTTGTAACAGCAGAATCATGAATTTAAAACTGAAAATGCATATCTCAGCAGGAAACCCAACGAAACCAAAGATATCACAGTTTCCGCATGTCAAACGCAATGTGGAGTGCTGAAAACACCAGAAAACATGTTTTTCCCTTTCAATAGCACGAAGACAGCGATTTCGGTGGTTCTGCACACTTGTAACAGTAGAATCATGAATTTATCACTGAAAATGCATATCTCTGCTGGAATCCCAACGAAACCGAAGGTATCACAGTTTCCGCATGTCAAACGCAATGTGGAGTGCTGAAAACACCAGAAAACATGTTTTTCCCATTCAATAGCACGAAGACAGCGATTTCGGTGATTCTGCATACTTCTCACCGAAGAATATCCAAGATTATCATAGATAGTGCATGTCGCAGCTGGAAACCCAACTGTACCGACGATATCACAGTTTCCGCAAATCAAGCGCACTGTGGAGTGCTGAAAACACCAGGGAACGTGTTCTTCGCTTTCAATAGCACTAACACAGCGATTTCGGTGATTCTGCACACTTGTAACAGCAGAATCATGAATTTATCACTGAAAATGCATATCTCAGCTGGAAACCCAACGAAACCGAAGATATCGCAGTTTCCGCATGTCAAACCCACTGTGGAGTGCTGAAAACACCAGAAAACGTGTTTTATGCATTCAATATCACGAAAACAGCGGTGTCGGTGTTTCTGCACACTTGTAACAGCAGGATAATGAAGATTATCACTGAAAATGCATATCTCAGCTGGAAACCCAACGAAACCGATAATATCGCAGTTTCCGCAAATCAAACGCACTGAGGAGTGCTGAAAACACCAGGAAACGTGTTGTAGCATTCAATAGCACGAAAACAGCGGTTTCGGTGATTCTGCACACTTGTAACAGCAGGATCATGAATATTATCACTGAAAATGCATATCTCAGCTGGAAACCCAACGAAACCGTAGATATCGCAGTTTCCGCATGTCAAACGCAATGTGGAGTGCTGAAAACACCAGGAATCGTGTTTTTCGCATTCAATAGCACGAAAACAGCGATTTCGGTGATTCTGCACACTTGTAACAGCAGGATCATGAACATCATCACAGAAAATGCATATCTCAGCTGGAAACCCAACGAAACCGAAGATATTGCAGTTTCCGCAAATCAAACGCACTGTGGAGTGCTGAAAACACCAGGAAACGTGTTTTCGCATTCAATAGCACGAAAACAGCGGTTTCGGTGATTCTGCACACTTGTAACAACAGGATCATGAAGATTTTCACTAAAAATGCATATCTCAGCTGGAAACCCAAGGAAACCGAAGATATCGCAGTTTCCGCATTTCAACCGCACTGTGGAGTGCTGAAAACGCCAGGAAACGTGTTTTTCGCATTCAATAGCATGAAACCAGCGATTTCGGTGATTCTGCACACCTCTAACAGCAGAATCATGAATTTATCACTAAAAATGCATATCTCAGCTGGAAACCCAAGGAAACCGAAGATATCGCAGTTTCCGCATTTCAACCGCACTGTGGAGTGCTGAAAACACCAGAAAACGTGTTTTATGCATTCAATAGCACGAAAACAGCGGTTTCGGTGATTCTGCACACTTGTAACAGCAGGATCATGAATATTATCACTGAAAATGCATATCTCAGCTGGAAACCCAACGAAACCGTAGATATCGCAGTTTCCGCATGTCAAACGCAATGTGGATTGCTGAAAACACCAGGAATCGTGTTTTTCGCATTCAATAACACGAAAACAGCGATTTCCGTGATTCTGCACACTTGTAACAGCAGAATCGAGAAATTTATCACTGAAAATGCATATCTCTGCTGGAAACCCAAAGATACCGAAGATATCGCAGTTTCCGCATGTCAAACGCACTGTGGAGTGCTGAAAACTCCAGGAAACGTACTTTCGCATTCAATAGCACGAAAACAGCGATTTCGGTGATTCTGCACACTTGTAACAGCAGGATCATGAACATCATCACAGAAAATGCATATCTCAGCTGGAAACCCAACGAAACCGAAGATATTGCAGTTTCCGCAAATCAAACGCACTGTGGAGTGCTGAAAACACCAGGAAACGTGTTTTCGCATTCAATAGCACGAAAACAGCGGTTTCGGTGATTCTGCACACTTGTAACAACAGGATCATGAAGATTTTCACTGAAAATGCATATCTCTGCTGGAAACCCAAAGATACCGAAGATATCGCAGTTTCCGCATGTCAAACGCACTGTGGAATGCTGAAAACGCCAGGAAACGTGTTTTTCGCATTCAATAGCATGAAACCAGCGATTTCGGTGATTCTGCACACCTCTAACAGCAGATTCATGAATTTATCACTAAAAATGCATATCTCAGCTGGAAACCCAAGGAAACCGAAGATATCGCAGTTTCCGCATTTCAACCGCACTGTGGAGTGCTGAAAACACCAGAAAACGTGTTTTATGCATTCAATAACACGAAAACATCGATTTCCGTGATTCTGCACACTTGTAACAGCAGAATCGAGAAATTTATCACTGAAAACGCATATCTCTGCTAGAAACCTAAAGATACCGAAGATATCACAGTTTCCGCATGTCAAACGCAATGCGGAGTGCTGAAAACACCAGGAATCGTGTTTTTCGCATTCAATAACACGAAAACAGCGATTTCCGTGATTCTGCACACTTGTAACAGCAGAATCGAGAAATTTATCACTGAAAATGCATATCTCTGCTGGAAACCCAAAGATACCGAAGATATCGCAGATTCCGCATGTCAAACGCACTGTGGAGTGCTGAAAACTCCAGGAAACGTGCTTTCGCATTCAATAGCACGAAAACAGCGATTTCGGTGATTCTGCACACTTGTAACAGCAGGATCATGAACATCATCACAGAAAATGCATATCTCAGCTGGAAACCCAACGATACCGAAGATATCGCAGTTTCCAAATGTGAAACGTACTGTGGAGTGCTGAAAACACCAGAAAACGTGTTTTATGCATTCAATAACACGAAAACAGCGATTTCCGTGATTCTGCACACTTGTAACAGCAGAATCGAGAAATTTATCACTGAAAATGCATATCTCTGCTGGAAACCCAAAGATACCGAAGATATCGCAGTTTCCGCATGTCAAACGCACTGTGGAGTGCTGAAAACACCAGGAAACGTGTTTTCGCATTCAATAGCACGAAAACAGCGGTTTCGGTGATTCTGCACACTTGTAACAGCAGAATCATGAATTTATCACTGAAAATGAATATCTCAGCTGGAAACCCAACGAAACCGAAGATATCACAGTTTCCGCATGTCAAACGCAATGTGGAGTGCTGAAAACACCAGAAAACGTGTTTTATGCATTCAATAACACGAAAACATCGATTTCCGTGATTCTGCACACTTGTAACAGCAGAATCGAGAAATTTATCACTGAAAATGCATATCTCAGCTGGAAACCCAACGAAACCGAAGATATCACAGTTTCCGCATGTCAAACGCAATGTGGAGTGCTGAAAACACCAGAAAACATGTTTTTCCCATTCAATAGCACGAAGACAGCGATTTCGGTGATTCAGCACACTTGTAACAGCAGAATCATGAACTTATCACAGAAAATGCATATCTCTGCTGGAATCCCAACGAAACCGAAGGTATCACAGTTTCCGCATGTCAAACGCAATGTGGAGTGCTGAAAACACCAGAAAACATGTTTTTCCCATTCAATAGCACGAAGACAGCGATTTCGGTGATTCTGCATACTTCTCACAGAAGAATATCCAAGATTATCATAGATAATGCATGTCGCAGCTGGAAACCCAACGAAACCGAAGGTATCACAGTTTCCGCATGTCAAACGCATTGTGGAGTGCTGAAAACACCAGAAAACATGTTTTTCCCATTCAATAGCACGAAGACAGCGATTTCGGTGATTCTGCATACTTCTCACAGAAGAATATCCAAGATTATCATAGATAATGCATGTCGCAGCTGGAAACCCAACTGTACCGACGATATCACAGTTTCCGCAAATCAAGCGCACTGTGGAGTGCTGAAAACATGAGGGAACGTGTTCTTCGCTTTCAATAGCACTAAAACAGCGATTTCGGCGATTCTGCACACTTGTAACAGCAGAATCATGAATTTATCACTGAAAATGCATATCTCAGCTGGAAACCCAACGAAACCGAAGATATCGCAGTTTCCGCAAATCAAACGCACTGAGGAGTGCTGAAAACACCAGGAAACGTGTTTTCGCATTCAATAGCACTAAAACAGCGATTTCGGTGATTCTGCACACTTGTAACAGCAGAATCATGAATTTATCACTGAAAATGCATATCTCAGCTGGAAACCCAACGAAACCGAAGATATCGCAGTTTCCGCAAATCAAACGCACTGAGGAGTGCTGAAAACACCAGGAAACGTGTTTTCGCATTCAATAGCACGAAAACAGCGGTTTCGGTGATTCTGCACACTTGTAACAACAGGATCATGAAGATTTTCACTAAAAATGCATATCTCAGCTGGAAACCCAAGGAAACCGAAGATATCGCAGTTTCCGCATTTCAACCGCACTGTGGAGTGCTGAAAACGCCAGGAAACGTGTTTTTCGCATTCAATAGCATGAAACCAGCGATTTCGGTGATTCTGCACACCTCTAACAGCAGAATCATGAATTTATCACTAAAAATGCATATCTCAGCTGGAAACCCAAGGAAACCGAAGATATCGCAGTTTCCGCATTTCAACCGCACTGTGGAGTGCTGAAAACACCAGAAAACGTGTTTTATGCATTCAATAGCACGAAAACAGCGGTTTCGGTGATTCTGCACACTTGTAACAGCAGGATCATGAATATTATCACTGAAAATGCATATCTCAGCTGGAAACCCAACGAAACCGTAGATATCGCAGTTTCCGCATGTCAAACGCAATGTGGATTGCTGAAAACACCAGGAATCGTGTTTTTCGCATTCAATAACACGAAAACAGCGATTTCCGTGATTCTGCACACTTGTAACAGCAGAATCGAGAAATTTATCACTGAAAATGCATATCTCTGCTGGAAACCCAAAGATACCGAAGATATCGCAGTTTCCGCATGTCAAACGCACTGTGGAGTGCTGAAAACTCCAGGAAACGTACTTTCGCATTCAATAGCACGAAAACAGCGATTTCGGTGATTCTGCACACTTGTAACAGCAGGATCATGAACATCATCACAGAAAATGCATATCTCAGCTGGAAACCCAACGAAACCGAAGATATTGCAGTTTCCGCAAATCAAACGCACTGTGGAGTGCTGAAAACACCAGGAAACGTGTTTTCGCATTCAATAGCACGAAAACAGCGGTTTCGGTAATTCTGCACACTTGTAACAACAGGATCATGAAGATTTTCACTGAAAATGCATATCTCTGCTGGAAACCCAAAGATACCGAAGATATCGCAGTTTCCGCATGTCAAACGCACTGTGGAATGCTGAAAACGCCAGGAAACGTGTTTTTCGCATTCAATAGCATGAAACCAGCGATTTCGGTGATTCTGCACACCTCTAACAGCAGATTCATGAATTTATCACTAAAAATGCATATCTCAGCTGGAAACCCAAGGAAACCGAAGATATCGCAGTTTCCGCATTTCAACCGCACTGTGGAGTGCTGAAAACACCAGAAAACGTGTTTTATGCATTCAATAACACGAAAACATCGATTTCCGTGATTCTGCACACTTGTAACAGCAGAATCGAGAAATTTATCACTGAAAACGCATATCTCTGCTAGAAACCTAGGGAAACCGAAGATATCGCAGTTTCCGCAAATCAAACGCACTGAGGAGTGCTGAAAACACCAGGAAACGTGTTTTCGCATTCAATAGCACGAAAACAGCGGTTTCGGTGATTCTGCACATTTGTAACAGCAGGATCATGAATATTATCACTGAAAATGCATATCTCAGCTGGAAACCCAACGAAACTGTAGATATCGCAGTTTCCGCATGTCAAACGCAATGTGGAGTGCTGAAAACACCAGGAATCGTGTTTTTCGCATTCAATAACACGAAATCAGCGATTTCCGTGATTCTGCACACTTGTAACAGCAGAATCATGAACATCATCACAGAAAATGCATATCTCTGCTGGAAACCCAAAGATACCAAATATATTGCAGTTTCCGCATGTCAAACGCATTGTGGAGTGCTGAAAACTCCAGGAAACGTACTTTCGCATTCAATAGCACGAAAACAGCGATTTCGGTGATTCTGCACACTTGTAACAGCAGGATCATGAACATTATCACAGAAAATGCATATCTCAGCTGGAAACCCAACGAAACCGAAGATATCGCAGTTTCCGCAAATCAAACGCACTGTGGAGTGCTGAAAACACCAGGAAACGTGTTTTCGCATTCAATAGCACGAAAACAGCGGTTTCGGTGATTCTGCACACTTGTAACAACAGGATCATGAATATTTTCACTGAAAATGCATATCTCTGCTGGAAACCCAAAGATACCGAAGATATCGCAGTTTCCGCATGTCAAACGCACTGTGGAATGCTGAAAACGCCAGGAAACGTGTTTTTCGCATTCAATAGCATGAAACCAGCGATTTCGGTGATTCTGCACACCTCTAACAGCAGAATCATGAATTTATCACTAAAAATGCATATCTCAGCTGGAAACCCAAGGAAACCGAAGATATCGCAGTTTCCGCATTTCAACCGCACTGTGGAGTGCTGAAAACACCAGAAAACGTGTTTTATGCATTCAATAACACGAAAACATCGATTTCCGTGATTCTGCACACTTGTAACAGCAGAATCGAGAAATTTATCACTGAAAACGCATATCTCTGCTAGAAACCTAAAGATACCGAAGATATCACAGTTTCCGCATGTCAAACGCACTGTGGAGTGATGAAAACACCAGGAAACGAGTTTTCGCATTCAATAGCACGAAAACAGCGGTTTCGGTGATTCTGCACACTTGTAACAGCAGAATCATGAATTTTTCACAGAAAATGCATATCTCTGCTGGAATCCCAACGAAACCGAAGGTATCACAGTTTCCGCATGTCAAACGCAATGTGGAGTGCTGAAAACACCAGAAAACATGTTTTTCCCATTCAATATCACGAAGACCGCGATTTCGGTGATTCTGCATACTTCTCACAGAAGAATATCCAAGATTATCATAGATAATGCATGTGGCAGCTGGAAACCCAACTGTACCGACGATTTCACAGTTTCCGCAAATCAAGCGCACTGTGGAGTGCTGAAAACACCAGGGAACGTGTTCTTCGCTTTCAATAGCACTAAAACAGCGATATCGGTGATTCTGCACACTTGTAACAGCAGAATCATGAATTTATCACTGAAAATGCATATCTCAGCTGGAAACCCAACGAAACCGAAGATATCGCAGTTTCCGCATGTCAAACCCACTGTGGAGTGCTGAAAACACCAGAAATGTGTTTTATGCATTCAATATCACGAAAACAGCGGTGTCGGTGTTTCTGCACACTTGTAACAGCAGGATAATGAAGATTATCACTGAAAATGCATATCTCAGCTGGAAACCCAACGAAACCGATGATATCGCAGTTTCCGCAAATCAAACGCACTGAGGAGTGCTGAAAACACCAGGAAACGTGTTTTCGCATTCAATAGCACGAAAACAGCGGTTTCGGTGTTTCTGCACACTTGTAACAGCAGGATCATGAATATTATCACTGAAAATGCATATCTCAGCTGGAAACCCAACGAAACCGTAGATATCGCAGTTTCCGCATGTCAAACGCAATGTGGAGTGCTGAAAACACCAGGAATCGTGTTTTTCGCATTCAATAACACGAAAACAGCGATTTCCGTGATTCTGCACACTTGTAACAGCAGAATCGAGAAATTTATCACTGAAAATGCATATCTCTGCTGGAAACCCAAAGATACCGAAGATATCGCAGTTTCCGCATGTCAAACGCACTGTGGAGTGCTGAAAACTCCAGGAAACGTGCTTTCGCATTCAATAGCACGAAAACAGCGATTTCGGTGATTCTGCACACTTGTAACAGCAGGATCATGAACATCATCACAGAAAATGCATATCTCAGCTGGAAACCCAACGAAACCGAAGATATCGCAGTTTCCGCAAATCAAACGCACTGTGGAGTGCTGAAAACACCAGGAAACGTGTTTTCGCATTCAATAGCACGAAAACAGCGGTTTCGGTGATTCTGCACACTTGTAACAACAGGATCATGAATATTTTCACTGAAAATGCATATCTCTGCTGGAAACCCAAAGATACCGAAGATATCGCAGTTTCCGCATGTCAAACGCACTGTGGAATGCTGAAAACGCCAGGAAACGTGTTTTTCGCATTCAATAGCATGAAACCAGCGATTTCGGTGATTCTGCACACCTCTAACAGCAGAATCATGAATTTATCACTAAAAATGCATATCTCAGCTGGAAACCCAAGGAAACCGAAGATATCGCAGTTTCCGCATTTCAACCGCACTGTGGAGTGCTGAAAACACCAGAAAACGTGTTTTATGCATTCAATAACACGAAAACATCGATTTCCGTGATTCTGCACACTTGTAACAGCAGAATCGAGAAATTTATCACTGAAAACGCATATCTCTGCTAGAAACCTAAAGATACCGAAGATATCACAGTTTCCGCATGTCAAACGCACTGTGGAGTGATGAAAACACCAGGAAACGAGTTGTCGCATTCAATAGCACGAAAACAGCGGTTTCGGTGATTCTGCACACTTGTAACAGCAGAATCATGAATTTTTCACAGAAAATGCATATCTCTGCTGGAATCCCAACGAAACCGAAGGTATCACAGTTTCCGCATGTCAAACGCAATGTGGAGTGCTGAAAACACCAGAAAACATGTTTTTCCCATTCAATATCACGAAGACCGCGATTTCGGTGATTCTGCATACTTCTCACAGAAGAATATCCAAGATTATCATAGATAATGCATGTGGCAGCTGGAAACCCAACTGTACCGACGATTTCACAGTTTCCGCAAATCAAGCGCACTGTGGAGTGCTGAAAACACCAGGGAACGTGTTCTTCGCTTTCAATAGCACTAAAACAGCGATATCGGTGATTCTGCACACTTGTAACAGCAGAATCATGAATTTATCACTGAAAATGCATATCTCAGCTGGAAACCCAACGAAACCGAAGATATCGCAGTTTCCGCATGTCAAACCCACTGTGGAGTGCTGAAAACACCAGAAATGTGTTTTATGCATTCAATATCACGAAAACAGCGGTGTCGGTGTTTCTGCACACTTGTAACAGCAGGATAATGAAGATTATCACTGAAAATGCATATCTCAGCTGGAAACCCAACGAAACCGATGATATCGCAGTTTCCGCAAATCAAACGCACTGAGGAGTGCTGAAAACACCAGGAAACGTGTTTTCGCATTCAATAGCACGAAAACAGCGGTTTCGGTGTTTCTGCACACTTGTAACAGCAGGATCATGAATATTATCACTGAAAATGCATATCTCAGCTGGAAACCCAACGAAACCGTAGATATCGCAGTTTCCGCATGTCAAACGCAATGTGGAGTGCTGAAAACACCAGGAATCGTGTTTTTCGCATTCAATAACACGAAAACAGCGATTTCCGTGATTCTGCACACTTGTAACAGCAGAATCGAGAAATTTATCACTGAAAATGCATATCTCTGCTGGAAACCCAAAGATACCGAAGATATCGCAGTTTCCGCATGTCAAACGCACTGTGGAGTGCTGAAAACTCCAGGAAACGTGCTTTCGCATTCAATAGCACGAAAACAGCGATTTCGGTGATTCTGCACACTTGTAACAGCAGGATCATGAACATCATCACAGAAAATGCATATCTCAGCTGGAAACCCAACGAAACCGAAGATATCGCAGTTTCCGCAAATCAAACGCACTGTGGAGTGCTGAAAACACCAGGAAACGTGTTTTCGCATTCAATAGCACGAAAACAGCGGTTTCGGTGATTCTGCACACTTGTAACAACAGGATCATGAAGATTTTCACTGAAAATGCATATCTCTGCTGGAAACCCAAAGATACCGAAGATATCGCAGTTTCCGCATGTCAAACGCACTGTGGAATGCTGAAAACACCAGGAAACGTGTTTTTCGCATTCAATAGCATGAAACCAGCGATTTCGGTGATTCTGCACACCTCTAACAGCAGAATCATGAATTTATCACTAAAAATGCATATCTCAGCTGGAAACCCAAGGAAACCGAAGATATCGCAGTTTCCGCATTTCAGCCGCACTGTGGAGTGCTGAAAACCCCAGAAAACGTGTTTTTCGCTTTCAATAGCACGCACACAGCGATTTCGGTGATTCTGCACACTTGTAACAGCAGCATCATGAATTTATCACTGAAAATGCATATCTCTGCTGGAAACCCAAAGATACCGAAGATATCGCAGTTTCCAAATGTGAAACGTAATGTGGAGTGCTGAAAACACCAGGAAACTTGTTTTTCGCTTTCAATAGCACGAAAACAGCGATTTCGGTGATTCTGCACACTTGTAGCAGCAGAATCGTGAATTTATCACCGAAAATGCATATCTCTGCTGGAAACCCAAAGATACCGAAGATATCGCAGTTTCCGCATGTCATACGCACTGTGGAGTGCTGAAAACTCCAGGAAACGTGCTTTCGCATTCAATAGCACGAAAACAGCGATTTCGGTGATTCTGCACACTTGTAACAGCAGGATCATGAACATCATCACAGAAAATGCATATCTCAGCTGGAAACCCAACGAAACCGAAGATATCGCAGTTTCCGCAAATCAAACGCACTGTGGAGTGCTGAAACCACCAGGAAACGTGTTTTCGCATTCGATAGCACGAAAACAGCGGTTTCGGTGATTCTGCACACTTGTAAAAGCAGAATCATGAATTTATCACTGAAAATACATATCTCAGCTGGAAACCCAACTGTACCGACGATATCACAGTTTCCGCAAATCAAGCGTTCTATGGAGGGCTGAAAACACCAGGGAACGTGTTCTTCGCTTTCAATAGCACTAAAACAGCGATTTCGGTGATTCTGCACACTTGTAACAGCAGAATCATGAATTTAAAACTGTAAATGCATATCTCAGCTGGAAACCCAACGAAACCGAAGATATCACAGTTTCCGCATGTCAAACGCAATGTGGAGTGCTGAAAACACCAGAAAACATGTTTTTCCCATTCAATAGCACGAAGACAGCGATTTCGGTGGTTCTGCACACTTGTAACAGTAGAATCATGAATTTATCACTGAAAATGCATATCTCTGCTGGAATCCCAACGAAACCGAAGGTATCACAATTTCCACATGTCAAACGCAATGTGGAGTGCTGAAAACACCAGAAAACATGTTTTTCCCATTCAATATCACGAAGACCGCGATTTCGGTGATTCTGCATACTTCTCACAGAAGAATATCCAAGATTATCATAGATAATGCATGTCGCAGCTGGAAACCCAACTGTACCGACGATTTCACAGTTTCCGCAAATCAAGCGCACTGTGGAGTGCTGAAAACACCAGGGAACGTGTTCTTCGCATTCAATAGCACGAAAACAGCGGTTTCGGTGATTCTGCACACTTGTAACAGCAGGATCATGAATATTATCACTGAAAATGCATATCTCAGCTGGAAACCCAACGAAACCGTAGATATCGCAGTTTCCGCATGTCAAACGCAATGTGGAGTGCTGAAAACACCAGGAATCGTGTTTTTCGCATTCAATAACACGAAAACAGCGATTTCTGTGATTCTGCACACTTGTGACAGCAGAATCGAGAAATTTATCACTGAAAATGCATATCTCTGCTGGAAACCCAAAGATACCGAAGATATCGCAGTTTCCGCATGTCAAACGCACTGTGGAGTGCTGAAAACTCCAGGAAACGTGCTTTCGCATTCAATAGCACGAAAACAGCGATTTCGGTGATTCTGCACACTTGTAACAGCAGGATCATGAACATCATCACAGAAAATGCATATCTCAGCTGGAAACCCAACGAAACCGAAGATATCGCAGTTTCCGCAAATCAAATGCACTGTGGAGTGCTGAAAACACCAGGAAACGTGTTTTCGCATTCAATAGCACGAAAACAGCGGTTTCGGTGATTCTGCACACTTGTAACAACAGGATCATGAAGATTTTCACTGAAAATGCATATCTCTGCTGGAAACCCAAAGATACCGAAGATATCACAGTTTCCGCATGTCAAACGCAATGCGGAGTGCTGAAAACACCAGGAATCGTGTTTTTCGCATTCAATAACACGAAAACTGCGATTTCCGTGATTCTGCACACTTGTAACAGCAGAATCGAGAAATTTATCACTGAAAATGCATATCTCTGCTGGAAACCCAAAGATACCGAAGATATCGCAGTTTCCGCATGTCGAACGCACTGTGGGGTGCTGAAAACTCCAGGAAACGTGCTTTCGCATTCAATAGCACGAAAACAGCGATTTCGGTGATTCTGCACACTTGTAACAGCAGGATCATGAACATCATCACAGAAAATGCATATCTCAGCTGGAAATCCAACGAAACCGAAGATATCGCAGTTTCCGCAAATCAAACGCACTGTGGAGTGCTGAAAACACCAGGAAACGTGTTTTCGCATTCAATAGCACGAAAACAGCGGTTTCGGTGATTCTGCACACTTGTAACAACAGGATCATGAAGATTTTCACTGAAAATGCATATCTCTGCGGGAAACCCAAAGATACCGAAGATATCGCAGTTTCCGCATGTCAAACGCACTGTGGAATGCTGAAAACACCAGGAAACGTGTTTTTCGCATTCAATAGCATGAAACCAGCGATTTCCGTGATTCTGCACACTTGTAACAGCAGAATCGAGAAATTTATCACTGAAAATGCATATCTCTGCTAGAAACCTAAAGATACCGAAGATATCACAGTTTCCGCATGTCAAACGCAATGTGGAGTGCTGAAAACACCAGGAATCGTGTTTTTCGCATTCAATAACACGAAAACATCGATTTCCGTGATTCTGCACACCTGTAACAGCAGAATCGAGAAATTTATCACTGAAAATGCATATCTCTGCTGGAAACCCAAAGATACCGAAGATATCGCAGTTTCCGCATGTCAAACGCACTGTGGAGTGCTGAAAACTCCAGGAAACGTGCTTTCGCATTCAATAGCACGAAAACAGCGATTTCGGTGATTCTGCACACTTGTAACAGCAGGATCATGAACATCATCACAGAAAATGCATATCTCAGCTGGAAACCCAACGAAACCGAAGATATCGCTGTTTCCGCAAATCAAACGCACTGTGGAGTGCTGAAAACACCAGGAAACGTGTTTTCGCATTCAATAGCACGAAAACAGCGGTTTCGGTGATTCTGCACACTTGTAACAGCAGAATCGAGAAATTTATCACTGAAAACGCATATCTCTGCTAGAAACCTAAAGATACCGAAGATATCGCAGTTTCCGCATTTCAACCGCACTGTGGAGTGCTGAAAACACCAGAAAACGTGTTTTATGCATTCAATAACACGAAAACATCGATTTCCGTGATTCTGCACACCTCTAACAGCAGAATCATGAATTTGTCACTAAAAATGCATATCTCAGCTGGAAACCCAAGGAAACCGAAGATATCGCAGTTTCCGCATTTCAACCGCACTGTGGAGTGCTGAAAACACCAGAAAACGTGTTTTATGCATTCAATAACACGAAAACATCGATTTCCGTGATTCTGCACACTTGTAACAGCAGAATCGAGAAATTTATCACTGAAAACGCATATCTCTGCTAGAAACCTAAAGATACCGAAGATATCACTGTTTCCGCATGTCAAACGCAATGCGGAGTGCTGAAAACACCAGGAATCTTGTTTTTCGCATTCAATAACACGAAAACAGCGATTTCCGTGATTCTGCACACTTGTAACTGCAGAATCGAGAAATTTATCACTGAAAATGCTTATCTCTGCTGGAAACCCAAAGATACCGAAGATATCGCAGTTTCCGCATGTCAAACGCACTGTGGAATGCTGAAAACACCAGGAAACGTGTTTTTCGCATTCAATAGCATGAAACCAGCGATTTCGGTGATTCTGCACACCTCTAACAGCAGAATCATGAATTTGTCACTAAAAATGCATATCTCAGCTGGAAACCCAAGGAAACCGAAGATATCGCAGTTTCCGCATTTCAACCGCACTGTGGAGTGCTGAAAACACCAGAAAACGTGTTTTATGCATTCAATAACACGAAAACATCGATTTCCGTGATTCTGCACACTTGTAACAGCAGAATCGAGAAATTTATCACTGAAAACGCATATCTCTGCTAGAAACCTAAAGCTACCGAAGATATCACTGTTTCCGCATGTCAAACGCAATGCGGAGTGCTGAAAACACCAGGAATCTTGTTTTTCGCATTCAATAACACGAAAACAGCGATTTCCGTGATTCTGCACACTTGTAACAGCAGAATCGAGAAATTTATCACTGAAAATGCATATCTCTGCTGGAAACCCAATGATACCGAAGATATCGCAGTTTCCGCATGTCAAACGCACTGTGGAGTGCTGCAAACTCCAGGAAACGTGCTTTCGCATTCAATAGCACGAAAACAGCGATTTCGGTGATTCTGCACACTTGTAACAGCAGGATCATGAACATCATCACAGAAAATGCATATCTCAGCTGGAAACCCAACGAAACCGAAGATATCGCAGTTTCTGCAAATCAAACGCACTGTGGAGTGCTGAAAACACCAGAAAACGTGTTTTATCCATTCAATATCTCGAAAACAGCGGTTTCGGTGTTTCTGCACACTTGTAACAGCAGGATAATGAAGATTATCACTGAGAATGCATATCTCAGCTGGAAACCCAACTATACCGAAGATATTTCTGTTTCCGCATGTCAAACGCACTGCGGAGTGCTGAAAACACCAGGAAACGTGTTTTTCGCATTCAATAACACGAAAACATCGATTTCCGTGATTCTGCACACTTGTAACAGCAGAATCGAGAAATTTATCACTGAAAACGCATATCTCTGCTAGAAACCTAAAGATACCGAAGATATCACAGTTTCCGCATGTCAAACGCAATGCGGAGTGCTGAAAACACCAGGAATCGTGTTTTTCGCATTCAATAACACGAAAACTGCGATTTCCGTGATTCTGCACACTTGTAACAGCAGAATCGAGAAATTTATCACTGAAAATGCATATCTCTGCTGGAAACCCAAAGATACCGAAGATATCGCAGTTTCCGCATGTCGAACGCACTGTGGAGTGCTGAAAACTCCAGGAAACGTGCTTTCGCATTCAATAGCACGAAAACAGCGATTTCGGTGATTCTGCACACTTGTAACAGCAGGATCATGAACATCATCACAGAAAATGCATATCTCAGCTGGAAACCCAACGAAACCGAAGATATCGCAGTTTCCGCAAATCAAACGCACTGTGGAGTGCTGAAAACACCAGGAAACGTGTTTTTGGCATTCAATAGCACGAAAACAGCGATTTCGGTGATTCAGCACACTTGTAACAGCAGAATCATGAATTTATCACTGAAAATGCATATCTCAGTTGGAAACCCAACGAAACCGAAGATATCACAGTTTCCGCATGTCAAACGCAATGTGGAGTGCTGAAAACACCAGAAAACATGTTTTTCCCATTCAATATCACGAAGACCGCGATTTCGGTGATTCTGCATACTTCTCACAGAAGAATATCCAAGATTATCATAGATAATGCATGTCGCAGCTGGAAACCCAACTGTACCGACGATTTCACAGTTTCCGCAAATCAAGGGCACTGTGGAGTGCTGAAAACACCAGGGAACGTGTTCTTCGCATTCAATAGCACGAAAACAGCGGTTTCGGTGATTCTGCACACTTGTAACAGCAGGATCATGAATATTATCACTGAAAATGCATATCTCAGCTGGAAACCCAACGAAACCGTAGATATCGCAGTTTCCGCATGTCAAACGCAATGTGGAGTGCTGAAAACACCAGGAATCGTGTTTTTCGCATTCAATAACACGAAAACAGCGATTTCCGTGATTCTGCACACTTGTGACAGCAGAATCGAGAAATTTATCACTGAAAATGCATATCTCTGCTGGAAACCCAAAGATACCGAAGATATCGCAGTTTCCGCATGTCAAACGCACTGTGGAGTGCTGAAAACTCCAGGAAACGTGCTTTCGCATTCAATAGCACGAAAACAGCGATTTCGGTGATTCTGCACACTTGTAACAGCAGGATCATGAACATCATCACAGAAAATGCATATCTCAGCTGGAAACCCAACGAAACCGAAGATATCGCAGTTTCCGCAAATCAAACGCACTGTGGAGTGCTGAAAACACCAGGAAACGTGTTCTCGCATTCAATAGCACGAAAACAGCGGTTTCGGTGATTCTGCACACTTGTAACAACAGGATCATGAAGATTTTCACTGAAAATGCATATCTCTGCTGGAAACCCAAAGATACCGAAGATATCACAGTTTCCGCATGTCAAACGCAATGCGGAGTGCTGAAAACACCAGGAATCGTGTTTTTCGCATTCAATAACACGAAAACTGCGATTTCCGTGATTCTGCACACTTGTAACAGCAGAATCGAGAAATTTATCACTGAAAATGCATATCTCTGCTGGAAACCCAAAGATACCGAAGATATCGCAGTTTCCGCATGTCGAACGCACTGTGGGGTGCTGAAAACTCCAGGAAACGTGCTTTCGCATTCAATAGCACGAAAACAGCGATTTCGGTGATTCTGCACACTTGTAACAGCAGGATCATGAACATCATCACAGAAAATGCATATCTCAGCTGGAAATCCAACGAAACCGAAGATATCGCAGTTTCCGCAAATCAAACGCACTGTGGAGTGCTGAAAACACCAGGAAACGTGTTTTCGCATTCAATAGCACGAAAACAGCGGTTTCGGTGATTCTGCACACTTGTAACAACAGGATCATGAAGATTTTCACTGAAAATGCATATCTCTGCTGGAAACCCAAAGATACCGAAGATATCGCAGTTTCCGCATGTCAAACGCACTGTGGAATGCTGAAAACACCAGGAAACGTGTTTTTCGCATTCAATAGCATGAAACCAGCGATTTCCGTGATTCTGCACACTTGTAACAGCAGAATCGAGAAATTTATCACTGAAAATGCATATCTCTGCTAGAAACCTAAAGATACCGAAGATATCACAGTTTCCGCATGTCAAACGCAATGTGGAGTGCTGAAAACACCAGGAATCGTGTTTTTCGCATTCAATAACACGAAAACAGCGATTTCCGTGATTCTGCACACCTGTAACAGCAGAATCGAGAAATTTATCACTGAAAATGCATATCTCTGCTGGAAACCCAAAGATACCGAAGATATCGCAGTTTCCGCATGTCAAACGCACTGTGGAGTGCTGAAAACTCCAGGAAACGTGCTTTCGCATTCAATAGCACGAAAACAGCGATTTCGGTGATTCTGCACACTTGTAACAGCAGGATCATGAACATCATCACAGAAAATGCATATCTCAGCTGGAAACCCAACGAAACCGAAGATATCGCTGTTTCCGCAAATCAAACGCACTGTGGAGTGCTGAAAACACCAGGAAACGTGTTTTCGCATTCAATAGCACGAAAACAGCGGTTTCGGTGATTCTGCACACTTGTAACAGCAGAATCGAGAAATTTATCACTGAAAACGCATATCTCTGCTAGAAACCTAAAGATACCGAAGATATCGCAGTTTCCGCATTTCAACCGCACTGTGGAGTGCTGAAAACACCAGAAAACGTGTTTTATGCATTCAATAACACGAAAACATCGATTTCCGTGATTCTGCACACCTCTAACAGCAGAATCATGAATTTGTCACTAAAAATGCATATCTCAGCTGGAAACCCAAGGAAACCGAAGATATCGCAGTTTCCGCATTTCAACCGCACTGTGGAGTGCTGAAAACACCAGAAAACGTGTTATATGCATTCAATAACACGAAAACATCGATTTCCGTGATTCTGCACACTTGTAACAGCAGAATCGAGAAATTTATCACTGAAAACGCATATCTCTGCTAGAAACCTAAAGATACCGAAGATATCACTGTTTCCGCATGTCAAACGCAATGCGGAGTGCTGAAAACACCAGGAATCTTGTTTTTCGCATTCAATAACACGAAAACAGCGATTTCCGTGATTCTGCACACTTGTAACTGCAGAATCGAGAAATTTATCACTGAAAATGCATATCTCTGCTGGAAACCCAATGATACCGAAGATATCGCAGTTTCCGCATGTCAAACGCACTGTGGAGTGCTGCAAACTCCAGGAAACGTGCTTTCGCATTCAATAGCACGAAAACAGCGATTTCGGTGATTCTGCACACTTGTAACAGCAGGATCATGAACATCATCACAGAAAATGCATATCTCAGCTGGAAACCCAACGAAACCGAAGATATCGCTGTTTCCGCAAATCAAACGCACTGTGGAGTGCTGAAAACACCAGGAAACGTGTTTTCGCATTCAATAGCACGAAAACAGCGGTTTCGGTGATTCTGCACACTTGTAACAACAGGATCATGAAGATTTTCACTGAAAATGCTTATCTCTGCTGGAAACCCAAAGATACCGAAGATATCGCAGTTTCCGCATGTCAAACGCACTGTGGAATGCTGAAAACACCAGGAAACGTGTTTTTCGCATTCAATAGCATGAAACCAGCGATTTCGGTGATTCTGCACACCTCTAACAGCAGAATCATGAATTTGTCACTAAAAATGCATATCTCAGCTGGAAACCCAAGGAAACCGAAGATATCGCAGTTTCCGCATTTCAACCGCACTGTGGAGTGCTGAAAACACCAGAAAACGTGTTTTATGCATTCAATAACACGAAAACATCGATTTCCGTGATTCTGCACACTTGTAACAGCAGAATCGAGAAATTTATCACTGAAAACGCATATCTCTGCTAGAAACCTAAAGATACCGAAGATATCACTGTTTCCGCATGTCAAACGCAATGCGGAGTGCTGAAAACACCAGGAATCTTGTTTTTCGCATTCAATAACACGAAAACAGCGATTTCCGTGATTCTGCACACTTGTAACAGCAGAATCGAGAAATTTATCACTGAAAATGCATATCTCTGCTGGAAACCCAATGATACCGAAGATATCGCAGTTTCCGCATGTCAAACGCACTGTGGAGTGCTGCAAACTCCAGGAAACGTGCTTTCGCATTCAATAGCACGAAAACAGCGATTTCGGTGATTCTGCACACTTGTAACAGCAGGATCATGAACATCATCACAGAAAATGCATATCTCAGCTGGAAACCCAACGAAACCGAAGATATCGCAGTTTCTGCAAATCAAACGCACTGTGGAGTGCTGAAAACACCAGAAAACGTGTTTTATCCATTCAATATCTCGAAAACAGCGGTTTCGGTGTTTCTGCACACTTGTAACAGCAGGATAATGAAGATTATCACTGAGAATGCATATCTCAGCTGGAAACCCAACTATACCGAAGATATTTCTGTTTCCGCATGTCAAACGCACTGCGGAGTGCTGAAAACACCAGGAAACGTGTTTTTCGCATTCAATAACACGAAAACATCGATTTCCGTGATTCTGCACACTTGTAACAGCAGAATCGAGAAATTTATCACTGAAAACGCATATCTCTGCTAGAAACCTAAAGATACCGAAGATATCACAGTTTCCGCATGTCAAACGCAATGCGGAGTGCTGAAAACACCAGGAATCGTGTTTTTCGCATTCAATAACACGAAAACTGCGATTTCCGTGATTCTGCACACTTGTAACAGCAGAATCGAGAAATTTATCACTGAAAATGCATATCTCTGCTGGAAACCCAAAGATACCGAAGATATCGCAGTTTCCGCATGTCGAACGCACTGTGGAGTGCTGAAAACTCCAGGAAACGTGCTTTCGCATTCAATAGCACGAAAACAGCGATTTCGGTGATTCTGCACACTTGTAACAGCAGGATCATGAACATCATCACAGAAAATGCATATCTCAGCTGGAAACCCAACGAAACCGAAGATATCGCAGTTTCCGCAAATCAAACGCACTGTGGAGTGCTGAAAACACCAGGAAACGTGTTTTTGGCATTCAATAGCACGAAAACAGCGATTTCGGTGATTCAGCACACTTGTAACAGCAGAATCATGAATTTATCACTGAAAATGCATATCTCAGTTGGAAACCCAACGAAACCGAAGATATCACAGTTTCCGCATGTCAAACGCAATGTGGAGTGCTGAAAACACCAGGAAACGTGTTTTTCGCTTTCAATAGCACGAAAACAGCGACTTCGGTGATTCAGCACACTTGTAACAGCAGAATCATGAATTTATCACTGAAAATGCATATCTCAGTTGGAAACCCAACGAAACCGACGATATCACAGTTTCCGCAAATCTAGCGCACTGTGGAGTGCTGAAAACACCAGGAAACGTGTTTTTCGCTTTCAATAGCACGATAACAGCGACTTCGGTGATTCTGCACACTTGTAACAGCAGAATCATGAATTTGTCACTGAAAATGCATATCTCAGCTGGAAACCCAACGAAACCGAAGATATCGCAGTTTCCAAATGTGAAACGCACTGTCGAGTGCTGAAAGCACCAGAGAACGTGTTTTTCGCATTCAGTAGCACGAAACCAGCGATTTCGGTGATTCTGCGCACCTGTAAAAGCAGAATCATGAATTTATCACTGAAAATGCATATCTCAGCTGGAAACCCAACGAAACCGAAGATGTCGCAGTTTCCGCGTGTCAAACGCACTGTGGAGTGCTGAAAACACCAGAAAACGTGTTTTATGCATTCTATAGCACCAAAACAGCGGTTTCGGAGATTCTGCACACTTGTAACAGCAGAATCATGAATTTATCACTGAAAATGCATATCTCAGCTGGCAACCCAACGAAACCGAAGATATCGCAGTTTCCGCAAATCTAGCGCACTGTGGAGTGCTGAAAACACCAGGAAACGTGTTTTTCGCTTTCAATAGCACGAAAACAGCGACTTCGGTGATTCAGCACACTTGTAACAGCAGAATCATGAATTTATCACTGAAAATGCATATCTCAGCTGGAAACCCAACGAAACCGAAGATATCGCAGTTTCCGCAAATCAAGCGCACTGTGGAGTGCTGAAAACACCAGGAAACGTGTGTTTCGCATTCAATATCACGACAACAGCGATCTCGGTGATTCTGCACACGTGTCACTGAAGACTCTCGAAGATTATCACTGAAAATGCATATCTCAGCTGGAAACCCAACGAAACCGAAGATGTCGCAGTTTCCGCGTGTCAAACGCACTGTGGAGTGCTGAAAACACCAGAAAACGTGTTTTATGCATTCTATAGCACCAAAACAGCGGTTTCGGAGATTCTGCACACTTGTAACAGCAGAATCATGAATTTATCACTGAAAATGCATATCTCAGCTGGCAACCCAACGAAACCGAAGATATCGCAGTTTCCGCATGTCAAACGCACTGAGGAGTTCTGAAAACACCAGGAAACGTGTTTTTCGCATTCAATAGCACGAAAACAGCGATTTAGGTGATTCTGCACACTTGTCACTGAAGACTCTCGAAGATTATCACTGAAAATGCATATCTCAGCTGGAAACCCAACGAAACCCAAGATATCGCAGTTTCCGCATGTCAAACGCACTGTGGAGTTCTGAAAACACCAGGAAACGTGTTTTTCGGATTCAATAGCACGAAAACAGCGTTTTCGGTGATTCTGCACACTTGTAACAGCAGAATCATGAAGTTATCAACGAAAATGCATATCTCAGCTGGAAACCCAACGAAACCGAAGATGTCGCAGTTTCCGCGTGTCAAACGCACTGTGGAGTGCTGAAAACACCAGAAAACGTGTTTTATGCATTCAATATCACGAAAACAGCGGTTTCGGTGATTCTGCACACTTGTAACCGCAAGATAATGAAGATTATCACTGAAAATGCATATCTCAGCTGGAAACCCAACTATACCGAAGATATTTCTGTTTCCGCATGTCAAACGCACTGTGGAGTGCTGAAAACACCAGGAAACGTGTTTTTGGCATTCAATAGCACGAAAACAGCGATTTCGGTGATTCAGCACACTTGTAACAGCAGAATAATGAATTTATCACTGAAAATGCATATCTCAGCTGGAAACCCAACGAAACCGAAGATGTCGCAGTTTCCGCGTGTCAAACGCACTGTGGAGTGCTGAAAACACCAGAAAACGTGTTTTATGCATTCAATAGCACCAAAACAGCGGTTTCGGAGATTCTGCACACTTGTAACAGCAGAATCATGAATTTATCACTGAAAATGCATATCTCAGCTGGAAACCCAACGAAACCGAAGATATTTCTGTTTCCGCATGTCAAACGCACTGCGGAGTGCTGAAAACACCAGGAAACGTGTTTTTCGCATTCAATATCACGAAAACAGCGGTTTCGGTGATTCTGCACACTTGTAGCTGCAGGATAATGAAGATTATCACTGAGAATGCATATCTCAGCTGGAAACCCAACTATACCGAAGATATTTCTGTTTCCGCATGTCAAACGCACTGCGGAGTGCTGAAAACACCAGGAAACGTGTTTTTCGCATTCAATATCACGAAAACAGCGGTTTCGGTGATTCTGCACACTTGTAGCTGCAGGATAATGAAGATTATCACTGAGAATGCATATCTCAGCTGGAAACCCAGCTATACCGAAGATATTTCTGTTTCCGCATGTCAAACGCACTGCGGAGTGCTGAAAACACCAGGAAACGTGTTTTTCGCATTCAATAGCACGAAAACAGCGATTTGGGTGATTCTGCATACTTCTCACAGAAGAATATCCAAGATTATCATAGACAATGCATGTCGCAGCTTACAACCCCACGAAAACGAAGATATCGCGGTTTCCGCAAATCAAACGCACTGTGGAGTGCTGAAAACACCAGGAAACGTGTTTTTGGCATTCAATAGCACGAAAACAGCGATTTCGGTGATTCAGCACACTTGTAACAGCAGATTCATGAATTTATCACTGAAAATGCATATCACAGTTGGAAACCCAACGAAACCGAAGATATCACAGTTTCCGCATGTCAAACGCAATGTGGAGTGCTGAAAACACCAGGAAACGTGTTTTTCGCATTCAATAGCACGAAAACAGCGATTTCGGTGATTCTGCACACTTCTAACAGCAGAATCATGAATTTATCACTGAAAATGCATATCTCAGCTGGAAAACCCAACTGTACCGACGATATCACAGTTTCCGCAAATCTAGCGCACTGTGGAGTGCTGAAAACACCAGGAAACGTGTTTTTCGCTTTCAATAGCACGAAAACAGCGACTTCGGTGATTCTGCACACTTGTAACAGCAGAATCATGAATTTATCACTGAAAATGCATATCTCAGCTGGAAACCCAACGAAACCGAAGATATCGCAGTTTCCAAATGTGAAACGCACTGTCGAGTGCTGAAAACACCAGAGAACGTGTTTTTCGCATTCAGTAGCACGAAACCAGCGATTTCGGTGATTCTGCGCACCTGTAAAAGCAGAATCATGAATTTATAACTGAAAATGCATATCTCAGCTGGAAACCCAACGAAACCCAAGATATCGCAGTTTCCGCATGTCAAACGCACTGTGCAGTTCTGAAAACACCAGGAAACGTGTTTTTCGGATTCAATAGCACGAAAACAGCGTTTTCGGTGATTCTGCACACTTGTAACAGCAGAATCATGAAGTTATCAACGAAAATGCATATCTCAGCTGGAAACCCAACGAAACCGAAGATGTCGCAGTTTCCGCGTGTCAAACGCACTGTGGAGTGCTGAAAACACCAGAAAACGTGTTTTATGCATTCAATATCACGAAAACAGCGGTTTCGGTGATTCTGCACACTTGTAACCGCAAGATAATGAAGATTATCACTGAAAAAGCATATCTCAGCTGGAAACCCAACTATACCGAAGATATTTCTGTTTCCGCATGTCAAACGCACTGTGGAGTGCTGAAAACACCAGGAAACGTGTTTTTGGCATTCAATAGCACGAAAACAGCGATTTCGGTGATTCAGCACACTTGTAACAGCAGAATAATGAATTTATCACTGAAAATGCATATCTCAGCTGGAAACCCAACGAAACCGAAGATGTCGCAGTTTCCGCGTGTCAAACGCACTGTGGAGTGCTGAAAACACCAGAAAACGTGTTTTATGCATTCAATAGCACCAAAACAGCGGTTTCGGAGATTCTGCACACTTGTAACAGCAGAATCATGAATTTATCACTGAAAATGCATATCTCAGCTGGAAACCCAACTATACCGAAGATATTTCTGTTTCCGTATGTCAAACGCACTGCGGAGTGCTGAAAACACCAGGAAACGTGTTTTTCGCATTCAATAGCACGAAAACAGCGATTTGGGTGATTCTGCATACTTCTCACAGAAGAATATCCAAGATTATCATAGACAATGCATGTCGCAGCTTACAACCCCACGAAAACGAAGATATCCTGGTTTCCGCAAATCAAACGCACTGTGGAGTGCTGAAAACACCAGGAAACGTGTTTTTGGCATTCAATAGCACGAAAACAGCGATTTCGGTGATTCAGCACACTTGTAACAGCAGAATCATGAATTTATCACTGAAAATGCATATCTCAGCTGGAAACCCAACGAAACCGAAGATATCGCAGTTTCCGCAAATCTAGCGCACTGTGGAGTGCTGAAAACACCAGGAAACGTGTTTTTCGCTTTCAATAGCACGAAAACAGCGACTTCTGTGATTCTGCACACTTGTAACAGCAGAATCATGAATTTATCACTGAAAATGCATATCTCAGCTGGAAACCCAACGAAACCGAAGATATCGCAGTTTCCAAATGTGAAACGCACTGTCGAGTGCTGAAAACACCAGAGAACGTGTTTTTCGCATTCAATAGCACGAAAACAGCGATTTCGGTGATTCTGCACACTTCTAACAGCAGAATCATGAATTTATCACTGAAAATGCATATCTCAGCTGGAAAACCCAACTGTACCGACGATATCACAGTTTCCGCAAATCTAGCGCACTGTGGAGTGCTGAAAACACCAGGAAACGTGTTTTTCGCTTTCAATAGCACGAAAACAGCGACTTCTGTGATTCTGCACACTTGTAACAGCAGAATCATGAATTTATCACTGAAAATGCATATCTCAGCTGGAAACCCAACGAAACCGAAGATATCGCAGTTTCCAAATGTGAAACGCACTGTCGAGTGCTGAAAACACCAGAGAACGTGTTTTTCGCATTCAGTAGCACGAAACCAGCGATTTCGGTGATTCTGCGCACCTGTAAAAGCAGAATCATGAATTTATCACTGAAAATGCATATCTCAGCTGGAAACCCAACGAAACCGAAGATATCGCAGTTTCCGCAAATCAAGCGCACTGTGGAGTGCTGAAAACACCAGGAAACGTGTGCTTCGCATTCAATATCACGACAACAGCGATCTCGGTGATTCTGCACACTTGTCACTGAAGACTCTCGAAGATTATCACTGAAAATGCATATCTCAGCTGGAAACCCAACGAAACCGAAGATGTCGCAGTTTCCGCGTGTCAAACGCACTGTGGAGTGCTGAAAACACCAGAAAACGTGTTTTATGCATTCTATAGCACCAAAACAGCGGTTTCGGAGATTCTGCACACTTGTAACAGCAGAATCATGAATTTATCACTGAAAATGCATATCTCAGCTGGCAACCCAACGAAACCGAAGATATCGCAGTTTCCGCATGTCAAACGCACTGAGGAGTTCTGAAAACACCAGGAAACGTGTTTTTCGCATTCAATAGCACGAAAACAGCGATTTAGGTGATTCTGCACACTTGTCACTGAAGACTCTCGAAGATTATCACTGAAAATGCATATCTCAGCTGGAAACCCAACGAAACCCAAGATATCGCAGTTTCCGCATGTCAAACGCACTGTGGAGTTCTGAAAACACCAGGAAACGTGTTTTTCGGATTCAATAGCACGAAAACAGCGTTTTCGGAGATTCTGCACACTTGTAACAGCAGAATCATGAAGTTATCAACGAAAATGCATATCTCAGCTGGAAACCCAACGAAACCGAAGATGTCGCAGTTTCCGCGTGTCAAACGCACTGTGGAGTGCTGAAAACACCAGAAAACGTGTTTTATGCATTCAATAGCACCAAAACAGCGGTTTCGGAGATTCTGCACACTTGTAACAGCAGAATCATGAATTTATCACTGAAAATGCATATCTCAGCTGGAAACCCAACGAAACCGAAGATATTTCTGTTTCCGCATGTCAAACGCACTGCGGAGTGCTGAAAACACCAGGAAACGTGTTTTTCGCATTCAATATCACGAAAACAGCGGTTTCGGTGATTCTGCACACTTGTAGCTGCAGGATAATGGAGATTATCACTGAGAATGCATATCTCAGCTGGAAACCCAACTATACCGAAGATATTTCTGTTTCCGCATGTCAAACGCACTGCGGAGTGCTGAAAACACCAGGAAACGTGTTTTTCGCATTCAATATCACGAAAACAGCGGTTTCGGTGATTCTGCACACTTGTAGCTGCAGGATAATGAAGATTATCACTGAGAATGCATATCTCAGCTGGAAACCCAACTATACCGAAGATATTTCTGTTTCCGCATGTCAAACGCACTGCGGAGTGCTGAAAACACCAGGAAACGTGTTTTTCGCATTCAATAGCACGAAAACAGCGATTTGGGTGATTCTGCATACTTCTCACAGAAGAATATCCAAGATTATCATAGACAATGCATGTCGCAGCTTACAACCCCACGAAAACGAAGATATCGCGGTTTCCGCAAATCAAACGCACTGTGGAGTGCTGAAAACACCAGGAAACGTGTTTTTGGCATTCAATAGCACGAAAACAGCGATTTCGGTGATTCAGCACACTTGTAACAGCAGAATAATGAATTTATCACTGAAAATGCATATCTCAGCTGGAAACCCAACGAAACCGAAGATGTCGCAGTTTCCGCGTGTCAAACGCACTGTGGAGTGCTGAAAACACCAGAAAACGTGTTTTATGCATTCAATAGCACCAAAACAGCGGTTTCGGAGATTCTGCACACTTGTAACAGCAGAATCATGAATTTATCACTGAAAATGCATATCTCAGCTGGAAACCCAACGAAACCGAAGATATTTCTGTTTCCGCATGTCAAACGCACTGCGGAGTGCTGAAAACACCAGGAAACGTGTTTTTCGCATTCAATATCACGAAAACAGCGGTTTCGGTGATTCTGCACACTTGTAGCTGCAGGATAATGAAGATTATCACTGAGAATGCATATCTCAGCTGGAAACCCAACTATACCGAAGATATTTCTGTTTCCGCATGTCAAACGCACTGCGGAGTGCTGAAAACACCAGGAAACGTGTTTTTCGCATTCAATAGCACGAAAACAGCGATTTGGGTGATTCTGCATACTTCTCACAGAAGAATATCCAAGATTATCATAGACAATGCATGTCGCAGCTTACAACCCCACGAAAACGAAGATATCGCGGTTTCCGCAAATCAAACGCACTGTGGAGTGCTGAAAACACCAGGAAACGTGTTTTTGGCATTCAATAGCACGAAAACAGCGATTTCGGTGATTCAGCACACTTGTAACAGCAGAATCATGAATTTATCACTGAAAATGCATATCTCAGTTGGAAACCCAACGAAACCGAAGATATCACAGTTTCCGCATGTCAAACGCAATGTGGAGTGCTGAAAACACCAGGAAACGTGTTTTTCGCATTCAATAGCACGAAAACAGCGATTTCGGTGATTCTGCACACTTCTAACAGCAGAATCATGAATTTATCACTGAAAATGCATATCTCAGCTGGAAAACCCAACTGTACCGACGATATCACAGTTTCCGCAAATCTAGCGCACTGTGGAGTGCTGAAAACACCAGGAAACGTGTTTTTCGCTTTCAATAGCACGAAAACAGCGACTTCTGTGATTCTGCACACTTGTAACAGCAGAATCATGAATTTATCACTGAAAATGCATATCTCAGCTGGAAACCCAACGAAACCGAAGATATCGCAGTTTCCAAATGTGAAACGCACTGTCGAGTGCTGAAAACACCAGAGAACGTGTTTTTCGCATTCAGTAGCACGAAACCAGCGATTTCGGTGATTCTGCGCACCTGTAAAAGCAGAATCATGAATTTATCACTGAAAATGCATATCTCAGCTGGAAACCCAACGAAACCGAAGATATCGCAGTTTCCGCAAATCAAGCGCACTGTGGAGTGCTGAAAACACCAGGAAACGTGTGCTTCGCATTCAATATCACGACAACAGCGATCTCGGTGATTCTGCACACTTGTCACTGAAGACTCTCGAAGATTATCACTGAAAATGCATATCTCAGCTGGAAACCCAACGAAACCGAAGATGTCGCAGTTTCCGCGTGTCAAACGCACTGTGGAGTGCTGAAAACACCAGAAAACGTGTTTTATGCATTCTATAGCACCAAAACAGCGGTTTCGGAGATTCTGCACACTTGTAACAGCAGAATCATGAATTTATCACTGAAAATGCATATCTCAGCTGGCAACCCAACGAAACCGAAGATATCGCAGTTTCCGCATGTCAAACGCACTGAGGAGTTCTGAAAACACCAGGAAACGTGTTTTTCGCATTCAATAGCACGAAAACAGCGATTTAGGTGATTCTGCACACTTGTCACTGAAGACTCTCGAAGATTATCACTGAAAATGCATATCTCAGCTGGAAACCCAACGAAACCCAAGATATCGCAGTTTCCGCATGTCAAACGCACTGTGGAGTTCTGAAAACACCAGGAAACGTGTTTTTCGGATTCAATAGCACGAAAACAGCGTTTTCGGTGATTCTGCACACTTGTAACAGCAGAATCATGAAGTTATCAACGAAAATGCATATCTCAGCTGGAAACCCAACGAAACCGAAGATGTCGCAGTTTCCGCGTGTCAAACGCACTGTGGAGTGCTGAAAACACCAGAAAACGTGTTTTATGCATTCAATAGCACCAAAACAGCGGTTTCGGAGATTCTGCACACTTGTAACAGCAGAATCATGAATTTATCACTGAAAATGCATATCTCAGCTGGAAACCCAACGAAACCGAAGATATTTCTGTTTCCGCATGTCAAACGCACTGCGGAGTGCTGAAAACACCAGGATACGTGTTTTTCGCATTCAATATCACGAAAACAGCGGTTTCGGTGATTCTGCACACTTGTAGCTGCAGGATAATGAAGATTATCACTGAGAATGCATATCTCAGCTGGAAACCCAACTATACCGAAGATATTTCTGTTTCCGCATGTCAAACGCACTGCGGAGTGCTGAAAACACCAGGAAACGTGTTTTTCGCATTCAATATCACGAAAACAGCGGTTTCGGTGATTCTGCACACTTGTAGCTGCAGGATAATGAAGATTATCACTGAGAATGCATATCTCAGCTGGAAACCCAACTATACCGAAGATATTTCTGTTTCCGCATGTCAAACGCACTGCGGAGTGCTGAAAACACCAGGAAACGTGTTTTTCGCATTCAATAGCACGAAAACAGCGATTTGGGTGATTCTGCATACTTCTCACAGAAGAATATCCAAGATTATCATAGACAATGCATGTCGCAGCTTACAACCCCACGAAAACGAAGATATCGCGGTTTCCGCAAATCAAACGCACTGTGGAGTGCTGAAAACACCAGGAAACGTGTTTTTGGCATTCAATAGCACGAAAACAGCGATTTCGGAGATTCAGCACACTTGTAACAGCAGAATCATGAATTTATCACTGAAAATGCATATCTCAGTTGGAAACCCAACGAAACCGAAGATATCACAGTTTCCGCATGTCAAACGCACTGCGGAGTGCTGAAAACACCAGGAAACGTGTTTTTCGCATTCAATATCACGAAAACAGCGGTTTCGGTGATTCTGCACACTTGTAGCTGCAGGATAATGAAGATTATCACTGAAAATGCATATCTCAGCTGGAAAACCCAACTGTACCGACGATATCACAGTTTCCGCAAATCTAGCGCACTGTGGAGTGCTGAAAACACCAGGAAACGTGTTTTTGGCATTCAATAGCACGAAAACAGCGATTTCGGTGATTCACCACACTTGTAACAGCAGAATCATGAATTTATCACTGAAAATGCATATCTCAGTTGGAAACCCAACGAAACCGAAGATATCACAGTTTCCGCATGTCAAACGCACTGCGGAGTGCTGAAAACACCAGGAAACGTGTTTTTCGCATTCAATATCACGAAAACAGCGGTTTCGGTGATTCTGCACACTTGTAGCTGCAGGATAATGAAGATTATCACTGAGAATGCATATCTCAGCTGGAAACCCAACTATACCGAAGATATTTCTGTTTCCGCATGTCAAACGCACTGCGGAGTGCTGAAAACACCAGGAAACGTGTTTTTCGCATTCAATATCACGAAAACAGCGGTTTCGGTGATTCTGCACACTTGTAGCTGCAGGATAATGAAGATTATCACTGAGAATGCATATCTCAGCTGGAAACCCAACTATACCGAAGATATTTCTGTTTCCGCATGTCAAACGCACTGCGGAGTGCTGAAAACACCAGGAAACGTGTTTTTCGCATTCAATAGCACGAAAACAGCGATTTGGGTGATTCTGCATACTTCTCACAGAAGAATATCCAAGATTATCATAGACAATGCATGTCGCAGCTTACAACCCCACGAAAACGAAGATATCGCGGTTTCCGCAAATCAAACGCACTGTGGAGTGCTGAAAACACCAGGAAACGTGTTTTTGGCATTCAATAGCACGAAAACAGCGATTTCGGTGATTCAGCACACTTGTAACAGCAGAATCATGAATTTATCACTGAAAATGCATATCTCAGTTGGAAACCCAACGAAACCGAAGATATCACAGTTTCCGCATGTCAAACGCAATGTGGAGTGCTGAAAACACCAGGAAACGTGTTTTTCGCATTCAATAGCACGAAAACAGCGATTTCGGTGATTCTGCACACTTCTAACAGCAGAATCATGAATTTATCACTGAAAATGCATATCTCAGCTGGAAAACCCAACTGTACCGACGATATCACAGTTTCCGCAAATCTAGCGCACTGTGGAGTGCTGAAAACACCAGGAAACGTGTTTTTCGCTTTCAATAGCACGAAAACAGCGACTTCGGTGATTCTGCACACTTGTAACAGCAGAATCATGAATTTATCACTGAAAATGCATATCTCAGCTGGAAACCCAACGAAACCGAAGATATCGCAGTTTCCAAATGTGAAACGCACTGTCGAGTGCTGAAAACACCAGAGAACGTGTTTTTCGCATTCAGTAGCACGAAACCAGCGATTTCGGTGATTCTGCGCACCTGTAAAAGCAGAATCATGAATTTATCACTGAAAATGCATATCTCAGCTGGAAACCCAACGAAACCGAAGATATCGCAGTTTCCGCAAATCAAGCGCACTGTGGAGTGCTGAAAACACCAGGAAACGTGTGCTTCGCATTCAATATCACGACAACAGCGATCTCGGTGATTCTGCACACTTGTCACTGAAGACTCTCGAAGATTATCACTGAAAATGCATATCTCAGCTGGAAACCCAACGAAACCGAAGATGTCGCAGTTTCCGCGTGTCAAACGCACTGTGGAGTGCTGAAAACACCAGAAAACGTGTTTTATGCATTCTATAGCACCAAAACAGCGGTTTCGGAGATTCTGCACACTTGTAACAGCAGAATCATGAATTTATCACTGAAAATGCATATCTCAGCTGGCAACCCAACGAAACCGAAGATATCGCAGTTTCCGCATGTCAAACGCACTGAGGAGTTCTGAAAACACCAGGAAACGTGTTTTTCGCATTCAATAGCACGAAAACAGCGATTTAGGAGATTCTGCACACTTGTCACTGAAGACTCTCGAAGATTATCACTGAAAATGCATATCTCAGCTAGAAACCCAACGAAACCCAAGATATCGCAGTTTCCGCATGTCAAACGCACTGTGGAGTTCTGAAAACACCAGGAAACGTGTTTTTCGGATTCAATAGCACGAAAACAGTGTTTTCGGTGATTCTGCACACTTGTAACAGCAGAATCATGAAGTTATCAACGAAAATGCATATCTCAGCTGGAAACCCAACGAAACCGAAGATGTCGTAGTTTCCGCGTGTCAAACGCACTGTGGAGTGCTGAAAACACCAGAAAACGTGTTTTATGCATTCAATAGCACCAAAACAGCGGTTTCGGAGATTCTACACACTTGTAACAGCAGAATCATGAATTTATCACTGAAAATGCATATCTCAGCTGGAAACCCAACGAAACCGAAGATATTTCTGTTTCCGCATGTCAAACGCACTGCGGAGTGCTGAAAACACCAGGAAACGTGTTTTTCGCATTCAATATCACGAAAACAGCGGTTTCGGTGATTCTGCACACTTGTAGCTGCAGGATAATGAAGATTATCACTGAGAATGCATATCTCAGCTGGAAACCCAACTATACCGAAGATATTTCTGTTTCCGCATGTCAAACGCACTGCGGAGTGCTGAAAACACCAGGAAACGTGTTTTTCGCATTCAATAGCACGAAAACAGCGATTTGGGTGATTCTGCATACTTCTCACAGAAGAATATCCAAGATTATCATAGACAATGCATGTCGCAGCTTACAACCCCACGAAAACGAAGATATCGCGGTTTCCGCAAATCAAACGCACTGTGGAGTGCTGAAAACACCAGGAAACGTGTTTTTGGCATTCAATAGCACGAAAACAGCGATTTCGGTGATTCAGCACACTTGTAACAGCAGAATCATGAATTTATCACTGAAAATGCATATCTCAGTTGGAAACCCAACGAAACCGAAGATATCACAGTTTCCGCATGTCAAACGCACTGCGGAGTGCTGAAAACACCAGGAAACGTGTTTTTCGCATTCAATATCACGAAAACAGCGGTTTCGGTGATTCTGCACACTTGTAGCTGCAGGATAATGAAGATTATCACTGAGAATGCATATCTCAGCTGGAAACCCAACTATACCGAAGATATTTCTGTTTCCGCATGTCAAACGCACTGCGGAGTGCTGAAAACACCAGGAAACTTTTTTTTCGCATTCAATATCACGAAAACAGCGGTTTCGGTGATTCTGCACACTTGTAGCTGCAGGATAATGAAGATTATCACTGAGAATGCATATCTCAGCTGGAAACCCAACTATACCGAAGATATTTCTGTTTCCGCATGTCAAACGCACTGCGGAGTGCTGAAAACACCAGGAAACGTGTTTTTCGCATTCAATAGCACGAAAACAGCGATTTGGGTGATTCTGCATACTTCTCACAGAAGAATATCCAAGATTATCATAGACAATGCATGTCGCAGCTTACAACCCCACGAAAACGAAGATATCGCGGTTTCCGCAAATCAAACGCACTGTGGAGTGCTGAAAACACCAGGAAACGTGTTTTTGGCATTCAATAGCACGAAAACAGCGATTTCGGTGATTCACCACACTTGTAACAGCAGAATCATGAATTTATCACTGAAAATGCATATCTCAGTTGGAAACCCAACGAAACCGAAGATATCACAGTTTCCGCATGTCAAACGCACTGCGGAGTGCTGAAAACACCAGGAAACGTGTTTTTCGCATTCAATATCACGAAAACAGCGGTTTCGGTGATTCTGCACACTTGTAGCTGCAGGATAATGAAGATTATCACTGAGAATGCATATCTCAGCTGGAAACCCAACTATACCGAAGATATTTCTGTTTCCGCATGTCAAACGCACTGCGGAGTGCTGAAAACACCAGGAAACGTGTTTTTCGCATTCAATATCACGAAAACAGCGGTTTCGGTGATTCTGCACACTTGTAGCTGCAGGATAATGAAGATTATCACTGAGAATGCATATCTCAGCTGGAAACCCAACTATACCGAAGATATTTCTGTTTCCGCATGTCAAACGCACTGCGGAGTGCTGAAAACACCAGGAAACGTGTTTTTCGCATTCAATAGCACGAAAACAGCGATTTGGGTGATTCTGCATACTTCTCACAGAAGAATATCCAAGATTATCATAGACAATGCATGTCGCAGCTTACAACCCCACGAAAACGAAGATATCGCGGTTTCCGCAAATCAAACGCACTGTGGAGTGCTGAAAACACCAGGAAACGTGTTTTTGGCATTCAATAGCACGAAAACAGCGATTTCGGTGATTCAGCACACTTGTAACAGCAGAATCATGAATTTATCACTGAAAATGCATATCTCAGTTGGAAACCCAACGAAACCGAAGATATCACAGTTTGCGCATGTCAAACGCAATGTGGAGTGCTGAAAACACCAGGAAACGTGTTTTTCGCATTCAATAGCACGAAAACAGCGATTTCGGTGATTCTGCACACTTCTAACAGCAGAATCATGAATTTATCACTGAAAATGCATATCTCAGCTGGAAAACCCAACTGTACCGACGATATCACAGTTTCCGCAAATCTAGCGCACTGTGGAGTGCTGAAAACACCAGGAAACGTGTTTTTCGCTTTCAATAGCACGAAAACAGCGACTTCGGTGATTCTGCACACTTGTAACAGCAGAATCATGAATTTATCACTGAAAATGCATATCTCAGCTGGAAACCCAACGAAACCGAAGATATCGCAGTTTCCAAATGTGAAACGCACTGTCGAGTGCTGAAAACACCAGAGAACGTGTTTTTCGCATTCAGTAGCACGAAACCAGCGATTTCGGTGATTCTGCGCACCTGTAAAAGCAGAATCATGAATTTATCACTGAAAATGCATATCTCAGCTGGAAACCCAACGAAACCGAAGATATCGCAGTTTCCGCAAATCAAGCGCACTGTGGAGTGCTGAAAACACCAGGAAACGTGTGCTTCGCATTCAATATCACGACAACAGCGATCTCGGTGATTCTGCACACTTGTCACTGAATACTCTCGAAGATTATCACTGAAAATGCATATCTCAGCTGGAAACCCAACGAAACCGAAGATGTCGCAGTTTCCGCGTGTCAAACGCACTGTGGAGTGCTGAAAACACCAGAAAACGTGTTTTATGCATTCTATAGCACCAAAACAGCGGTTTCGGAGATTCTGCACACTTGTAACAGCAGAATCATGAATTTATCACTGAAAATGCATATCTCAGCTGGCAACCCAACGAAACCGAAGATATCGCAGTTTCCGCATGTCAAACGCACTGAGGAGTTCTGAAAACACCAGGAAACGTGTTTTTCGCATTCAATAGCACGAAAACAGCGATTTAGGAGATTCTGCACACTTGTCACTGAAGACTCTCGAAGATTATCACTGAAAATGCATATCTCAGCTAGAAACCCAACGAAACCCAAGATATCGCAGTTTCCGCATGTCAAACGCACTGTGGAGTTCTGAAAACACCAGGAAACGTGTTTTTCGGATTCAATAGCACGAAAACAGCGTTTTCGGTGATTCTGCACACTTGTAACAGCAGAATCATGAAGTTATCAACGAAAATGCATATCTCAGCTGGAAACCCAACGAAACCGAAGATGTCGTAGTTTCCGCGTGTCAAACGCACTGTGGAGTGCTGAAAACACCAGAAAACGTGTTTTATGCATTCAATAGCACCAAAACAGCGGTTTCGGAGATTCTACACACTTGTAACAGCAGAATCATGAATTTATCACTGAAAATGCATATCTCAGCTGGAAACCCAACGAAACCGAAGATATTTCTGTTTCCGCATGTCAAACGCACTGCGGAGTGCTGAAAACACCAGGAAACGTGTTTTTCGCATTCAATATCACGAAAACAGCGGTTTTGGTGATTCTGCACACTTGTAGCTGTAGGATAATGAAGATTATCACTGAGAATGCATATCTCAGCTGGAAACCCAACTATACCGAAGATATTTCTGTTTCCGCATGTCAAACGCACTGCGGAGTGCTGAAAACACCAGGAAACGTGTTTTTCGCATTCAATAGCACGAAAACAGCGATTTGGGTGATTCTGCATACTTCTCACAGAAGAATATCCAAGATTATCATAGACAATGCATGTCGCTGCTTACAACCCCACGAAAACGAAGATATCGCGGTTTCCGCAAATCAAACGCACTGTGGAGTGCTGAAAACACCAGGAAACGTGTTTTTGGCATTCAATAGCACGAAAACAGCGATTTCGGTGATTCAGCACACTTGTAACAGCAGAATCATGAATTTATCACTGAAAATGCATATCTCAGTTGGAAACCCAACGAAACCGAAGATATCACAGTTTCCGCATGTCAAACGCACTGCGGAGTGCTGAAAACACCAGGAAACGTGTTTTTCGCATTCAATATCACGAAAACAGCGGTTTCGGTGATTCTGCACACTTGTAGCTGCAGGATAATGAAGATTATCACTGAGAATGCATATCTCAGCTGGAAACCCAACTATACCGAAGATATTTCTGTTTCCGCATGTCAAACGCACTGCGGAGTGCTGAAAACACCAGGAAACGTGTTTTTCGCATTCAATATCACGATAACAGCGGTTTCGGTGATTCTGCACACTTGTAGCTGCAGGATAATGAAGATTATCACTGAGAATGCATATCTCAGCTGGAAACCCAACTATACCGAAGATATTTCTGTTTCCGCATGTCAAACGCACTGCGGAGTGCTGAAAACATCAGGAAACGTGTTTTTCGCATTCAATAGCACGAAAACAGCGATTTCGGTGATTCAGCACACTTGTAACAGCAGAATCATGAATTTATCACTGAAAATGCATATCTCAGTTGGAAACCCAACGAAACCGAAGATATCACAGTTTCCGCATGTCAAACGCACTGTGGAGTGCTGAAAACACCAGGAAACGTGTTTTTCGCTTTCAATAGCACGAAAACAGCGGTTTCGGTGATTCTGCACACTTGTAGCTGCAGGATAATGAAGATTACCACTGAGAATGCATATCTCAGCTGAAAACCCAACTATACCGAAGATATTTCTGTTTCCGCATGTCAAACGCACTGCGGAGTGCTGAAAACACCAGGAAACGTGTTTTTCGCATTCAATAGCACGAAAACAGCGATTTGGGTGATTCTGCATACTTCTCACAGAAGAATATCCAAGATTATCATAGACAATGCATGTCGCAGCTTACAACCCCACGAAAACGAAGATATCGCGGTTTCCGCAAATCAAACGCACTGTGGAGTGCTGAAAACACCAGGAAACGTGTTTTTGGCATTCAATAGCACGAAAACAGCGATTTCGGTGATTCAGCACACTTGTAACAGCAGAATCATGAATTTATCACTGAAAATGCATATCTCAGCTGGAAACCCAACGAAACCGAAGATATCACAGTTTCCAAATGTGAAACGCACTGTCGAGTGCTGAAAACACCAGAGAACGTGTTTTTCGCATTCAGTAGCACGAAACCAGCGATTTCGGTGATTCTGCGCACCTGTAAAAGCAGAATCATGAATTTATCACTGAAAATGCATATCTCAGCTGGAAACCCAACGAAACCGAAGATATCGCAGTTTCCGCAAATCAAGCGCACTGTGGAGTGCTGAAAACACCAGGAAACGTGTGTTTCGCATTCAATATCACGACAACAGCGATCTCGGTGATTCTGCACACTTGTCACTGAAGACTCTCGAAGATTATCACTGAAAATGCATATCTCAGCTGGAAACCCAACGAAACCGAAGATGTCGCAGTTTCCGCGTGTCAAACGCACTGTGGAGTGCTGAAAACACCAGAAAACGTGTTTTATGCATTCTATAGCACCAAAACAGCGGTTTCGGAGATTCTGCACACTTGTAACAACAGAATCATGAATTTATCACTGAAAATGCATATCTCAGCTGGCAACCCAACGAAACCGAAGATATCGCAGTTTCCGCATGTCAAACGCACTGAGGAGTTCTGAAAACACCAGGAAACGTGTTTTTCGCATTCAATAGCACGAAAACAGCGATTTAGGTGATTCTGCACACTTGTCACTTAAGACTCTCGAAGATTATCACTGAAAATGCATATCTCAGCTGGAAACCCAACGAAACCGAAGATGTCGCAGATTCCGCGTGTCAAACGCACTGTGGAGTGCTGAAAACACCAGAAAACGTGTTTTATGCATTCAATAGCACCAAAACAGCGGTTTCGGAGATTCTGCACACTTGTAACAACAGAATCATGAATTTATCACTGAAAATGCATATCTCAGCTGGCAACCCAACGAAACCGAAGATATCGCAGTTTCCGCATGTCAAACGCACTGAGGAGTGCTGAAAACACCAGGAAACGTGTGTTTCGCATTCAATATCACGACAACAGCGATCTCGGTGATTCTGCACACTTGTCACTGAAGACTCTCGAAGATTATCACTGAAAATGCATATCTCAGCTGGAAACCCAACGAAACCGAAGATGTCGCAGTTTCCGCGTGTCAAACGCACTGTGGAGTGCTGAAAACACCAGAAAACGTGTTTTATGCATTCAATAGCACCAAAACAGCGGTTTCGGAGATTCTGCACACTTGTAACAGCAGAATCATGAATTTATCACTGAAAATGCATATCTCAGCTGGAAACCCAACGAAACCGAAGATATTTCTGTTTCCGCATGTCAAACGCACTGCGGAGTGCTGAAAACACCAGGAAACGTGTTTTTCGCATTCAATATCACGAAAACAGCGGTTTCGGTGATTCTGCACACTTGTAGCTGCAGGATAATGAAGATTATCACTGAGAATGCATATCTCAGCTGGAAACCCAACTATACCGAAGATATTTCTGTTTCCGCATGTCAAACGCACTGCGGAGTGCTGAAAACACCAGGAAACGTGTTTTTCGCATTCAATATCACGAAAACAGCGGTTTCGGTGATTCTGCACACTTGTAGCTGCAGGATAATGAAGATTATCACTGAGAATGCATATCTCAGCTGGAAACCCAACTATACCGAAGATATTTCTGTTTCCGCATGTCAAACGCACTGCGGAGTGCTGAAAACACCAGGAAACGTGTTTTTCGCATTCAATAGCACGAAAACAGCGATTTGGGTGATTCTGCATACTTCTCACAGAAGAATATCCAAGATTATCATAGACAATGCATGTCGCAGCTTACAACCCCACGAAAACGAAGATATCGCGGTTTCCGCAAATCAAACGCACTGTGGAGTGCTGAAAACACCAGGAAACGTGTTTTTGGCATTCAATAGCACGAAAACAGCGATTTCGGTGATTCAGCACACTTGTAACAGCAGAATCATGAATTTATCACTGAAAATGCATATCTCAGTTGGAAACCCAACGAAACCGAAGATATCACAGTTTCCGCATGTCAAACGCAATGTGGAGTGCTGAAAACACCAGGAAACGTGTTTTTCGCATTCAATAGCACGAAAACAGCGATTTCGGTGATTCTGCACACTTCTAAAAGCAGAATCATGAATTTATCACTGAAAATGCATATCTCAGCTGGAAAACCCAACTGTACCGACGATATCACAGTTTCCGCAAATCTAGCGCACTGTGGAGTGCTGAAAACACCAGGAAACGTGTTTTTCGCTTTCAATAGCACGAAAACAGCGACTTCGGTGATTCTGCACACTTGTAACAGCAGAATCATGAATTTATCACTGAAAATGCATATCTCAGCTGGAAACCCAACGAAACCGAAGATATCGCAGTTTCCAAATGTGAAACGCACTGTCGAGTGCTGAAAACACCAGAGAACGTGTTTTTCGCATTCAGTAGCACGAAACCAGCGATTTCGGTGATTTTGCGCACCTGTAAAAGCAGAATCATGAATTTATCACTGAAAATGCATATCTCAGCTGGAAACCCAACGAAACCGAAGATATCGCAGTTTCCGCAAATCAAGCGCACTGTGGAGTGCTGAAAACACCAGGAAACGTGTGTTTCGCATTCAATATCACGACAACAGCGATCTCGGTGATTCTGCACACTTGTCACTGAAGACTCTCGAAGATTATCACTGAAAATGCATATCTCAGCTGGAAACCCAACGAAACCGAAGATGTCGCAGTTTCCGCGTGTCAAACGCACTGTGGAGTGCTGAAAACACCAGAAAACGTGTTTTATGCATTCTATAGCACCAAAACAGCGGTTTCGGAGATTCTGCACACTTGTAACAACAGAATCATGAATTTATCACTGAAAATGCATATCTCAGCTGGCAACCCAACGAAACCGAAGATATCGCAGTTTCCGCATGTCAAACGCACTGAGGAGTTCTGAAAACACCAGGAAACGTGTTTTTCGCATTCAATAGCACGAAAACAGCGATTTAGGTGATTCTGCACACTTGTCACTTAAGACTCTCGAAGATTATCACTGAAAATGCATATCTCAGCTGGAAACCCAACTATACCGAAGATATTTCTGTTTCCGCATGTGAAACGCACTGTGGAGTGCTGAAAACACCAGGAAACGTGTGTTTCGCATTCAATATCACGAAAACAGCGTTTTCGTTGATTCTGCACACTTGTCACTGAAGACTCTCGAAGATTATCACTGAAAATGCATATCTCAGCTGGAAACCCAACGAATCCGAAGATGTCGCAGTTTCCGCGTGTCAAACGCACTGTGGAGTGCTGAAAACACCAGAAAACGTGTATTATGCATTCAATAGCACCAAAACAGCGGTTTAGGAGATTCTGCACACTTGTAACAGCAGAATCATGAATTTATCACTGAAAATGCATATCTCAGCTGGAAACCCAACGAAACCGAAGATATCGCAGTTTCCGCATGTCAAACGCACTGAGGAGTTCTGAAAACACCAGGAAACGTGTTTTTCGCATTCAATAGCACGAAAACAGCGATTTAGGTGATTCTGCACACTTGTAACAGCAGAATCATGAATTTATCACTGAAAATGCATATCTCAGCTGGAAACCCAACGAAACCGAAGATATCGCAGTTTCCGAAATGTCAAACGCACTGCGGAGTGCTGAAAACACCAGGAAACGTGTTTTTCGCATTCAATATCACGAAAACAGCGGTTTCGGTGATTCTGCACACTTGTAGCTGCAGGATAATGAAGATTATCACTGAGAATGCATATCTCAGCTGGAAACCCAACTATACCGAAGATATTTCTGTTTCCGCATGTCAAACGCACTGCGGAGTGCTGAAAACACCAGGAAACGTGTTTTTCGCATTCAATATCACGAAAACAGCGGTTTCGGTGATTCTGCACACTTGTAGCTGCAGGATAATGAAGATTATCACTGAGAATGCATATCTCAGCTGGAAACCCAACTATACCGAAGATATTTCTGTTTCCGCATGTCAAACGCACTGCGGAGTGCTGAAAACACCAGGAAACGTGTTTTTCGCATTCAATATCTCGAAAACAGCGGTTTCGGTGATTCTGCACACTTGTAGCTGCAGGATAATGAAGATTATCACTGAGAATGCATATCTCAGCTGGAAACCCAACTATACCGAAGATATTTCTGTTTCCGCATGTCAAACGCACTGCGGAGTGCTTAAAACACCAGGAAACGTGTTTTTCGCATTCAATATCACGAAAACAGCGGTTTCGGTGATTCTGCACACTTGTAGCTGCAGGATAATGAAGATTATCACTGAGAATGCATATCTCAGCTGGAAACCCAACTATACCGAAGATATTTCTGTTTCCGCATGTCAAACGCACTGCGGAGTGCTGAAAACACCAGGAAACGTGTTTTTCGCATTCAATAGCACGAAAACAGCGATTTGGGTGATTCTGCATACTTCTCACAGAAGAATATCCAAGATTATCATAGACAATGCATGTCGCAGCTTACAACCCCACGAAAACGAAGATATCGCGGTTTCCGCAAATCAAACGCACTGTGGAGTGCTGAAAACACCAGGAAACGTGTTTTTGGCATTCAATAGCACGAAAACAGCGATTTCGGTGATTCAGCACACTTGTAACAGCAGAATCATGAATTTATCACTGAAAATGCATATCTCAGTTGGAAACCCAACGAAACCGAAGATATCACAGTTTCCGCATGTCAAACGCAATGTGGAGTGCTGAAAACACCAGGAAACGTGTTTTTCGCATTCAATAGCACGAAAACAGCGATTTCGGTGATTCTGCACACTTCTAACAGCAGAATCATGAATTTATCTCTGAAAATGCATATCTCAGCTGGAAAACCCAACTGTACCGACGATATCACAGTTTCCGCAAATCTAGCGCACTGTGGAGTGCTGAAAACACCAGGAAACGTGTTTTTCGCTTTCAATAGCACGAAAACAGCGACTTCGGTGATTCTGCACACTTGTAACAGCAGAATCATGAATTTATCACTGAAAATGCATATCTCAGCTGGAAACCCAACGAAACCGAAGAAATCGCAGTTTCCAAATGTGAAACGCACTGTCGAGTGCTGAAAACACCAGAGAACGTGTTTTTCGCATTCAGTAGCACGAAACCAGCGATTTCGGTGATTCTGCGCACCTGTAAAAGCAGAATCATGAATTTATCACTGAAAATGCATATCTCAGCTGGAAACCCAACGAAACCGAAGATATCGCAGTTTCCGCAAATCAAGCGCACTGTGGAGTGCTGAAAACACCAGAAAACGTGTTTTTCGCATTCAATAGCACGAAAACAGCGATTTAGGTGATTCTGCACACTTGTCACTGAAGACTCTCGAAGATTATCACTGAAAATGCATATCTCAGCTGGAAACCCAACGAAACCGAAGATATCGCAGTTTCCGCATGTCAAACGCACTGTGGAGTTCTGAAAACAACAGGAAACGTGTTTTTCGGATTCAATAGCACGAAAACAGCGGTTTCGGTGATTCTGCACACTTGTAACAGCAGGATAATGAAGATCATCACTGTAAATGCATAACTCAGCTGGAAACCCAAGTATACCGAAGATATCGCAGTTTCCGCAAATCAAGCGCACTGTGGAGTGCTGAAAACACCAGAAAACGTGTTTTTCGCATTCAATAGCACGAAAACAGCGATTTAGGTGATTCTGCACACTTGTCACTGAAGACTCTCGAAGATTATCACTGAAAATGCATATCTCAGCTGGAAACCCAACGAAACCGAAGATATCGCAGTTTCCGCATGTCAAACGCACTGTGGAGTTCTGAAAACACCAGCAAACGTGTTTTTCGGATTCAATAGCACGAAAACAGCGTTTTCGGTGATTCTGCACACTTGTAACAGCAAAATCATGAAGTTATCAACGAAAATGCATATCTCAGCTGGAAACTGAACAAAACCGAAGATATCGCAGTTTCCGCATGTCACACGCACTGTGGAGTGCTGAAAGCACCAGAAAACGTGTTTTATGCATTCAATATCACGAAAACAGCGGTTTCGGTGATTCTGCACACTTGTAACAGCAGGATAATGAAGATCATCACTGTAAATGCATAACTCAGCTGGAAACCCAACTATACCGAAGATATTTCTGTTTCCGCATGTGAAACGCACTGTGGAGTGCTGAAAACACCAGGAAACGTGTTTTATGCATTCTATAGCACCAAAACAGCGGTTTCGGAGATTCTGCACACTTGTAGCTGCAGGATAATGAAGATTATCACTGAGAATGCATATCTCAGCTGGAAACCCAACTATACCGAAGATATTTCTGTTTCCGCATGTCAAACGCACTGTGGAGTGCTGAAAACACCAGGAAACGTGTGTTTCGCATTCAATATCACGAAAACAGCGTTTTCGTTGATTCTGCACACTTGTCACTGAAGACTCTCGAAGATTATCACTGAAAATGCATATCTCAGCTGGAAACCCAACGAATCCGAAGATGTCGCAGTTTCCGCGTGTCAAACGCACTGTGGAGTGCTGAAAACACCAGAAAACGTGTTTTATGCATTCAATAGCACCAAAACAGCGGTTTCGGAGATTCTGCACACTTGTAACAGCAGAATCATGAATTTATCACTGAAAATGCATATCTCAGCTGGAAACCCAACGAAACCGAAGATATCGCAGTTTCCGCATGTCAAACGCACTGAGGAGTTCTGAAAACACCAGGAAACGTGTTTTTCGCATTCAATAGCACGAAAACAGCGATTTAGGTGATTCTGCACACTTGTAACAGCAGAATCATGAATTTATCACTGAAAATGCATATCTCAGCTGGAAACCCAACGAAACCGAAGATATCGCAGTTTCCGAAATGTCAAACGCACTGCGGAGTGCTGAAAACACCAGGAAACGTGTTTTTCGCATTCAATATCACGAAAACAGCGGTTTCGGTGATTCTGCACACTTGTAGCTGCAGGATAATGAAGATTATCACTGAGAATGCATATCTCAGCTGGAAACCCAACTATACCGAAGATATTTCTGTTTCCGCATGTCAAACGCACTGCGGAGTGCTGAAAACACCAGGAAACGTGTTTTTCGCATTCAATATCACGAAAACAGCGGTTTCGGTGATTCTGCACACTTGTAGCTGCAGGATAATGAAGATTATCACTGAGAATGCATATCTCAGCTGGAAACCCAACTATACCGAAGATATTTCTGTTTCCGCATGTCAACCGCACTGCGGAGTGCTGAAAACACCAGGAAACGTGTTTTTCGCATTCAATATCACGAAAGCAGCGGTTTCGGTGATTCTGCACACTTGTAGCTGCAGGATAATGAAGATTATCACTGAGAATGCATATCTCAGCTGGAAACCCAACGAAACCGAAGATGTCGCAGTTTCCGCAAATCAAGCGCACTGTGGAGTGCTGAAAACACCAGAAAACGTGTTTTTCGCATTCAATAGCACGAAAACAGCGATTTAGGTGATTCTGCACACTTGTCACTGAAGACTCTCGAAGATTATCACTGAAAATGCATATCTCAGCTGGAAACCCAACGAAACCGAAGATATCGCAGTTTCCGCATGTCAAACGCACTGTGGAGTTCTGAAAACACCAGGAAACGTGTTTTTCGGATTCAATAGCACGAAAACAGCGGTTTCGGTGATTCTGCACACTTGTAACAGCAGGATAATGAAGATCATCACTGTAAATGCATAACTCAGCTGGAAACCCAACTATACCGAAGATATCGCAGTTTCCGCAAATCAAGCGCACTGTGGAGTGCTGAAAACACCAGAAAACGTGTTTTTCGCATTCAATAGCACGAAAACAGCGATTTAGGTGATTCTGCACACTTGTCACTGAAGACTCTCGAAGATTATCACTGAAAATGCATATCTCAGCTGGAAACCCAACGAAACCGAAGATATCGCAGTTTCCGCATGTCAAACGCACTGTGGAGTTCTGAAAACACCAGCAAACGTGTTTTTCGGATTCAATAGCACGAAAACAGCGTTTTCGGTGATTCTGCACACTTGTAACAGCAAAATCATGAAGTTATCAACGAAAATGCATATCTCAGCTGGAAACTGAACAAAACCGAAGATATCGCAGTTTCCGCATGTCACACGCACTGTGGAGTGCTGAAAGCACCAGAAAACGTGTTTTATGCATTCAATATCACGAAAACAGCGGTTTCGGTGATTCTGCACACTTGTAACAGCAGGATAATGAAGATCATCACTGTAAATGCATAACTCAGCTGGAAACCCAACTATACCGAAGATATTTCTGTTTCCGCATGTGAAACGCACTGTGGAGTGCTGAAAACACCAGGAAACGTGTTTTTCGCATTCAATATCACGAAAACAGCGTTTTCGTTGATTCTGCACACTTGTCACTGAAGACTCTCGAAGATTATCACTGAAAATGCATATCTCAGCTGGAAACCCAACGAAACCGAAGATGTCGCAGTTTCCGCATGTCAAACGCACTGCGGAGTGCTGAAAACACCAGGAAACGTGTTTTTCGCATTCAATAGCACGAAAACAGCGATTTCGGTGATTCTGCACACTTGTAACAGCAGAATCATGAAGTTATCAATGAAAATGCATATCTCAGCTGGTAACTCAACGAAACCGAAGATATCGCAGTTTCCGCATGTCACACGCACTGTGGAGTGCTGAAAGCACCAGAAAACGTGTTTTATGCATTCAATATCACGAAAACAGCGGTTTCGGTGATTCTGCACACTTGTAACAGCAGAATCATGAATTTATCACTGAAAATGCATATATCAACTGGAAACCCAACGAAACCGAAGATATCGCAGTTTCCGCATGTCAAACGCACTGCGGAGTGCTGAAAACACCAGGAAACGTGTTTTTTGCATTCAATAGCACGAAGACAGCGATTTCGGTGATTCTGCACACCTGTAAAAGCAGAATCATGAATTTATCACTGAAAATGCATATCTCAGCTGGAAACCCAAAGATACCAAAGATATCGCAGTTTCCGCATGTCAAACGCACTGTGGAGTTCTGAAAACACCAGGAAACGTGTTTTTCGGATTCAATAGTACGAAAACAGCGTTTTCGGTGATTCTGCACACTTGTAACAGCAGAATCATGAAGTTATCAACGAAAATGCATATCTCAGCTGGAAACTCAACGAAACCGAAGATATCGCAGTTTCCGCATGTCACACGCACTGTGGAGTGCTGAAAGCACCAGAAAACGTGTTTTATGCATTCAATATCACGAAAACAGCGGTTTCGGTGATTCTGCACACTTGTAACAGCAGGATAATGAAGATCATCACTGTAAATGCATAACTCAGCTGGAAACCCAACTATACCGAAGATATTTCTGTTTCCGCATGTGAAACGCACTGTGGAGTGATGAAAACACCAGGAAACGTGTGTTTCGCATTCAATATCACGAAAACAGCGTTTTCGTTGATTCTGCACACTTGTCACTGAAGACTCTCGAAGATTATCACTGAAAATGCATATCTCAGCTGGAAACCCAACGAAACCGAAGATGTCGCAGTTTCCGCATGTCAAACGCACTGCGGAGTGCTGAAAACACCAGGAAACGTGTTTTTCGCATTCAATAGCACGAAAACAGCGATTTCGGTGATTCTGCACACTTGTAACAGCAGAATCATGAAGTTATCAATGAAAATGCATATCTCAGCTGGTAACTCAACGAAACCGAAGATATCGCAGTTTCCGCATGTCACACGCACTGTGGAGTGCTGAAAGCACCAGAAAACGTGTTTTATGCATTGAATATCACGAAAACAGCGGTTTCGGTGATTCTGCACACTTGTAACAGCAGAATCATGAATTTATCACTGAAAATGCATATATCAGCTGGAAACCCAACGAAACCGAAGATATCGCAGTTTCCGCATGTCAAACGCACTGCGGAGTGCTGAAAACACCAGGAAACGTGTTTTTCGCATTCAATAGCACGAAGACAGCGATTTCGGTGATTCTGCACACCTGTAAAAGCAGAATCATGAATTTATCACTGAAAATGCATATCTCAGCTGGAAACCCAAAGATACCAAAGATATCGCAGTTTCCGCATGTCAAACGCACTGTGGAGTTCTGAAAACACCAGGAAACGTGTTTTTCGGATTCAATAGTACGAAAACAGCGTTTTCGGTGATTCTGCACACTTGTAACAGCAGAATCATGAAGTTATCAACGAAAATGCATATCTCAGCTGGAAACTCAACAAAACCGAAGATATCGCAGTTTCCGCATGTCACACGCACTGTGGAGTGCTGAAAGCACCAGAAAACGTGTTTTATGCATTCAATATCACGAAAACAGCGGTTTCGGTGATTCTGCACACTTGTAACAGCAGGATAATGAAGATCATCACTGTAAATGCATAACTCAGCTGGAAACCCAACTATACCGAAGATATTTCTGTTTCCGCATGTGAAACGCACTGTGGAGTGCTGAAAACACCAGGAAACGTGTGTTTCGCATTCAATATCACGAAAACAGCGTTTTCGTTGATTCTGCACACTTGTCACTGAAGACTCTCGAAGATTATCACTGAAAATGCATATCTCAGCTGGAAACCCAAAGATACCAAAGATATCGCAGTTTCCGCATGTCAAACGCACTGTGGAGTTCTGAAAACACCAGGAAACGTGTTTTTCGCATTCAATAGCACGAAAACAGCGATTTCGGTGATTCTGCACACTTGTAACAGCAGAATCATGAAGTTATCAACGAAAATGCATATCTCCGCTGGAAACTCAACGAAACCGAAGATATCGCAGTTTCCGCATGTCACACGCACTGTGGAGTGCTGAAAGCACCAGAAAACGTGTTTTATGCATTCAATATCACGAAAACAGCGGTTTCGGTGATTCTGCACACTTGTAACAGCAGGATAATGAAGATCATCACTGTAAATGCATAACTCAGCTGGAAACCCAACTATACCGAAGATATTTCTGTTTCCGCATGTGAAACGCACTGTGGAGTGCTGAAAACACCAGGAAACGTGTGTTTCGCATTCAATATCACGAAAACAGCGTTTTCGTTGATTCTGCACACTTGTCACTGAAGACTCTCGAAGATTATCACTGAAAATGCATATCTCAGCTGGAAACCCAACGAAACCGAAGATGTCGCAGTTTCCGCATGTCAAACGCACTGCGGAGTGCTGAAAACACCAGGAAACGTGTTTTTCGCATTCAATAGCACGAAAACAGCGATTTCGGTGATTCTGCACACTTGTAACAGCAGAATCATGAAGTTATCACTGAAAATGCATATCTCAGCTGGAAACTCAACGAAACCGAAGATATCGCAGTTTCCGCATGTCACACGCACTGTGGAGTGCTGAAAGCACCAGAAAACGTGTTTTATGCATTCAATATCACGAAAACAGCGGTTTCGGTGATTCTGCACACTTGTAACAGCAGGATAATGAAGATCATCACTGTAAATGCATAACTCAGCTGGAAACCCAACTATACCGAAGATATTTCTGTTTCCGCATGTGAAACGCACTGTGGAGTGATGAAAACACCAGGAAACGTGTGTTTCGCATTCAATATCACGAAAACAGCGTTTTCGTTGATTCTGCACACTTGTCACTGAAGACTCTCGAAGATTATCACTGAAAATGCATATCTCAGCTGGAAACCCAACGAAACCGAAGATGTCGCAGTTTCCGCATGTCAAACGCACTGCGGAGTGCTGAAAACACCAGGAAACGTGTTTTTCGCATTCAATAGCACGAAAACAGCGATTTCGGTGATTCTGCACACTTGTAACAGCAGAATCATGAAGTTATCAATGAAAATGCATATCTCAGCTGGTAACTCAACGAAACCGAAGATATCGCAGTTTCCGCATGTCACACGCACTGTGGAGTGCTGAAAGCACCAGAAAACGTGTTTTATGCATTCAATATCACGAAAACAGCGGTTTCGGTGATTCTGCACACTTGTAACAGCAGAATCATGAATTTATCACTGAAAATGCATATATCAGCTGGAAACCCAACGAAACCGAAGATATCGCAGTTTCCGCATGTCAAACGCACTGCGGAGTGCTGAAAACACCAGGAAACGTGTTTTTCGCATTCAATAGCACGAAGACAGCGATTTCGGTGATTCTGCACACCTGTAAAAGCAGAATCATGAATTTATCACTGAAAATGCATATCTCAGCTGGAAACCCAAAGATACCAAAGATATCGCAGTTTCCGCATGTCAAACGCACTGTGGAGTTCTGAAAACACCAGGAAACGTGTTTTTCGGATTCAATAGTACGAAAACAGCGTTTTCGGTGATTCTGCACACTTGTAACAGCAGAATCATGAAGTTATCAACGAAAATGCATATCTCAGCTGGAAACTCAACAAAACCGAAGATATCGCAGTTTCCGCATGTCACACGCACTGTGGAGTGCTGAAAGCACCAGAAAACGTGTTTTATGCATTCAATATCACGAAAACAGCGGTTTCGGTGATTCTGCACACTTGTAACAGCAGGATAATGAAGATCATCACTGTAAATGCATAACTCAGCTGGAAACCCAACTATACCGAAGATATTTCTGTTTCCGCATGTGAAACGCACTGTGGAGTGCTGAAAACACCAGGAAACGTGTGTTTCGCATTCAATATCACGAAAACAGCGTTTTCGTTGATTCTGCACACTTGTCACTGAAGACTCTCGAAGATTATCACTGAAAATGCATATCTCAGCTGGAAACCCAAAGATACCAAAGATATCGCAGTTTCCGCATGTCAAACGCACTGTGGAGTTCTGAAAACACCAGGAAACGTGTTTTTCGCATTCAATAGCACGAAAACAGCGATTTCGGTGATTCTGCACACTTGTAACAGCAGAATCATGAAGTTATCAACGAAAATGCATATCTCCGCTGGAAACTCAACGAAACCGAAGATATCGCAGTTTCCGCATGTCACACGCACTGTGGAGTGCTGAAAGCACCAGAAAACGTGTTTTATGCATTCAATATCACGAAAACAGCGGTTTCGGTGATTCTGCACACTTGTAAGAGCAGGATAATGAAGATCATCACTGAAAATCCATAACTCAGCTGGAAACCCAACTATACCGAAGATATTTCTGTTTCCGCATGTGAAACGCACTGTGGAGTGCTGAAAACACCAGGAAACGTGTGTTTCGCATTCAATATCACGAAAACAGCGTTTTCGTTGATTCTGCACACTTGTCACTGAAGACTCTCGAAGATTATCACTGAAAATGCATATCTCAGCTGGAAACCCAACGAAACCGAAGATGTCGCAGTTTCCGCATGTCAAACGCACTGCGGAGTGCTGAAAACACCAGGAAACGTGTTTTTCGCATTCAATAGCACGAAAACAGCGATTTCGGTGATTCTGCACACTTGTAACAGCAGAATCATGAAGTTATCAATGAAAATGCATATCTCAGCTGGTAACTCAACGAAACCGAAGATATCGCAGTTTCCGCATGTCACACGCACTGTGGAGTGCTGAAAGCACCAGAAAACGTGTTTTATGTATTCAATATCACGAAAACAGCGGTTTCGGTGATTCTGCACACTTGTAACAGCAGAATCATGAATTTATCACTGAAAATGCATATATCAGCTGGAAACCCAACGAAACCGAAGATATCGCAGTTTCCGCATGTCAAACGCACTGCGGAGTGCTGAAAACACCAGGAAACGTGTTTTTCGCATTCAATAGCACGAAGACAGCGATTTCGGTGATTCTGCACACCTGTAAAAGCAGAATCATGAATTTATCACTGAAAATGCATATCTCAGCTGGAAACCCAAAGATACCAAAGATATCGCAGTTTCCGCATGTCAAACGCACTGTGGAGTTCTGAAAACACCAGGAAACGTGTTTTTCGGATTCAATAGTACGAAAACAGCGTTTTCGGTGATTCTGCACACTTGTAACAGCAGAATCATGAAGTTATCAACGAAAATGCATATCTCAGCTGGAAACTCAACAAAACCGAAGATATCGCAGTTTCCGCATGTCACACGCACTGTGGAGTGCTGAAAGCACCAGAAAACGTGTTTTATGCATTCAATATCACGAAAACAGCGGTTTCGGTGATTCTGCACACTTGTAACAGCAGGATAATGAAGATCATCACTGTAAATGCATAACTCAGCTGGAAACCCAACTATACCGAAGATATTTCTGTTTCCGCATGTGAAACGCACTGTGGAGTGCTGAAAACACCAGGAAACGTGTGTTTCGCATTCAATATCACGAAAACAGCGTTTTCGTTGATTCTGCACACTTGTCACTGAAGACTCTCGAAGATTATCACTGAAAATGCATATCTCAGCTGGAAACCCAAAGATACCAAAGATATCGCAGTTTCCGCATGTCAAACGCACTGTGGAGTTCTGAAAACACCAGGAAACGTGTTTTTCGCATTCAATAGCACGAAAACAGCGACTTCTGTGATTCTGCACACTTGTAACAGCAGAATCATGAATTTATCACTGAAAATGCATATCTCAGCTGGAAACCCAACGAAACCGAAGATATCGCAGTTTCCAAATGTGAAACGCACTGTCGAGTGCTGAAAACACCAGAGAACGTGTTTTTCGCATTCAATAGCACGAAAACAGCGATTTCGGTGATTCTGCACACTTGTAACAGCAGAATCATGAAGTTATCAATGAAAATGCATATCTCAGCTGGTAACTCAACGAAACCGAAGATATCGCAGTTTCCGCATGTCACACGCACTGTGGAGTGCTGAAAGCACCAGAAAACGTGTTTTATGTATTCAATATCACGAAAACAGCGGTTTCGGTGATTCTGCACACTTGTAACAGCAGAATCATGAATTTATCACTGAAAATGCATATATCAGCTGGAAACCCAACGAAACCGAAGATATCGCAGTTTCCGCATGTCAAACGCACTGCGGAGTGCTGAAAACACCAGGAAACGTGTTTTTCGCATTCAATAGCACGAAGACAGCGATTTCGGTGATTCTGCACACCTGTAAAAGCAGAATCATGAATTTATCACTGAAAATGCATATCTCAGCTGGAAACCCAAAGATACCAAAGATATCGCAGTTTCCGCATGTCAAACGCACTGTGGAGTTCTGAAAACACCAGGAAACGTGTTTTTCGGATTCAATAGTACGAAAACAGCGTTTTCGGTGATTCTGCACACTTGTAACAGCAGAATCATGAAGTTATCAACGAAAATGCATATCTCAGCTGGAAACTCAACAAAACCGAAGATATCGCAGTTTCCGCATGTCACACGCACTGTGGAGTGCTGAAAGCACCAGAAAACGTGTTTTATGCATTCAATATCACGAAAACAGCGGTTTCGGTGATTCTGCACACTTGTAACAGCAGGATAATGAAGATCATCACTGTAAATGCATAACTCAGCTGGAAACCCAACTATACCGAAGATATTTCTGTTTCCGCATGTGAAACGCACTGTGGAGTGCTGAAAACACCAGGAAACGTGTGTTTCGCATTCAATATCACGAAAACAGCGTTTTCGTTGATTCTGCACACTTGTCACTGAAGACTCTCGAAGATTATCACTGAAAATGCATATCTCAGCTGGAAACCCAAAGATACCAAAGATATCGCAGTTTCCGCATGTCAAACGCACTGTGGAGTTCTGAAAACACCAGGAAACGTGTTTTTCGCATTCAATAGCACGAAAACAGCGATTTCGGTGATTCTGCACACTTGTAACAGCAGAATCATGAAGTTATCAACGAAAATGCATATCTCCGCTGGAAACTCAACGAAACCGAAGATATCGCAGTTTCCGCATGTCACCCGCACTGTGGAGTGCTGAAAGCACCAGAAAACGTGTTTTATGCATTCAATATCACGAAAACAGCGGTTTCGGTGATTCTGCACACTTGTAACAGCAGGATAATGAAGATCATCACTGTAAATGCATAACTCAGCTGGAAACCCAACTATACCGAAGATATTTCTGTTTCCGCATGTGAAACGCACTGTGGAGTGCTGAAAACACCAGGAAACGTGTGTTTCGCATTCAATATCACGAAAACAGCGTTTTCGTTGATTCTGCACACTTGTCACTGAAGACTCTCGAAGATTATCACTGAAAATGCATATCTCAGCTGGAAACCCAACGAAACCGAAGATGTCGCAGTTTCCGCATGTCAAACGCACTGCGGAGTGCTGAAAACACCAGGAAACGTGTTTTTCGCATTCAATAGCACGAAAACAGCGATTTCGGTGATTCTGCACACTTGTAACAGCAGAATCATGAAGTTATCAATGAAAATGCATATCTCAGCTGGTAACTCAACGAAACCGAAGATATCGCAGTTTCAGCATGTCACACGCACTGTGGAGTGCTGAAAGCACCAGAAAACGTGTTTTATGTATTCAATATCACGAAAACAGCGGTTTCGGTGATTCTGCACACTTGTAACAGCAGAATCATGAATTTATCACTGAAAATGCATATATCAGCTGGAAACCCAACGAAACCGAAGATATCGCAGTTTCCGCATGTCAAACGCACTGCGGAGTGCTGAAAACCCCAGGAAACGTGTTTTTCGCATTCAATAGCACGAAGACAGCGATTTCGGTGATTCTGCACACCTGTAAAAGCAGAATCATTAATTTATCACTGAAAATGCATATCTCAGCTGGAAACCCAAAGATACCAAAGATATCGCAGTTTCCGCATGTCAAACGCACTGTGGAGTTCTGAAAACACCAGGAAACGTGTTTTTCGGATTCAATAGTACGAAAACAGCGTTTTCGGTGATTCTGCACACTTGTAACAGCAGAATCATGAAGTTATCAACGAAAATGCATATCTCAGCTGGAAACTCAACGAAACCGAAGATATCGCAGTTTCCGCATGTCACACGCACTGTGGAGTGCTGAAAGCACCAGAAAACGTGTTTTATGCATTCAATATCACGAAAACAGCGGTTTCGGTGATTCTGCACACTTGTAACAGCAGGATAATGAAGATCATCACTGCAAATGCATAACTCAGCTGGAAACCCAACTATACCGAAGATATTTCTGTTTCCGCATGTGAAACGCACTGTGGAGTGCTGAAAACACCAGGAAACGTGTGTTTCGCATTCAATATCACGAAAACAGCGTTTTCGTTGATTCTGCACACTTGTCACTGAAGACTCTCGAAGATTATCACTGAAAATGCATATCTCAGCTGGAAACCCAACGAAACCGAAGATATCGCAGTTTCCGCATGTCAAACGCACTGAGGAGTTCTGAAAACACCAGGAAACGTGTTTTTCGCATTCAATAGCACGAAAACAGCGATTTAGGTGATTCTGCACACTTGTAACAGCAGAATCATGAATTTATCACTGAAAATGCATATCTCAGCTGGAAACCCAACGAAACCGAAGATATCGCAGTTTCCGCATGTCAAACGCACTGTGGAGTTCTGAAAACACCAGGAAACGTGTTTTTCGGATTCAATAGCACGAAAACAGCGTTTTCGGTGATTCTGCACACTTGTAACAGCAGAATCATGAAGTTATCAACGAAAATGCATATCTCAGCTGGAAACTCAACAAAACCGAAGATATCGCAGTTTCCGCATGTCACACGCACTGTGGAGTGCTGAAAGCACCAGAAAACGTGTTTTATGCATTCAATATCACGAAAACAGCGGTTTCGGTGATTCTGCACACTTGTAACAGCAGGATAATGAAGATCATCACTCTAAATGCATAACTCAGCTGGAAACCCAACTATACCGAAGATATTTCTGTTTCCGCATGTGAAACGCACTGTGGAGTGCTGAAAACACCAGGAAACGTGTGTTTCGCATTCAATATCACGAAAACAGCGTTTTCGTTGATTCTGCACACTTGTCACTGAAGACTCTCGAAGATTATCACTGAAAATGCATATCTCAGCTGGAAACCCAAAGATACCAAAGATATCGCAGTTTCCGCATGTCAAACGCACTGTGGAGTTCTGAAAACACCAGGAAACGTGTTTTTCGCATTCAATAGCACGAAAACAGCGATTTCGGTGATTCTGCACACTTGTAACAGCAGAATCATGAAGTTATCAACGAAAATGCATATCTCCGCTGGAAACTCAACGAAACCGAAGATATCGCAGTTTCCGCATGTCACACGCACTGTGGAGTGCTGAAAGCACCAGAAAACGTGTTTTATGCATTCAATATCACGAAAACAGCGGTTTCGGTGATTCTGCACACTTGTAACAGCAGGATAATGAAGATCATCACTGTAAATGCATAACTCAGCTGGAAACCCAACTATACCGAAGATATTTCTGTTTCCGCATGTGAAACGCACTGTGGAGTGCTGAAAACACCAGGAAACGTGTGTTTCGCATTCAATATCACGAAAACAGCGTTTTCGTTGATTCTGCACACTTGTCACTGAAGACTCTCGAAGATTATCACTGAAAATGCATATCTCAGCTGGAAACCCAACGAAACCGAAGATGTCGCAGTTTCCGCATGTCAAACGCACTGCGGAGTGCTGAAAACACCAGGAAACGTGTTTTTCGCATTCAATAGCACGAAAACAGCGATTTCGGTGATTCTGCACACTTGTAACAGCAGAATCATGAAGTTATCAATGAAAATGCATATCTCAGCTGGTAACTCAACGAAACCGAAGATATCGCAGTTTCCGCATGTCACACGCACTGTGGAGTGCTGAAAGCACCAGAAAACGTGTTTTATGTATTCAATATCACGAAAACAGCGGTTTCGGTGATTCTGCACACTTGTAACAGCAGAATCATGAATTTATCACTGAAAATGCATATATCAGCTGGAAACCCAACGAAACCGAAGATATCGCAGTTTCCGCATGTCAAACGCACTGCGGAGTGCTGAAAACCCCAGGAAACGTGTTTTTCGCATTCAATAGCACGAAGACAGCGATTTCGGTGATTCTGCACACCTGTAAAAGCAGAATCATGAATTTATCACTGAAAATGCATATCTCAGCTGGAAACCCAAAGATACCAAAGATATCGCAGTTTCCGCATGTCAAACGCACTGTGGAGTTCTGAAAACACCAGGAAACGTGTTTTTCGGATTCAATAGTACGAAAACAGCGTTTTCGGTGATTCTGCACACTTGTAACAGCAGAATCATGAAGTTATCAACGAAAATGCATATCTCAGCTGGAAACTCAACGAAACCGAAGATATCGCAGTTTCCGCATGTCACACGCACTGTGGAGTGCTGAAAGCACCAGAAAACGTGTTTTATGCATTCAATATCACGAAAACAGCGGTTTCGGTGATTCTGCACACTTGTAACAGCAGGATAATGAAGATCATCACTGCAAATGCATAACTCAGCTGGAAACCCAACTATACCGAAGATATTTCTGTTTCCGCATGTGAAACGCACTGTGGAGTGCTGAAAACACCAGGAAACGTGTGTTTCGCATTCAATATCACGAAAACAGCGTTTTCGTTGATTCTGCACACTTGTCACTGAAGACTCTCGAAGATTATCACTGAAAATGCATATCTCAGCTGGAAACCCAACGAAACCGAAGATGTCGCAGTTTCCGCGTGTCAAACGCACTGTGGAGTGCTGAAAACACCAGAAAACGTGTTTTATGCATACAATAGCACCAAAACAGCGGTTTCGGAGATTCTGCACACTTGTAACAGCAGAATCATGAATTTATCACTGAAAATGCATATCTCAGCTGGAAACCCAACGAAACCTAAGATATCGCAGTTTCCGCATGTCAAACGCACTGAGGAGTTCTGAAAACACCAGGAAACGTGTTTTTCGCATTCAATAGCACGAAAACAGCGATTTAGGTGATTCTGCACACTTGTAACAGCAGAATCATGAATTTATCACTGAAAATGCATATCTCAGCTGGAAACCCAACGAAACCGAAGATATCGCAGTTTCCGCATGTCAAACGCACTGTGGAGTTCTGAAAACACCAGGAAACGTGTTTTTCGGATTCAATAGCACGAAAACAGCGTTTTCGGTGATTCTGCACACTTGTAACAGCAGAATCATGAAGTTATCAACGAAAATGCATATCTCAGCTGGAAACTCAACAAAACCGAAGATATCGCAGTTTCCGCATGTCACACGCACTGTGGAGTGCTGAAAGCACCAGAAAACGTGTTTTATGCATTCAATATCACGAAAACAGCGGTTTCGGTGATTCTGCACACTTGTAACAGCAGGATAATGAAGATCATCACTGTAAATGCATAACTCAGCTGGAAACCCAACTATACCGAAGATATTTCTGTTTCCGCATGTGAAACGCACTGTGGAGTGTTGAAAACACCAGGAAACGTGTGTTTCGCATTCAATATCACGAAAACAGCGTTTTCGTTGATTCTGCACACTTGTCACTGAAGACTCTCGAAGATTATCACTGAAAATGCATATCTCAGCTGGAAACCCAACGAAACCGAAGATATCGCAGTTTCCGCATGTCAAACGCACTGAGGAGTTCTGAAAACACCAGGAAACGTGTTTTTCGCATTCAATAGCACGAAAACAGCGATTTAGGTGATTCTGCACACTTGTAACAGCAGAATCATGAATTTATCACTGAAAATGCACATCTCAGCTGGAAACCCAACGAAACCGAAGATATCGCAGTTTCCGAAATGTCAAACGCACTGCGGAGTGCTGAAAACACCAGGAAACGTGTTTTTTGCATACAATAGAACGAAAACAGCGATTTCGGTGATTCTGCACACTTGTAACAGCAGAATCATGAATTTATCACTGAAAATGCATATCTCAGCTGGAAACCCAACTATAGCGAAGATATCTCAGTTTCCGCATGTCAAACGCACTGCGGAGTGCTGAAAACACCAGGAAACGTGTTTTTCGCATTCAATAGTACCAAAACAGCGGTTTCGGTGATTCTGCACACTTGTAACAGCAGAATCATGAATTTATCACTGAAAATGCATATCTCAGCTGGAAACCCAACGAATCCGAAGATATTGCAGTTTCCGCATGTCAAACGCACTGTGGAGTGCTGAAAACACCAGAAAACGTGTATTATGCATTCAATATCACGAAAACAGCGGTTTCAGTGATTCTGCACACTTGTAACAGCAGGATAATGAAGATTATCACTGAAAATGCATATCTCAGCTGGAAACCCAACGAAACCGAAGATATCGCTGTTTCAGCATGTCAAACGCACAGTGGAGTGCTGAAAACTCCAGAAAACGTGTTTTATGCATTCAATATAACGAAAACAGCGGTTTCAGTGATTCTGCACACTTGTAACAGCAGGATAATGAAGATTATCACTGAAAATGCATATCTCAGCTGGAAACCCAACTATACCGAAGATATCTCAGTTTCCGCAAGTCAAACGCACTGCGGAGTGCTGAAAACACCAGGAAACGTGTTTTTCGCATTCAATAGCACGAAAACAGCGATTTCGGTGATTCTGCGCACTTGTAACAGCAGAATCATGAATTTATCACTGAAAATGCATATCTCAGCTGGAAACCCAACGAAACCGAAGATATCGCAGTTTCCGCATGTCAAACGCACTGCGGAGTGCTGAAAGCACCAGAAAACGTGTTTTATGCATTCAATAGCACGAAAACAGCGATTTCGGTGATTCTGCACACTTGTAACAGCAGAATCATGAATTTATCACTGAAAATGCATATCTCAGCTGGAAACCCAAAGATACCAAAGATATCGCAGTTTCCGCATGTCAAACGCACTGTGGAGTTCTGAAAACACCAGGAAACGTGTTTTTCGGATTCAATAGCACGAAAACAGCGTTTTCGGTGATTCTGCACACTTGTAACAGCAGAATCATGAAGTTATCAACGAAAATGCATATCTCAGCTGGAAACTCAACGAAACCGAAGATATCGCAGTTTCCGCATGTCACACGCACTGTGGAGTGCTGAAAGCACCAGAAAACGTGTTTTATGCATTCAATATCACGAAAACAGCGGTTTCGGTGATTCTGCACACTTGTAACAGCAGGATAATGAAGATCATCACTGTAAATGCATAACTCAGCTGGAAACCCAACTATACCGAAGATATTTCTGTTTCCGCATGTGAAACGCACTGTGGAGTGCTGAAAACACCAGGAAACGTGTGCTTCGCATTCAATATCACGACAACAGCGATCTCGGTGATTCTGCACACTTGTCACTGAAGACTCTCGAAGATTATCACTGAAAATGCATATCTCAGCTGGAAACCCAACGAAACCGAAGATATCGCAGTTTCCGCATGTCAAACGCACTGAGGAGTTCTGAAAACACCAGGAAACGTGTTTTTCGCATTCAATAGCACGAAAACAGCGGTTTCGGAGATTCTGCACACTTGTAACAGCAGAATCATGAATTTATCACTGAAAATGCATATCTCAGCTGGAAACCCAACGAAACCGAAGATATCGCAGTTTCCGCAAATCAAGCGCACTGTGGAGTGCTGAAAACACCAGGAAACGTGTGCTTCGCATTCAATATCACGACAACAGCGATCTCGGTGATTCTGCACACTTGTCACTGAAGACTCTCGAAGATTATCACTGAAAATGCATATCTCAGCTGGAAACCCAACGAAACCGAAGATATCGCAGTTTCCGCATGTCAAACGCACTGAGGAGTTCTGAAAACACCAGGAAACGTGTTTTTCGCATTCAATAGCACGAAAACAGCGATTTAGGTGATTCAGCACACTTGTAACAGCAGAATCATGAATTTATCACTGAAAATGCATATCTCAGCTGGAAACCCAACGAAACCGAAGATATCGCAGTTTCCGAAATGTCAAACGCACTGCGGAGTGCTGAAAACACCAGGAAACGTGTTTTTTGCATTCAAATGAACGAAAACAGCGATTTCGGTGATTCTGCACACTTGTAACAGCAGAATCATGAATTTATCGCTGAAAATGCATATCTCAGCTGGAAACCCAACTATAGCGAAGATATCTCAGTTTCCGCATGTCAAACGCACTGCGGAGTGCTGAAAACACCAGGAAACGTGTTCTTCGCATTCAATAGCACGAAAACGGCGATTTCGGTGATGCTGCACACTTGTAACAGCAGAATCATGAATTTATCACTCAAAATGCATATCTCAGCTGGAAACCCAAAGATACCAAAGATATCGCAGTTTCCGCATGTCAAACGCACTGTGGAGTTCTGAAAACACCAGGAAACGTGTTTATCGCATTCAATAGCACGAAAACAGCGATTTCGGTGATTCTGCACACTTGTAACAGCAGAATCATGAATTTATCACTGAAAATGCATATATCAGCTGGAAACCCATCGAAACCGATGATATCGCAGTTTCCGCATGTCAAACGCACTGCGGAGTGCTGAAAACACCAGGAAACGTGTTTTTCGGATTCAATAGCACGAAAACAGCGTTTTCGGTGATTCTGCACACTTGTAACAGCAGAATCATGAAGTTATCAACGAAAATGCATATCTCAGCTGGAAACCCAAAGATACCAAAGATATCGCAGTTTCCGCATGTCAAACGCACTGTGAAGTTCTGAAAACACCAGGAAACGTGTTTTTCGGATTCAATAGCACGAAAACAGCGTTTTCGGTGATTCTGCACACTTGTAACAGCAGAATCATGAAGTTATCAACGAAAATGCATATCTCAGCTGGAAACTCAACGAAACCGAAGATATCGCAGTTTCCGCATGTCACACGCACTGTGGAGTGCTGAAAGCACCAGAAAACGTGTTTTCTGCATTCAATATCACGAAAACAGCGGTTTCGGTGATTCTGCACACTTGTAACAGCAGGATAATGGAGATCATCACTGTAAATGCATAACTCAGCTGGAAACCCAACTATACCGTAGATATTTCTGTTTCCGCATGTGAAACGCACTGTGGAGTGCTGAAAACACCAGGAAACGTGTGTTTCGCATTCAATATCACGAAAACAGCGATTTCGGTGATTCTGCACACTTGTAACAGCAGAATCATGAATTTATCACTGAAAATGCATATATCAGCTGGAAACCCAACGAAACCGATGATATCGCAGTTTCCGCATGTCAAACGCACTGCGGAGTGCTGAAAACACCAGGAAACGTGTTTTTCGGATTCAATAGCACGAAAACAGCGTTTTCGGTGATTCTGCACACTTGTAACAGCAGAATCATGAAGTTATCAACGAAAATGCATATCTCAGCTGGAAACCCAAAGATACCAAAGATATCGCAGTTTCCGCATGTCAAACGCACTGTGAAGTTCTGAAAACACCAGAAAACGTGTTTTATGCATTCAATATCACGAAAACAGCGATTTCGGTGATTCTGTACACTTCTAACAGCAGAATCATGAATTTATCACTGAAAATGCATATATCAGCTGGAAACCCAACGAAACCGAAGATATCGCAGTTTCCGCATGTCAAACGCACTGTGGAGTGCTGAAAACACCAGAAAACGTGTTTTATGCATTCAAAAGCACCAAAGCAGCGGTTTCGGAGATCCTGCACACTTGTAACAGCAGGATAATGAAGATTATTACTGAAAATGCATATCTCAGCTGGAAACCCAACTATACCGAAGATATCTCAGTTTCCGCATCTCAAACGCACTGCGGAGTTCTGAAAACACCAGGAAACGTGTTTTTCGGAGTCAATAGCACGAAAACAGCGATTTCGGTGATTCTGCACACTTGTAACAGCAGAATCATGAATTTATCACTGAAAATGCATATCTCAGCTGGAAACCCAACCAAACCGAAGATATCGCAGTTTCCGCATGTCAAACGCACTGTGGAGTGCTGAAAACACCAGAAAACGTGTTTTATGCATTCAATATCACGAAAACAGCGGTATCGGTGATTCTGCACACTTGTAACAGCAGAATCACGAATTTATCACTGAAAATGCATATCTCAGCTGGAAACCCAACGAAACCGTAGATATCGCGGTTTCCGCATGTCAAACGCACTGTCGAGTGCTGAAAACACAAGAAAACGTGTTTTTCGCATTCAATAGCACGAAGACAGCGATTTCGGTGATTCTGCATACTTGTCACAGAAGAATATCCAAGATTATCATAGATAATGCATGTCGCAGCTGGCAACCCCACGAAAACGAAGATATCGCGGTTTCCGCAAATCAAACGCACTGTGGAGTGCTGAAAACACCAGGAAACGTGTTTTTGGCATTCAATAGCACGAAAACAGCGATTTCGGTGATTCAGCACACTTGTAACAGCAGAATCATGAATTTATCACTGAAAATGCATATCTCAGTTGGAAACCCAACGAAACCGAAGATATCACAGTTTCCGCATGTCAAACGCAATGTGGAGTGCTGAAAACACCAGGAAACGTGTTTTTCGCATTCAATAGCACGAAACCAGCGATTTCGGTGGTTCTGCACACCTGTAAAAGAAGAATCATGAATTTATCACTGAAAATGCATATCTCAGTTGGAAACCCAACGAAAGCGAAGATATCACAGTTTCCGCATGTCAAACGCAATGTGGAGTGCTGAAAACACCAGGAAACGTGTTTTTCGCATTCAATAGCACGAAACCAGCGATTTCGGGGATTCTGCACACCTGTAAAAGAAGAATCATGAATTTATCACTGAAAATGCATATCTCAGCTGGAAACCCAAAGATACCAAAGATATCGCAGTTTCCGCATGTCAAACGCACTGCGGAGTGCTGAAAACACCAGGAACCGTGTTTTTCGCATTCAATAGAACGAAAACAGCGATTTCGGTGATTCTGCACACTTGTAACAGCAGAATCATGAATTTATCACTGAAAATGCATATCTCAGCTGGAAACCCAAAGATACCAAAGATATCGCAGTTTCCGCATGTCAAACGCACTGCGGAGTGCTGAAAACACCAGGAACCGTGTTTTTCGCATTCAATAGAACGAAAACAGCGATTTCGGTGATTCTGCACACTTGTAACAGCAGAATCATGAATTTATCACTGAAAATGCATATCTCAGCTTGAAACCCAAAGATACCAAAGATATCGCAGTTTCCGCGTCTCAAACGCACTGTGGAGTTCTGAAAACACCAGAAAACGTGTTTTATGCATTCAATAGCACCAAAACAGCGGTTTCGGAGATTCTGCACACTTGTAACAGCAGGATAAATAAGATTATTACTGAAAATGCATATCTCAGCTGGAAACCCATCTATACTGAAGATATCTCAGTTTCCGCATGTCAAACGCACTGCGGAGTGCTGAAAACACCAGGAAACGTGTTTTTCGCATTCAATAGCGCGAAAACAGCGATTTCGGTGATTCTGCACACTTGTAACAGCAGGATAATGAAGATTATCACTGAAAATGCATATCTCAGCTGGAAACCCAACTATACCGAAGATATCTCAGTTTCCGCATGTCAAACGCACTGCGGAGTGCTGAAAACACCAGGAAACGTGTTTTTCGCATTCAATAGCACGAAAACAGCGATTTCGGTGATTCTGCACACTTGTAACAGCAGAATCATGAATTTATCACTGAAAATGCATATCTCAGCTGGAAACCCAACGAAACCGAAGATATCGCAGTTTCCGCATGTCAAACGCACTGCGGAGTGCTGAAAGCACCAGAAAACGTGTTTTATGCATTCAATATCACGAAAACAGCGGTTTCGGTGATTCTGCACACTTGTAACAGCAGAATCATGAATTTATCACTGAAAATGCATATATCAGCTGGAAACCCAACGAAACCGAAGATATCGCAGTTTCCGCATGTCAAACGCACTGCGGAGTGCTGAAAACACCAGGAAACGTGTTTTTCGCATTCAATAGCACGAAGACAGCGATTTCGGTGATTCTGCACACCTGTAAAAGCAGAATCATGAATTTATCACTGAAAATGCATATCTCAGCTGGAAACCCAAAGATACCAAAGATATCGCAGTTTCCGCATGTCAAACGCACTGTGGAGTTCTGAAAATACCAGGAAACGTGTTTTTCGGATTCAATAGCACGAAAACAGCGTTGTCGGTGATTCTGCACACTTGTCACTGAAGACTCTCGAAGATTATCACTGAAAATGCATATCTCAGCTGGAAACCCAACGAAACCGAAGATGTCGCAGTTTCCGCGTGTCAAACGCACTGTGGAGTGCTGAAAACACCAGAAAACGTGTTTTATGCATTCAATAGCACCAAAACAGCGGTTTCGGAGATTCTGCACACCTGTAAAAGCAGAATCATGAATTTTTCACTGAAAATGCATATCTCAGCTGGAAACCCAACCAAACCGAAGATATCGCAGTTTCCGCATGTGAAACGCACTGTGGAGTGCTGAAAACACCAGAAAACGTGTTTTATGCATTCAATATCACGAAAACAGCGATTTCGGTGATTCTGTACACTTGTAACAGCAGAATCATGAATTTATCACTGAAAATGCATATATCAGCTGGAAACCCAACGAAACCGAAGATATCGCAGTTTCCGCATGTCAAACGCACTGTGGAGTGCTGAAAACACCAGAAAACGTGTTTTATGCATTCAAAAGCACCAAAGCCGCGGTTTCGGAGATCCTGCACACTTGTAACAGCAGGATAATGAAGATTATTACTGAAAATGCATATCTCAGCTGGAAACCCAACTATACCGAAGATATCTCAGTTTCCGCATCTCAAACGCACTGCGGAGTTCTGAAAACACCAGGAAACGTGTTTTTCGGATTCAATAGCACGAAAACAGCGATTTCGGTGATTCTGCACACTTGTAACAGCAGGATAATGAAGATTATTACTGAAAATGCATATCTCAGCTGGAAACCCAACTATACCGAAGATATCTCAGTTTCCGCATCTCAAACGCACTGCGGAGTTCTGAAAACACCAGGAAACGTGTTTTTCGGATTCAATAGCACGAAAACAGCGTTTTCGGTGATTCTGCACACTTGTAACAGCAGGACAATGAAGATTATCAACGAAAATGCATATCTCAGCTGGAAACCCAAAGATACCAAAGATATCGCAGTTTCCGCATGTCAAACGCACTGTGGAGTTCTGAAAACACCAGGAAACGTGTTTTTCGGATTCAATAGCACGAAAACAGCGTTTTCGGTGATTCTGCACACTTGTAACAGCAGAATCACGAATTTATCACTGAAAATGCATATCTCAGCTGAAACCCAACGAAACCGTAGATATCGCGGTTTCCGCATGTCAAACGCACTGTGGAATGCTGAAAACACCAGAAAACGTGTTTTATGCATTCAATATCACGAAAACAGCGGTTTCGGTGATTCTGCACACTTGTAACAGCAGAATCACGAATTTATCACTGAAAATGCATATCTCAGCTGGAAACCCAACGAAACCGTAGATATCGCGGTTTCCGCATGTCAAACGCACTGTCGAGTGCTGAAAACACCAGAAAACGTGTTTTTCGCATTCAATAGCACGAAGACAGCGATTTCGGTGATTCTGCATACTTGTCACAGAAGAATATCCAAGATTATCATAGATAATGCATGTCGCAGCTGGCAACCCCACGAAAACGAAGATATCGCGGTTTCCGCAAATCAAACGCACTGTGGAGTGCTGAAAACACCAGGAAACGTGTTTTTGGCATTCAATAGCACGAAAACAGCGATTTCGGTGATTCAGCACACTTGTAACAGCAGAATCATGAATTTATCACTGAAAATGCACATCTCAGTTGGAAACCCAACGAAACCGAAGATATCACAGTTTCCGCATGTCAAACGCAATGTGGAGTGCTGAAAACACCAGGAAACGTGTTTTTCGCATTCAATAGCACGAAACCAGCGATTTCGGTGATTCTGCACACCTGTAAAAGAAGAATCATGAATTTATCACTGAAAATGCATATCTCAGTTGGAAACCCAACGAAAGCGAAGATATCACAGTTTCCGCATGTCAAACGCAATGTGGAGTGCTGAAAACACCAGGAAACGTGTTTTTCGCCTTCAATAGCACGAAACCAGCGATTTCGGTGATTCTGCACACCTGTAAAAGAAGAATCATGAATTTATCACTGAAAATGCATATCTCAGCTGGAAACCCAAAGATACCAAAGATATCGCAGTTTCCGCATGTCAAACGCACTGCGGAGTGCTGAAAACACGAGGAACCGTGTTTTTCGCATTCAATAGAACGAAAACAGAGATTTCGGTGATTCTGCACACTTGTAACAGCAGAATCATGAATTTATCACTGAAAATGCATATCTCAGCTGGAAACCCATAGATACCAAAGATATCGCAGTTTCCGCATCTCAAACGCACTGTGGAGTTCTGAAAACACCAGAAAACGTGTTTTATGCATTCAATAGCACCAAAACAGCGGTTTCGATGATTCTGCACACCTGTAAAAGCAGAATCATGAATTTATCACTGAAAATGCATATCTCAGCTGGAAACCCAAAGATACCAGAGATATCGCAGTTTCCGCATGTCAAACGCACTGCGGAGTGCTGAAAACACCAGGAAACGTGTTTTTAGCATTCAATAGCGCGAAAACAGCGATTTCGGTGATTCTGCACACTTGTAACAGCAGAATCATGAATTTACCACTGAAAATGCATATCTCAGCAGGAAACCCAACGAAACCGAAGATATCGCAGTTTCCGCATGTCAAACGCACTGCGGAGTGCTGAAAACACCAGGAAACGTGTTTTTCGCATTCAATAGCACGAAACCAGCGATTTCGATGATTCTGCACACCTGTAAAAGCAGAATCATGAATTTATCACTGAAAATGCATATCTCAGCTGGAAACCCAAAGATACCAGAGATATCGCAGTTTCCGCATGTCAAACGCACTGTGGAGTTCTGAAAACACCAGGAAACGTGTTTTTCGGATTCAATAGCACGAAAACAGCGATTTCGGTGATTCTGCACACTTGTAACAGCAGAATCATGAATTTATCACTGAAAATGCATATCTCAGCTGGAAACCCAATCAAACCGAAGATATCGCAGTTTCCGCATGTCAAACGCACTGCGGAGTGCTGAAAACACCAGGAAACGTGTTTTTCGCATTCAATAGCACGAAAACAGCGATTTCGGTGATTCAGCACACTTGCAACAGCAGAATCATGAATTTATCACTGAAAATGCATATCTCAGTTGGAAACCCAACGAAACCGAAGATATCACTGTTTCCGCAAATCAAGCGCACTGTGGAGTGCTGAAAACACCAGGAAACGTATTTTTCGCATTCTATAGCACGAAAACGGCGATTTCGGTGATTCTGCACACTTGTAACAGCAGAATCATGAATTTATCACTCAAAATGCATATCTCAGCTGGAAACCCAACGAAACCGAAGATATCGCAGTTTCCGCATGTCAAACGCACTGTGGAGTGCTGAAAACACCAGAAAACGTGTTTTATGCATTCAAAAGCACCAAAGCAGAGGTTTCGGAGATCCTGCACACTTGTAACAGCAGGATAATGAAGATTATTACTGAAAATGCATATCTGAGCTGGAAACCCAACTATACCGAAGATATCTCAGTTTCCGCATCTCAAACGCACTGCGGAGTTCTGAAAACACCAGGAAACGTGTTTTTCGGATTCAATAGCACGAAAACAGCGATTTCGGTGATTCTGCACACTTGTAACAGCAGAATCATGAATTTATCACTGAAAATGCATATATCAGCTGGAAACCCAACGAAACCGAAGATATCGCAGTTTCCGCATGTCAAACGCACTGCGGAGTGCTGAAAACACCAGGAAACGTGTTTTTGGATTCAATAGCACGAAAACAGCGTTTTCGGTGATTCTGCACACTTGTAACAGCAGAATCATGAAGTTATCAACGAAAATGCATATCTCAGCTGGAAACCCAAAGATACCAAAGATATCGCAGTTTCCGCATGTCAAACGCACTGTGGAGTTCTGAAAACACCAGGAAACGTGTTTTTCGGATTCAATAGCACGAAAACAGCGTTTTCGGTGATTCTGCACACTTGTAACAGCAGAATCATGAAGTTATCAACGAAAATGCATATCTCAGTTGGAAACTCAACGAAACCGAAGATATCGCAGTTTCCGCATGTCACACGCACTGTGGAGTGCTGAAAGCACCAGAAAACGTGTTTTATGCATTCAATATCACGAAAACAGCGGTTTCGGTGATTCTGCACACTTGTAACAGCAGGATAATGGAGATCATCACTGTTAATGCATAACTCAACTGGAAACCCAACTATACCGTAGATATTTCTGTTTCCGCATGTGAAACGCACTGTGGAGTGCTGAAAACACCAGGAAACGTGTGTTTCGCATTCAATATCACGAAAACAGCGTTTTCGTTGATTCTGCACACTTGTCACTGAAGACTCTCGAAGATTATCACTGAAAATGTATATCTCAGCTGGAAACCCAACGACCCCGAAGATGTCGCAGTTTCCGCGTGTCAAACGCACTGTGGAGTGCTGAAAACACCAGAAAACGTGTTTTATGCATTCAAAAGCACCAAAGCAGCGGTTTCGGAGATCCTGCACACTTGTAACAGCAGGATAATGAAGATTATTACTGAAAATGCATATCTCAGCTGGAAACCCAACTATACCGAAGATATCTCAGTTTCCGCATCTCAAACGCACTGCGGAGTTCTGAAAACACCAGGAAACGTGTTTTTCGGATTCAATAGCACGAAAACAGCGATTTCGGTGATTCTGCACACTTGTAACAGCAGAATCAAGAATTTATCACTGAAAATGCATATCTCAGCTGGAAACCCAACCAAACCGAAGATATCGCAGTTTCCGCATGTCAAACGCACTGTGGAGTGCTGAAAACACCAGAAAACGTGTTTTATGCATTCAATATCACGAAAACAGCGGTTTCGGTGATTCTGCACACTTGTAACAGCAGAATCACGAATTTATCACTGAAAATGCATATCTCAGCTGGAAACCCAACGAAACCGTAGATATCGCGGTTTCCGCATGTCAAACGCACTGTCGAGTGCTGAAAACACAAGAAAACGTGTTTTTCGCATTCAATAGCACGAAGACAGCGATTTCGGTGATTCTGCATACTTGTCACAGAAGAATATCCAAGATTATCATAGATAATGCATGTCGCAGCTGGCAACCCCACGAAAACGAAGATATCGCGGTTTCCGCAAATCAAACGCACTGTGGAGTGCTGAAAACACCAGGAAACGTGTTTTTGGCATTCAATAGCACGAAAACAGCGATTTCGGTGATTCAGCACACTTGTAACAGCAGAATCATGAATTTATCACTGAAAATGCATATCTCAGTTGGAAACCCAACGAAACCGAAGATATCACAGTTTCCGCATGTCAAACGCAATGTGGAGTGCTGAAAACACCAGGAAACGTGTTTTTCGCATTCAATAGCACGAAACCAGCGATTTCGGTGATTCTGCACACCTGTAAAAGAAGAATCATGAATTTAACACTGAAAATGCATATCTCAGTTGGAAACCCAACGAAAGCGAAGATATCACAGTTTCCGCATGTCAAACGCAATGTGGAGTGCTGAAAACACCAGGAAACGTGTTTTTCGCATTCAATAGCACGAAACCAGCGATTTCGGTGATTCTGCACACCTGTAAAAGAAGAATCATGAATTTATCACTGAAAATGCATATCTCAGCTGGAAACCCAAAGATACCAAAGATATCGCAGTTTCCGCATGTCAAACGCACTGCGGAGTGCTGAAAACACCAGGAACCGTGTTTTTCGCATTCAATAGAACGAAAACAGCGATTTCGGTGATTCTGCACACTTGTAACAGCAGAATCATGAATTTATCACTGAAAATGCATATCTCAGCTGGAAACCCAAAGATACCAAAGATATCGCAGTTTCCGCATCTCAAACGCACTGTGGAGTTCTGAAAACACCAGAAAACGTGTTTTATGCATTCAATAGCACCAAAACAGCGGTTTCGGAGATTCTGCACACTTGTAACAGCAGGATAAATAAGATTATTACTGAAAATGCATATCTCAGCTGGAAACCCATCCATACCGAAGATATCTCAGTTTCCGCATGTCAAACGCACTGCGGAGTGCTGAAAACACCAGGAAACGTGTTTTTAGCATTCAATAGCGCGAAAACAGCGATTTCGGTGATTCTGCACACTTGTAACAGCAGAATCACGAATTTACCACTGAAAATGCATATCTCAGCAGGAAACCCAACGAAACCGAAGATATCGCAGTTTCCGCATGTCAAACGCACTGCGGAGTGCTGAAAACACCAGGAAACGTGTTTTTCGCATTCAATAGCACGAAACCAGCGATTTCGATGATTCTGCACACCTGTAAAAGCAGAATCATGAATTTATCACTGAAAATGCATATCTCAGCTGGAAACCCAAAGATACCAAAGATATCGCAGTTTCCGCATGTCAAACGCACTGTGGAGTTCTGAAAACACCAGGAAACGTGTTTTTCGGATTCAATAGCACGAAAACAGCGATTTCGGTGATTCTGCACACTTGTAACAGCAGAATCATGAATTTATCACTGAAAATGCATATCTCAGCTGGAAACCCAACGAAACCGAAGATATCTCAGTTTCCGCATCTCAAACGCACTGCGGAGTTCTGAAAACACCAGGAAACGTGTTTTTCGGATTCAATAGCACGAAAACAGCGATTTCGGTGATTCTGCACACTTGTAACAGCAGAATCATGAATTTATCACTGAAAATGCATATATCAGCTGGAAACCCAACGAAACCGAAGATATCGCAGTTTCCGCATGTCAAACGCACTGCGGAGTGCTGAAAACACCAGGAAACGTGTTTTTCGGATTCAATAGCACGAAAACAGCGTTTTCGGTGATTCTGCACACTTGTAACAGCAGAATCATGAAGTTATCAACGAAAATGCATATCTCAGTTGGAAACCCAAAGATACCAAAGATATCGCAGTTTCCGCATGTCAAACGCACTGTGGAGTTCTGAAAACACCAGGAAACGTGTTTTTCGGATTCAATAGCACGAAAACAGCGTTTTCGGTGATTCTGCACACTTGTAACAGCAGAATCATGAAGTTATCAACGAAAATGCATATCTCAGCTGGAAACTCAACGAAACCGAAGATATCGCAGTTTCCGCATGTCACACGCACTGTGGAGTGCTGAAAGCACCAGAAAACGTGTTTTATGCATTCAATATCACGAAAACAGCGGTTTCGGTGATTCTGCACACTTGTAACAGCAGGATAATGGAGATCATCACTGTAAATGCATAACTCAGCTGGAAACCCAACTATACCGTAGATATTTCTGTTTCCGCATGTGAAACGCACTGTGGAGTGCTGAAAACACCAGGAAACGTGTGTTTCGCATTCAATATCACGAAAACAGCGTTTTCGTTGATTCTGCACACTTGTCACTGAAGACTCTCGAAGATTATCACTGAAAATGTATATCTCAGCTGGAAACCCAACGAACCCGAAGATGTCGCAGTTTCCGCGTGTCAAACGCACTGTGGAGTGCTGAAAACACCAGAAAACGTGTTTTATGCATTCAATAGCACCAAAACAGCGGTTTCGGAGATTCTGCACACCTGTAAAAGCAGAATCATGAATTTTTCACTGAAAATGCATATCTCAGCTGGAAACCCAACCAAACCGAAGATATCGCAGTTTCCGCATGTGAAACGCACTGTGGAGTGCTGAAAACACCAGAAAACGTGTTTTATGCATTCAATATCACGAAAACAGCGATTTCGGTGATTCTGTACACTTGTAACAGCAGAATCATGAATTTATCACTGAAAATGCATATATCAGCTGGAAACCCAACGAAACCGAAGATATCGCAGTTTCCGCATGTCAAACGCACTGTGGAGTGCTGAAAACACCAGAAAACGTGTTTTATGCATTCAAAAGCACCAAAGCAGCGGTTTCGGAGATCCTGCACACTTGTAACAGCAGGATAATGAAGATTATTACTGAAAATGCATATCTCAGCTGGAAACCCAACTATACCGAAGATATCTCAGTTTCCGCATCTCAAACGCACTGCGGAGTTCTGAAAACACCAGGAAACGTGTTTTTGGGATTCAATAGCACGAAAACAGCGATTTCGGTGATTCTGCACACTTGTAACAGCAGAATCATGAATTTATCACTGGAAATGCATATCTCAGCTGGAAACCCAACCAAACCGAAGATATCGCAGTTTCCGCATGTCAAACGCACTGTGGAGTGCTGAAAACACCAGAAAACGTGTTTTATGCATTCAATATCACGAAAACAGCGGTTTCGGTGATTCTGCACACTTGTAACAGCAGAATCACGAATTTATCACTGAAAATGCATATCTCAGCTGGAAACCCAACGAAACCGTAGATATCGCGGTTTCCGCATGTCAAACGCACTGTCGAGTGCTGAAAACACAAGAAAACGTGTTTTTCGCATTCAATAGCACGAAGACAGCGATTTCGGTGATTCTGCATACTTGTCACAGAAGAATATCCAAGATTATCATAGATAATGCATGTCGCAGCTGGCAACCCCACGAAAACGAAGATATCGCGGTTTCCGCAAATCAAACGCACTGTGGAGTGCTGAAAACACCAGGAAACGTGTTTTTGGCATTCAATAGCACGAAAACAGCGATTTCGGTGATTCAGCACACTTGTAACAGCAGAATCATGAATTTATCACTGAAAATGCATATCTCAGTTGGAAACCCAACGAAACCGAAGATATCACAGTTTCCGCATGTCAAACGCAATGTGGAGTGCTGAAAACACCAGGAAACGTGTTTTTCGCATTCAATAGCACGAAACCAGCGATTTCGGTGATTCTGCACACCTGTAAAAGAAGAATCATGAATTTATCACTGAAAATGCATATCTCAGTTGGAAACCCAACGAAAGCGAAGATATCACAGTTTCCGCATGTCAAACGCAATGTGGAGTGCTGAAAACACCAGGAAACGTGTTTTTCGCATTCAATAGCACGAAACCAGCGATTTCGGTGATTCTGCACACCTGTAAAAGAAGAATAATGAATTTATCACTGAAAATGCATATCTCAGCTGGAAACCCAAAGATACCAAAGATATCGCAGTTTCCGCATGTCAAACGCACTGCGGAGTGCTGAAAACACCAGGAACCGTGTTTTTCGCATTCAATAGAACGAAAACAGCGATTTCGGTGATTCTGCACACTTGTAACAGCAGAATCATGAATTTATCACTGAAAATGCATATCTCAGCTGGAAACCCAAAGATACCAAAGATATCGCAGTTTCCGCATCTCAAACGCACTGTGGAGTTCTGAAAACACCAGAAAACGTGTTTTATGCAATCAATAGCACCAAAACAGCGGTTTCGGAGATTCTGCACACTTGTAACAGCAGGATAAATAAGATTATTACTGAAAATGCATATCTCAGCTGGAAACCCATCCATACCGAAGATATCTCAGTTTCCGCATGTCAAACGCACTGCGGAGTGCTGAAAACACCAGGAAACGTGTTTTTAGCATTCAATAGCGCGAAAACAGCGATTTCGGTGATTCTGCACACTTGTAACAGCAGAATCATGAATTTACCACTGAAAATGCATATCTCAGCAGGAAACCCAACGAAACCGAAGATATCGCAGTTTCCGCATGTCAAACGCACTGCGGAGTGCTGAAAACACCAGGAAACGTGTTTTTCGCATTCAATAGCACGAAACCAGCGATTTCGATGATTCTGCACACCTGTAAAAGCAGAATCATGAATTTATCACTGAAAATGCATATCTCAGCTGGAAACCCAAAGATACCAAAGATATCGCAGTTTCCGCATGTCAAACGCACTGTGGAGTTCTGAAAACACCAGGAAACGTGTTTTTCGGATTCAATAGCACGAAAACAGCGATTTCGGTGATTCTGCACACTTGTAACAGCAGAATCATGAATTTATCACTGAAAATGCATATCTCAGCTGGAAACCCAATCAAACCGAAGATATCGCAGTTTCCGCATGTCAAACGCACTGCGGAGTGCTGAAAACACCAGGAAACGTGTTTTTCGCATTCAATAGCACGAAAACAGCGATTTCGGTTATTCAGCACACTTGCAACAGCAGAATCATGAATTTATCACTGAAAATGCATATCTCAGTTGGAAACCCAACGAAACCGAAGATATCACTGTTTCCGCAAATCAAGCGCACTGTGGAGTGCTGAAAACACCAGGAAACGTGTTTTTCGGATTCAATAGCACGAAAACAGCGATTTCGGTGATTCTGCACACTTGTAACAGCAGAATCATGAATTTATCACTGAAAATGCATATATCAGCTGGAAACCCAACGAAACCGAAGATATTGCAGTTTCCGCATGTCAAACGCACTGCGGAGTGCTGAAAACACCAGGAAACGTGTTTTTCGGATTCAATAGCACGAAAACAGCGTTTTCGGTGATTCTGCACACTTGTAACAGCAGAATCATGAAGTTATCAACGAAAATGCATATCTCAGTTGGAAACCCAAAGATACCAAAGATATCGCAGTTTCCGCATGTCAAACGCACTGTGGAGTTCTGAAAACACCAGGAAACGTGTTTTTCGGATTCAATAGCACGAAAACAGCGTTTTCGGTGATTCTGCACACTTGTAACAGCAGAATCATGAAGTTATCAACGAAAATGCATATCTCAGCTGGAAACTCAACGAAACCGAAGATATCGCAGTTTCCGCATGTCACACGCACTGTGGAGTGCTGAAAGCACCAGAAAACGTGTTTTATGCATTCAATATCACGAAAACAGCGGTTTCGGTGATTCTGCACACTTGTAACAGCAGGATAATGGAGATCATCACTGTAAATGCATAACTCAGCTGGAAACCCAACTATACCGTAGATATTTCTGTTTCCGCATGTGAAACGCACTGTGGAGTGCTGAAAACACCAGGAAACGTGTGTTTCGCATTCAATATCACGAAAACAGCGTTTTCGTTGATTCTGCACACTTGTCACTGAAGTCTCTCGAAGATTATCACTGAAAATGTATATCTCAGCTGGAAACCCAACGAACCCGAAGATGTCGCAGTTTCCGCGTGTCAAACGCACTGTGGAGTGCTGAAAACACCAGAAAACGTGTTTTATGCATTCAATAGCACCAAAACAGCGGTTTCGGAGATTCCGCACACCTGTAAAAGCAGAATCATGAATTTTTCACTGAAAATGCATATCTCAGCTGGAAACCCAACCAAACCGAAGATATCGCAGTTTCCGCATGTGAAACGCACTGTGGAGTGCTGAAAACACCAGAAAACGTGTTTTATGCATTCAATATCACGAAAACAGCGATTTCGGTGATTCTGTACACTTGTAACAGCAGAATCATGAATTTATCACTGAAAATGCATATATCAGCTGGAAACCCAACGAAACCGAAGATATCGCAGTTTCCGCATGTCAAACGCACTGTGGAGTGCTGAAAACACCAGAAAACGTGTTTTATGCATTCAAAAGCACCAAAGCAGCGGTTTCGGAGATCCTGCACACTTGTAACAGCAGGATAATGAAGATTATTACTGAAAATGCATATCTCAGCTGGAAACCCAACTATACCGAAGATATCTCAGTTTCCGCATCTCAAACGCACTGCGGAGTTCTGAAAACACCAGGAAACGTGTTTTTCGGATTCAATAGCACGAAAACAGCGATTTCGGTGATTCTGCACACTTGTAACAGCAGAATCATGAATTTATCACTGAAAATGCATATCTCAGCTGGAAACCCAACCAAACCGAAGATATCGCAGTTTCCGCATGTCAAACGCACTGTGGAGTGCTGAAAACACCAGAAAACGTGTTTTATGCATTCAATATCACGAAAACAGCGGTTTCGGTGATTCTGCACACTTGTAACAGCAGAATCACGAATTTATCACTGAAAATGCATATCTCAGCTGGAAACCCAACGAAACCGTAGATATCGCGGTTTCCGCATGTCAAACGCACTGTCGAGTGCTGAAAACACAAGAAAACGTGTTTTTCGCATTCAATAGCACGAAGACAGCGATTTCGGTGATTCTGCATACTTGTCACAGAAGAATATCCAAGATTATCATAGATAATGCATGTCGCAGCTGGCAACCCCACGAAAACGAAGATATCGCGGTTTCCGCAAATCAAACGCACTGTGGAGTGCTGAAAACACCAGGAAACGTGTTTTTGGCATTCAATAGCACGAAAACAGCGATTTCGGTGATTCAGCACACTTGTAACAGCAGAATCATGAATTTATCACTGAAAATGCATATCTCAGTTGGAAACCCAACGAAACCGAAGATATCACAGTTTCCGCATGTCAAACGCAATGTGGAGTGCTGAAAACACCAGGAAACGTGTTTTTCGCATTCAATAGCACGAAACCAGCGATTTCGGTGATTCTGCACACCTGTAAAAGAAGAATCATGAATTTATCACTGAAAATGCATATCTCAGTTGGAAACCCAACGAAAGCGAAGATATCACAGTTTCCGCATGTCAAACGCAATGTGGAGTGCTGAAAACACCAGGAAACGTGTTTTTCGCATTCAATAGCACGAAACCAGCGATTTCGGTGATTCTGCACACCTGTAAAAGAAGAATCATGAATTTATCACTGAAAATGCATATCTCAGCTGGAAACCCAAAGATACCAAAGATATCGCAATTTCCGCATGTCAAACGCACTGCGGCGTGCTGAAAACACCAGGAACCGTGTTTTTCGCATTCAATAGAACGAAAACAGCGATTTCGGTGATTCTGCACACTTGTAACAGCAGAATCATGAATTTATCACTGAAAATGCATATCTCAGCTGGAAACCCAAAGATACCAAAGATATCGCAGTTTCCGCATCTCAAACGCACTGTGGAGTTCTGAAAACACCAGAAAACGTGTTTTATGCATTCAATAGCACCAAAACAGCGGTTTCGGAGATTCTGCACACTTGTAACAGCAGGATAAATAAGATTATTACTGAAAATGCATATCTCAGCTGGAAACCCATCTATACCGAAGATATCTCAGTTTCCGCATGTCAAACGCACTGCGGAGTGCTGAAAACACCAGGAAACGTGTTTTTAGCATTCAATAGCGCGAAAACAGCGATTTCGGTGATTCTGCACACTTGTAACAGCAGAATCATGAATTTACCACTAAAAATGCATATCTCAGCAGGAAACCCAACGAAACCGAAGATATCGCAGTTTCCGCATGTCAAACGCACTGCGGAGTGCTGAAAACACCAGGAAACGTGTTTTTCGCATTCAATAGCACGAAACCAGCGATTTCGATGATTCTGCACACCTGTAAAAGCAGAATCATGAATTTATCACTGAAAATGCATATCTCAGCTGGAAACCCAAAGATACCAAAGATATCGCAGTTTCCGCATGTCAAACGCACTGTGGAGTTCTGAAAACACCAGGAAACGTGTTTTTCGGATTCAATAGCACGAAAACAGCGATTTCGGGGATTCTGCACACTTGTAACAGCAGAATCATGAATTTATCACTGAAAATGCATATCTCATCTGGAAACCCAATCAAACCGAAGATATCGCAGTTTCCGCATGTCAAACGCACTGTGGAGTGCTGAAAACACCAGGAAACGTATTTTTCGCATTCAATAGCACGAAAACGGCGATTTCGGTGATTCTGCACACTTGTAACAGCAGAATCATGAATTTATCACTCAAAATGCATATCTCAGCTGGAAACCCAACTATACCGAAGATATTTCTGTTTCCGCATGTCAAACGCACTGCGGAGTGCTGAAAACACCAGCAAACGTGTTTTTCGCATTCAATAGCACGAAAACAGCGATTTGGGTGTTTCTGTACACCTGTAACAGCAGAATCATGAAGTTATCAATGTAAATGCATATCTCAGATGGAAACTCAACGAAACCGAAGATATCGCAGTTTCCGCATGTCACACGCACTGTGGAGTGCTGAAAGCACCAGAAAACGTGTTTTATGCATTCAATATCACGAAAACAGCGGTTTCGGTGATTCTGCACACTTGTAACAGCAGAATCACGAATTTATCACTGAAAATGCATATCTCAGCTGGAAACCCAACGAAACCGTAGATATCGCGGTTTCCGCATGTCAAACGCACTGTCGAGTGCTGAAAACACAAGAAAAGGTGTTTTATGCATTTAATATCACGAAAACAGCGGTTCCGGTGATTCTGCACACTTGTAACAACGGGATCATGTAGATTATCACTGAAAATGCATATCTCAGCTGGAAACCCAACTATACCGAAGATATTTCTGTTTCCGCATGTCAAACGCACTGTGGAGTTCTGAAAACACCAGGAAACGTGTTTTTCGCATTCAGTAGCACGAAAACAGCGATTTCGGTGATTCTGCACACTTGTAACAACGGGATCATGTAGATTATCACTGAAAATGCATATCTCAGCTGGAAACCCAACGAAACCGAAGATATCGCAGTTTCCGCATGTCAAACGCACTGTGGAGTGCTGAAAACACCAGAAAACGTGTTTTATGCATTCAATATCACGAAAACAGCGATTTCGGTGATTCTGCACACTTGTAACAGCAGAATCATGAATATATCACTGAAAATGCATATCTCAGCTGGAAACCCAACGAAACCGAAGATATCTCAGTTTCCGCATGTCAAACGCACTGCGGAGTTCTGAAAACACCAGGAAACGTGTTTTTCGGATTCAATAGCACGAAAACAGCGGTTTCGGTGATTCTGCACACTTGTAACAGCAGAATCACGAATTTATCACTGAAAATGCATATCTCAGCTGGAAACCCAACGAAACCGTAGATATCGCGGTTTCCGCATGTCAAACGCACTGTCGAGTGCTGAAAACACAAGAAAACGTGTTTTTCGCATTCAATAGCACGAAGACAGCGATTTCGGTGATTCTGCATACTTCTCACAGAAGAATATCCAAGATTATCATAGATAATGCATGTCGCAGCTGGCAACCCCACGAAAACGAAGATATCGCGGTTTCCGCAAATCAAACGCACTGTGGAGTGCTGAAAACACCAGGAAACGTGTTTTTGGCATTCAATAGCACGAAAACAGCGATTTCGGTGATTCAGCACACTTGTAACAGCAGAATCATGAATTTATCACTGAAAATGCATATCTCAGTTGGAAACCCAACGAAACCGAAGATATCGCAGTTTCCGCATGTCACACGCACTGTGGAGTGCTGAAAGCACCAGAAAACGTGTTTTATGCATTCAATATCACGAAAACAGCGGTTTCGGTGATTCTGCACACTTGTAACAGCAGGATAATGGAGATCATCACTGTAAATGCATAACTCAGCTGGAAACCCAACTATACCGTAGATATTTCTGTTTCCGCATGTGAAACGCACTGTGGAGTGCTGAAAACACCAGGAAACGTGTGTTTCGCATTCAATATCACGAAAACAGCGTTTTCGTTGATTCTGCACACTTGTCACTGAAGTCTCTCGAAGATTATCACTGAAAATGTATATCTCAGCTGGAAACCCAACGAACCCGAAGATGTCGCAGTTTCCGCGTGTCAAACGCACTGTGGAGTGCTGAAAACACCAGAAAACGTGTTTTATGCATTCAATAGCACCAAAACAGCGGTTTCGGAGATTCTGCACACCTGTAAAAGCAGAATCATGAATTTTTCACTGAAAATGCATATCTCAGCTGGAAACCCAACCAAACCGAAGATATCGCAGTTTCCGCATGTGAAACGCACTGTGGAGTGCTGAAAACACCAGAAAACGTGTTTTATGCATTCAATATCACGAAAACAGCGATTTCGGTGATTCTGTACACTTGTAACAGCAGAATCATGAATTTATCACTGAAAATGCATATATCAGCTGGAAACCCAACGAAACCGAAGATATCGCAGTTTCCGCATGTCAAACGCACTGTGGGGTGCTGAAAACACCAGAAAACGTGTTTTATGCATTCAAAAGCACCAAAGCAGCGGTTTCGGAGATCCTGCACACTTGTAACAGCAGGATAATGAAGATTATTACTGAAAATGCATATCTCAGCTGGAAACCCAACTATACCGAAGATATCTCAGTTTCCGCATCTCAAACGCACTGCGGAGTTCTGAAAACACCAGGAAACGTGTTTTTCGGATTCAATAGCACGAAAACAGCGATTTCGGTGATTCTGCACACTTGTAACAGCAGAATCATGAATTTATCACTGAAAATGCATATCTCAGCTGGAAACCCAACCAAACCGAAGATATCGCAGTTTCCGCATGTCAAACGCACTGTGGAGTGCTGAAAACACCAGAAAACGTGTTTTATGCATTCAATATCACGAAAACAGCGGTTTCGGTGATTCTGCACACTTGTAACAGCAGAATCACGAATTTATCACTGAAAATGCATATCTCAGCTGGAAACCCAACGAAACCGTAGATATCGCGGTTTCCGCATGTCAAACGCACTGTCGAGTGCTGAAAACACAAGAAAACGTGTTTTTCGCATTCAATAGCACGAAGACAGCGATTTCGGTGATTCTGCATACTTGTCACAGAAGAATATCCAAGATTATCATAGATAATGCATGTCGCAGCTGGCAACCCCACGAAAACGAAGATATCGCGGTTTCCGCAAATCAAACGCACTGTGGAGTGCTGAAAACACCAGGAAACGTGTTTTTGGCATTCAATAGCACGAAAACAGCGATTTCGGTGATTCAGCACACTTGTAACAGCAGAATCATGAATTTATCACTGAAAATGCATATCTCAGTTGGAAACCCAACGAAACCGAAGATATCACAGTTTCCGCATGTCAAACGCAATGTGGAGTGCTGAAAACACCAGGAAACGTGTTTTTCGCATTCAATAGCACGAAACCTGCGATTTCGGTGATTCTGCACACCTGTAAAAGAAGAATCATGAATTTATCACTGAAAATGCATATCTCAGTTGGAAACCCAACGAAAGCGAAGATATCACAGTTTCCGCATGTCAAACGCAATGTGGAGTGCTGAAAACACCAGGAAACGTGTTTTTCGCATTCAATAGCACGAAACCAGCGATTTCGGTGATTCTGCACACCTGTAAAAGAAGAATCATGAATTTATCACTGAAAATGCATATCTCAGCTGGAAACCCAAAGATACCAAAGATATCGCAGTTTCCGCATGTCAAACGCACTGCGGAGTGCTGAAAACACCAGGAACCGTGTTTTTCGCATTCAATAGAACGAAAACAGCGATTTCGGTGATTCTGCACACTTGTAACAGCAGAATCATGAATTTATCACTGAAAATGCATATCTCAGCTGGAAACCCAAAGATACCAAAGATATCGCAGTTTCCGCATCTCAAACGCACTGTGGAGTTCTGAAAACACCAGGAAACGTGTTTTTCGCATTCAATAGCACGAAACCAGCGATTTCGATGATTCTGCACACCTGTAACAGCAGAATCATGAATTTATCACTGAAAATGCATATCTCAGCTGGAAACCCAACTATACCGAAGATATCTCAGTTTCCGCATCTCAAACGCACTGCGGAGTTCTGAAAACACCAGGAAACGTGTTTTTCGGATTCAATAGCACGAAAACAGCGATTTCGGTGATTCTGCACACTTGTAACAGCAGAATCATGAATTTACCACTAAAAATGCATATCTCAGCAGGAAACCCAACGAAACCGAAGATATCGCAGTTTCCGCATGTCAAACGCACTGTGGAGTGCTGAAAACACCAGAAAACGTGTTTTATGCATTCAAAAGCACCAAAGCAGCGGTTTCGGAGATCCTGCACACTTGTAACAGCAGGATAATGAAGATTACTACTGAAAATGCATATCTCAGCTGGAAACCCAACTATACCGAAGATATCTCAGTTTCCGCATCTCAAACGCACTGCGGAGTTCTGAAAACACCAGGAAACGTGTTTTTCGGATTCAATAGCACGAAAACAGCGATTTCGGTGATTCTGCACACTTGTAACAGCAGAATCATGAATTTATCACTGAAAATGCATATCTCAGCTGGAAACCCAACCAAACCGAAGATATCGCAGTTTCCGCATGTCAAACGCACTGTGGAGTGCTGAAAACACCAGAAAACGTGTTTTATGCATTCAATATCACGAAAACAGCGGTTTCGGTGATTCTGCACACTTGTAACAGCAGAATCACGAATTTATCACTGAAAATGCATATCTCAGCTGGAAACCCAACGAAACCGTAGATATCGCGGTTTCCGCATGTCAAACGCACTGTCGAGTGCTGAAAACACAAGAAAACGTGTTTTTCGCATTCAATAGCACGAAGACAGCGATTTCGGTGATTCTGCATACTTGTCACAGAAGAATATCCAAGATTATCATAGATAATGCATGTCGCAGCTGGCAACCCCACGAAAACGAAGATATCGCGGTTTCCGCAAATCAAACGCACTGTGGAGTGCTGAAAACACCAGGAAACGTGTTTTTGGCATTCAATAGCACGAAAACAGCGATTTCGGTGATTCAGCACACTTGTAACAGCAGAATCATGAATTTATCACTGAAAATGCATATCTCAGTTGGAAACCCAACGAAACCGAAGATATCACAGTTTCCGCATGTCAAACGCAATGTGGAGTGCTGAAAACACCAGGAAACGTGTTTTTCGCATTCAATAGCACGAAACCAGCGATTTCGGTGATTCTGCACACCTGTAAAAGAAGAATCATGAATTTATCACTGAAAATGCATATCTCAGTTGGAAACCCAACGAAAGCGAAGATATCACAGTTTCCGCATGTCAAACGCAATGTGGAGTGCTGAAAACACCAGGAAACGTGTTTTTCGCATTCAATAGCACGAAACCAGCGATTTCGGTGATTCTGCACACCTGTAAAAGAACAATCATGAATTTATCACTGAAAATGCATATCTCAGCTGGAAACCCAAAGATACCAAAGATATCGCAGTTTCCGCATGTCAAACGCACTGCGGAGTGCTGAAAACACCAGGAACCGTGTTTTTCGCATTCAATAGAACGAAAACAGCGATTTCGGTGATTCTGCACACTTGTAACAGCAGAATCATGAATTTATCACTGAAAATGCATATCTCAGCTGGAAACCCAAAGATACCAAAGATATCGCAGTTTCCGCATCTCAAACGCACTGTGGAGTTCTGAAAACACCAGAAAACGTGTTTTATGCATTCAATAGCACCAAAACAGCGGTTTCGGAGATTCTGCACACTTGTAACAGCAGGATAAATAAGATTATTACTGAAAATGCATATCTCAGCTGGAAACCCATCTATACCGAAGATATCTCAGTTTCCGCATGTCAAACGCACTGCGGAGTGCTGAAAACACCATGAAACGTGTTTTTAGCATTCAATAGCGCGAAAACAGCGATTTCGGTGATTCTGCACACTTGTAACAGCAGAATCATGAATTTACCACTAAAAATGCATATCTCAGCAGGAAACCCAACGAAACCGAAGATATCGCAGTTTCCGCATGTCAAACGCACTGCGGAGTGCGGAAAACACCAGGAAACGTGTTTTTCGCATTCAATAGCACGAAACCAGCGATTTCGATGATTCTGCACACCTGTAAAAGCAGAATCATGAATTTATCACTGAAAATGCATATCTCAGCTGGAAACCCAAAGATACCAAAGATATCGCAGTTTCCGCATGTCAAACGCACTGTGGAGTTCTGAAAACACCAGGAAACGTGTTTTTCGGATTCAATAGCACGAAAACAGCGATTTCGGGGATTCTGCACACTTGTAACAGCAGAATCATGAATTTATCACTGAAAATGCATATCTCATCTGGAAACCCAATCAAACCGAAGATATCGCAGTTTCCGCATGTCAAACGCACTGTGGAGTGCTGAAAACACCAGGAAACGTATTTTTCGCATTCAATAGCACGAAAACGGCGATTTCGGTGATTCTGCACACTTGTAACAGCAGAATCATGAATTTATCACTCAAAATGCATATCTCAGCTGGAAACCCAACTATACCGAAGATATTTCTGTTTCCGCATGTCAAACGCACTGCGGAGTGCTGAAAACACCAGCAAACGTGTTTTTCGCATTCAATAGCACGAAAACAGCGATTTGGGTGTTTCTGTACACCTGTAACAGCAGAATCATGAAGTTATCAATGTAAATGCATATCTCAGATGGAAACTCAACGAAACCGAAGATATCGCAGTTTCCGCATGTCACACGCACTGTGGAGTGCTGAAAGCACCAGAAAACGTGTTTTATGCATTCAATATCACGAAAACAGCGGTTTCGGTGATTCTGCACACTTGTAACAGCAGAATCACGAATTTATCACTGAAAATGCATATCTCAGCTGGAAACCCAACGAAACCGTAGATATCGCGGTTTCCGCATGTCAAACGCACTGTCGAGTGCTGAAAACACAAGAAAACGTGTTTTATGCATTTAATATCACGAAAACAGCGGTTCCGGTGATTCTGCACACTTGTAACAACGGGATCATGTAGATTATCACTGAAAATGCATATCTCAGCTGGAAACCCAACTATACCGAAGATATTTCTGTTTCCGCATGTCAAACGCACTGTGGAGTTCTGAAAACACCAGGAAACGTGTTTTTCGCATTCAGTAGCACGAAAACAGCGATTTCGGTGATTCTGCACACTTGTAACAACGGGATCATGTAGATTATCACTGAAAATGCATATCTCAGCTGGAAACCCAACGAAACCGTAGATATCGCGGTTTCCGCATGTCAAACGCACTGTCGAGTGCTGAAAACACAAGAAAACGTGTTTTTCGCATTCAATAGCACGAAGACAGCGATTTCGGTGATTCTGCATACTTCTCACAGAAGAATATCCAAGATTATCATTGATAATGCATGGCGCAGCTGGCAACCCCACGAAAACGAAGATATCGCGGTTTCCGCAAATCAAACGCACTGTGGAGTGCTGAAAACACCAGGAAACGTGTTTTTGGCATTCAATAGCACGAAAACAGCGATTTCGGTGATTCAGCACACTTGTAACAGCAGAATCATGAATTTATCACTGAAAATGCATATCTCAGTTGGAAACCCAACGAAACCGAAGATATCGCAGTTTCCGCATGTCACACGCACTGTGGAGTGCTGAAAGCACCAGAAAACGTGTTTTATGCATTCAATATCACGAAAACAGCGGTTTCGGTGATTCTGCACACTTGTAACAGCAGGATAATGGAGATCATCACTGTAAATGCATAACTCAGCTGGAAACCCAACTATACCGTAGATATTTCTGTTTCCGCATGTGAAACGCACTGTGGAGTGCTGAAAACACCAGGAAACGTGTGTTTCGCATTCAATATCACGAAAACAGCGTTTTCGTTGATTCTGCACACTTGTCACTGAAGTCTCTCGAAGATTATCACTGAAAATGTATATCTCAGCTGGAAACCCAACGAACCCGAAGATGTCGCAGTTTCCGCGTGTCAAACGCACTGTGGAGTGCTGAAAACACCAGAAAACGTGTTTTATGCATTCAATAGCACCAAAACAGCGGTTTCGGAGATTCTGCACACCTGTAAAAGCAGAATCATGAATTTTTCACTGAAAATGCATATCTCAGCTGGAAACCCAACCAAACCGAAGATATCGCAGTTTCCGCATGTGAAACGCACTGTGGAGTGCTGAAAACACCAGAAAACGTGTTTTATGCATTCAATATCACGAAAACAGCGATTTCGGTGATTCTGTACACTTGTAACAGCAGAATCATGAATTTATCACTGAAAATGCATATATCAGCTGGAAACCCAACGAAACCGAAGATATCGCAGTTTCCGCATGTCAAACGCACTGTGGGGTGCTGAAAACACAAGAAAACGTGTTTTATGCATTCAAAAGCACCAAAGCAGCGGTTTCGGAGATCCTGCACACTTGTAACAGCAGGATAATGAAGATTATTACTGAAAATGCATATCTCAGCTGGAAACCCAACTATACCGAAGATATCTCAGTTTCCGCATCTCAAACGCACTGCGGAGTTCTGAAAACACCAGGAAACGTGTTTTTCGGATTCAATAGCACGAAAACAGCGATTTCGGTGATTCTGCACACTTGTAACAGCAGAATCATGAATTTATCACTGAAAATGCATATCTCAGCTGGAAACCCAACCAAACCGAAGATATCGCAGTTTCCGCATGTCAAACGCACTGTGGAGTGCTGAAAACACCAGAAAACGTGTTTTATGCATTCAATATCACGAAAACAGCGGTTTCGGTGATTCTGCACACTTGTAACAGCAGAATCACGAATTTATCACTGAAAATGCATATCTCAGCTGGAAACCCAACGAAACCGTAGATATCGCGGTTTCCGCATGTCAAACGTTCTGTCGAGTGCTGAAAACACAAGAAAACGTGTTTTTCGCATTCAATAGCACGAAGACAGCGATTTCGGTGATTCTGCATACTTGTCACAGAAGAATATCCAAGATTATCATAGATAATGCATGTCGCAGCTGGCAACCCCACGAAAACGAAGATATCGCGGTTTCCGCAAATCAAACGCACTGTGGAGTGCTGAAAACACCAGGAAACGTGTTTTTGGCATTCAATAGCACGAAAACAGCGATTTCGGTGATTCAGCACACTTGTAACAGCAGAATCATGAATTTATCACTGAAAATGCATATCTCAGTTGGAAACCCAACGAAACCGAAGATATCACAGTTTCCGCATGTCAAACGCAATGTGGAGTGCTGAAAACACCAGGAAACGTGTTTTTCGCATTCAATAGCACGAAACCAGCGATTTCGGTGATTCTGCACACCTGTAAAAGAAGAATCATGAATTTATCACTGAAAATGCATATCTCAGTTGGAAACCCAACGAAAGCGAAGATATCACAGTTTCCGCATGTCAAACGCAATGTGGAGTGCTGAAAACACCAGGAAACGTGTTTTTCGCATTCAATAGCACGAAACCAGCGATTTCGGTGATTCTGCACACCTGTAAAAGAAGAATCATGAATTTATCACTGAAAATGCATATCTCAGCTGGAAACCCAAAGATACCAAAGATATCGCAGTTTCCGCATGTCAAACGCACTGCGGAGTGCTGAAAACACCAGGAACCGTGTTTTTCGCATTCAATAGAACGAAAACAGCGATTTCGGTGATTCTGCACACTTGTAACAGCAGAATCATGAATTTATCACTGAAAATGCATATCTCAGCTGGAAACCCAAAGATACCAAAGATATCGCAGTTTCCGCATCTCAAACGCACTGTGGAGTTCTGAAAACACCAGAAAACGTGTTTTATGCATTCAATAGCACCAAAACAGCGGTTTCGGAGATTCTGCACACTTGTAACAGCAGGATAAATAAGATTATTACTGAAAATGCATATCTCAGCTGGAAACCCATCTATACCGAAGATATCTCAGTTTCCGCATGTCAAACGCACTGCGGAGTGCTGAAAACACCAGGAAACGTGTTTTTAGCATTCAATAGCGCGAAAACAGCGATTTCGGTGATTCTGCACACTTGTAACAGCAGAATCATGAATTTACCACTAAAAATGCATATCTCAGCAGGAAACCCAACGAAACCGAAGATATCGCAGTTTCCGCATGTCAAACGCACTGCGGAGTGCTGAAAACACCAGGAAACGTGTTTTTCGCATTCAATAGCACGAAACCAGCGATTTCGATGATTCTGCACACCTGTAACAGCAGAATCATGAATTTATCACTGAAAATGCATATCTCAGCTGGAAACCCAAAGATACCAAAGATATCGCAGTTTCCGCATGTCAAACGCACTGTGGAGTTCTGAAAACACCAGGAAACGTGTTTTTCGGATTCAATAGCACGAAAACGGCGATTTCGGTGATTCTGCACACTTGTAACAGCAGAATCATGAATTTATCACTCAAAATGCATATCTCTGCTGGAAACCCAACTATACCGAAGATATTTCTGTTTCCGCATGTCAAACGCACTGCGGAGTGCTGAAAACACCAGCAAACGTGTTTTTCGCATTCAATAGCACGAAAACAGCGATTTGGGTGTTTCTGTACACCTGTAACAGCAGAATCATGAAGTTATCAATGAAAATGCATATCTCAGATGGAAACTCAACGAAACCGAAGATATCGCAGTTTCCGCATGTCACACGCACTGTGGAGTGCTGAAAGCACCAGAAAACGTGTTTTATGCATTCAATATCACGAAAACAGCGGTTTCGGTGATTCTGCACACTTGTAACAGCAGAATCACGAATTTATCACTGAAAATGCATATCTCAGCTGGAAACCCAACGAAACCGTAGATATCGCGGTTTCCGCATGTCAAACGCACTGTCGAGTGCTGAAAACACAAGAAAACGTGTTTTATGCATTTAATATCACGAAAACAGCGGTTCCGGTGATTCTGCACACTTGTAACAACGGGATCATGTAGATTATCACTGAAAATGCATATCTCAGCTGGAAACCCAACTATACCGAAGATATTTCTGTTTCCGCATGTCAAACGCACTGTGGAGTTCTGAAAACACCAGGAAACGTGTTTTTCGCATTCAGTAGCACGAAAACAGCGATTTCGGTGATTCTGCACACTTGTAACAACGGGATCATGCAGATTATCACTGAAAATGCATATCTCAGCTGGAAACCCAACGAAACCGAAGATATCGCAGTTTCCGCATGTCAAACGCACTGTGGAGTGCTGAAAACACCAGAAAACGTGTTTTATGCATTCAATATCACGAAAACAGCGATTTCGGTGATTCTGCACACTTGTAACAGCAGAATCATGAATATATCACTGAAAATGCATATCTCAGCTGGAAACCCAACGAAACCGAAGATATCTCAGTTTCCGCATGTCAAACGCACTGCGGAGTTCTGAAAACACCAGGAAACGTGTTTTTCGGATTCAATAGCACGAAAACAGCGGTTTCGGTGATTCTGCACACTTGTAACAGCAGAATCACGAATTTATCACTGAAAATGCATATCTCAGCTGGAAACCCAACGAAACCGTAGATATCGCGGTTTCCGCATGTCAAACACACTGTCGAGTGCTGAAAACACAAGAAAACGTGTTTTTCGCATTCAATAGCACGAAGACAGCGATTTCGGTGATTCTGCATACTTCTCACAGAAGAATATCCAAGATTATCATAGATAATGCATGTCGCAGCTGGCAACCCCACGAAAACGAAGATATCGCGGTTTCCGCAAATCAAACGCACTGTGGAGTGCTGAAAACACCAGGAAACGTGTTTTTGGCATTCAATAGCACGAAAACAGCGATTTCGGTGATTCAGCACACTTGTAACAGCAGAATCATGAATTTATCACTGAAAATGCATATCTCAGTTGGAAACCCAACGAAACCGAAGATATCACAGTTTCCGCATGTCAAACGCAATGTGGAGTGCTGAAAACACCAGGAAACGTGTTTTTCGCATTCAATAGCACGAAACCAGCGATTTCGGTGATTCTGCACACCTGTAAAAGAAGAATCATGAATTTATCACTGAAAATGCATATCTCAGCTGGAAACCCAAAGATACCAAAGATATCGCAGTTTCCGCATGTCAAACGCACTGCGGAGTGCTGAAAACACCAGAAAACGTGTTTTATGCATTCAATAGCACCAAAACAGCGGTTTCGGAGATTCTGCACACTTGTAACAGCAGGATAAATAAGATTATTACTGAAAATGAATATCTCAGCTGGAAACCCATCTATACCGAAGATATCTCAGTTTCCGCATGTCAAACGCACTGCGGAGTGCTGAAAACACCAGGAAACGTGTTTTTAGAATTCAATAGCGCGAAAACAGCGATTTCGGTGATTCTGCACACTTGTAACAGCAGAATCATGAATTTACCACTGAAAATGCATATCTCAGCAGGAAACCCAACGAAACCGAAGATATCGCAGTTTCCGCATGTCAAACGCACTGCGGAGTGCTGAAAACACCAGGAAACGTGTTTTTCGCATTCAATAGCACGAAAGCAGCGATTTCGATGATTCTGCACACCTGTAAAAGCAGAATCATGAATTTATCACTGAAAATGCATATCTCAGCTGGAAACCCAAAGATACCAAAGATATCGCAGTTTCCGCATGTCAAACGCACTGCGGAGTGCTGAAAACACCAGGAAACGTGTTTTTCGCATTCAATAGCACGAAAACAGCGATTTCGGTGATTCAGCACACTTGCAACAGCAGAATCATGAATATATCACTGAAAATGCATATCTCAGTTGGAAACCCAACGAAACCGAAGATATCACTGTTTCCGCAAATCAAGCGCACTGTGGAGTTATGAAAACACCAGGAAACGTATTTTTCGCATTCAATAGCACGAAAACGGCGATTTCGGTGATTCTGCACACTTGTAACAGCAGAAGCATGAATTTATCACTCAAAATGCATATCTCAGCTGGAAACCCAACTATACCGAAGATATTTCTGTTTCCGCATGTCAAACGCACTGCGGAGTGCTGAAAACACCAGCAAACGTGTTTTTCGCATTCAATAGCACGAAAACAGCGATTTGGGTGTTTCTGTACACCTGTAACAGCAGAATCATGAAGTTATCAATGAAAATGCATATCTCAGATGGAAACTCAACGAAACCGAAGATATCGCAGTTTCCGCATGTCACACGCACTGTGGAGTGCTGAAAGCACCAGAAAACGTGTTTTATGCATTCAATATCACGAAAACAGCGGTTTCGGTGATTCTGCACACTTGTAACAGCAGAATCACGAATTTATCACTGAAAATGCATATCTCAGCTGGAAACCCAACGAAACCGTAGATATCGCGGTTTCCGCATGTCAAACGCACTGTCGAGTGCTGAAAACACAAGAAAACGTGTTTTATGCATTTAATATCACGAAAACAGCGGTTCCGGTGATTCTGCACACTTGTAACAACGGGATCATGTAGATTATCACTGAAAATGCATATCTCAGCTGGAAACCCAACTATACCGAAGATATTTCTGTTTCCGCATGTCAAACGCACTGTGGAGTGCTGAAAACACCAGGAAACGTGTTTTTCGCATTCAATAGCACGAAAGCAGCGATTTCGATGATTCTGCACACCTGTAAAAGCAGAATCATGAATTTATCACTGAAAATGCATATCTCAGCTGGAAACCCAAAGATACCAAAGATATCGCAGTTTCCGCATGTCAAACGCACTGCGGAGTGCTGAAAACACCAGGAAACGTGTTTTTCGCATTCAATAGCACGAAAACAGCGATTTCGGTGATTCAGCACACTTGCAACAGCAGAATCATGAATATATCACTGAAAATGCATATCTCAGTTGGAAACCCAACGAAACCGAAGATATCACTGTTTCCGCAAATCAAGCGCACTGTGGAGTTATGAAAACACCAGGAAACGTATTTTTCGCATTCAATAGCACGAAAACGGCGATTTCGGTGATTCTGCACACTTGTAACAGCAGAAGCATGAATTTATCACTCAAAATGCATATCTCAGCTGGAAACCCAACTATACCGAAGATATTTCTGTTTCCGCATGTCAAACGCACTGCGGAGTGCTGAAAACACCAGCAAACGTGTTTTTCGCATTCAATAGCACGAAAACAGCGATTTGGGTGTTTCTGTACACCTGTAACAGCAGAATCATGAAGTTATCAATGAAAATGCATATCTCAGATGGAAACTCAACGAAACCGAAGATATCGCAGTTTCCGCATGTCACACGCACTGTGGAGTGCTGAAAGCACCAGAAAACGTGTTTTATGCATTCAATATCACGAAAACAGCGGTTTCGGTGATTCTGCACACTTGTAACAGCAGAATCACGAATTTATCACTGAAAATGCATATCTCAGCTGGAAACCCAACGAAACCGTAGATATCGCGGTTTCCGCATGTCAAACGCACTGTCGAGTGCTGAAAACACAAGAAAACGTGTTTTATGCATTTAATATCACGAAAACAGCGGTTCCGGTGATTCTGCACACTTGTAACAACGGGATCATGTAGATTATCACTGAAAATGCATATCTCAGCTGGAAACCCAACTATACCGAAGATATTTCTGTTTCCGCATGTCAAACGCACTGTGGAGTTCTGAAAACACCAGGAAACGTGTTTTTCGCATTCAGTAGCACGAAAACAGCGATTTCGGTGATTCTGCACACTTGTAACAACGGGATCATGTAGATTATCACTGAAAATGCATATCTCAGCTGTAAACCCAACGAAACCGAAGATATCGCAGTTTCCGCATGTCAAACGCACTGTGGAGTGCTGAAAACACCAGAAAACGTGTTTTATGCATTCAATATCACGAAAACAGCGATTTCGGTGATTCTGCACACTTGTAACAGCAGAATCATGAATATATCACTGAAAATGCATATCTCAGCTGGAAACCCAACGAAACCGAAGATATCTCAGTTTCCGCATGTCAAACGCACTGCGGAGTTCTGAAAACACCAGGAAACGTGTTTTTCGGATTCAATAGCACGAAAACAGCGGTTTCGGTGATTCTGCACACTTGTAACAGCAGAATCACGAATTTATCACTGAAAATGCATATCTCAGCTGGTAACCAACGAAACCGTAGATATCGCGGTTTCCGCATGTCAAACGCACTGTCGAGTGCTGAAAACACAAGAAAACGTGTTTTTCGCATTCAATAGCACCAAGACAGCGATTTCGGTGATTCTGCATACTTCTCACAGAAGAATATCCAAGATTATCATAGATAATGCATGTCGCAGCTGGCAACCCCACGAAAACGAAGATATCGCGGTTTCCGCAAATCAAACGCACTGTGGAGTGCTGAAAACACCAAGAAACGTGTTTTTGGCATTCAATAGCACGAAAACAGCGATTTCGGTGATTCAGCACACTTGTAACAGCAGAATCATGAATTTATCACTGAAAATGCATATCTCAGTTGGAAACCCAACGAAACCGAAGATATCACAGTTTCCGCATGTCAAACGCAATGTGGAGTGCTGAAAACACCAGGAAACGTGTTTTTCGCATTCAATAGCACTAAACCAGCGATTTCGGTGATTCTGCACACCTGTAAAAGAAGAATCATGAATTTATCACTGAAAATGCATATCTCAGCTGGAAACCCAAAGGTACCAAAGATATCGCAGTTTCCGCATGTCAAACGCACTGCGGAGTGCTGAAAACACCAGGAAACGTGTTTTTCGCATTCAATAGAACGAAAACAGCGATTTCGGTGATTCTGCACACTTGTAACAGCAGAATCATGAATTTATCACTGAAAATGCATATCTCAGCTGGAAACCCAACTATACTGAAGATATCTCAGTTTCCGCATGTCAAACGCACTGCGGAGTTCTGAAAACACCAGGAAACGTGTTTTTCGGATTCAATAGCACGAAAACAGCGATTTCGGTGATTCTGCACACTTGTAACAGCAGAATCATGAATTTATCACTGAAAATGCATATCTCAGCTGGAAACCCAACCAAATCGAAGATATCGCAGTTTCCGCATGTCAAACGCACTGTGGAGTGCTGAAAACACCAGAAAACGTGTTTTATGCATTCAATATCACGAAAACAGCGGTTCCGGTGATTCTGCACACTTGTAACAACGGGATCATGTAGATTATCACTGAAAATGCATATCTCAGCTGGAAACCCAACTATACCGAAGATATCTCAGTTTCCGCATGTCAAACGCACTGCGGAGTTCTGAAAACACCAGGAAACGTGTTTTTCGGATTCAATAGCACGAAAACAGCGATTTCGGTGATTCTGCACACTTGTAACAGCAGAATCATGAATTTATCACTGAAAATGCATATCTCAGCTGGAAACCCAACCAAACCGAAGATATCGCAGTTTCCGCATGTCAAACGCACTGTGGAGTTCTGAAAACACCAGGAAACGTGTTTTTCGCATTCAGTAGCACGAAAACAGCGATTTCGGTGATTCTGCACACTTGTAACAACGGGATCATGTAGATTATCACTGAAAATGCATATCTCAGCTGGAAACCCAACGAAAACGAAGATATCGCGGTTTCCGCAAATCAAACGCACTGTGGAGTGCTGAAAACACTAGCAAACGTGTTTTTGGCATTCAATAGCACGAAAACAGCGATTTCGGTGATTCAGCACACTTGTAACAGCAGAATCATGAATTTATCACTGAAAATGCATATCTCAGTTGGAAACCCAACGAAACCGAAGATATCACAGTTTCCGCATGTCAAACGCAATGTGGAGTGCTGAAAACACCAGGAAACGTGTTTTTCGCATTCAATAGCACGAAACCAGCGATTTCGGTGATTCTGCACACCTGTAACAGCAGAATCATGAAGTTATCAATGAAAATGCATATCTCAGATGGAAACTCAACGAAACCGAAGATATCGCAGTTTCCGCATGTCACACGCACTGTGGAGTGCTGAAAGCACCAGAAAACGTGTTTTATGCATTCAATATCACGAAAACAGCGGTTCCGGTGATTCTGCACACTTGTAACAACGGGATCATGTAGATTATCACTGAAAATGCATATCTCAGCTGGAAACCCAACTATACCGAAGATATTTCTGTTTCCGCATGTCAAACGCACTGTGGAGTTCTGAAAACACCAGGAAACGTGTTTTTCGCATTCAGTAGCACGAAAACAGCGATTTCGGTGATTCTGCACACTTGTAACAACGGGATCATGTAGATTATCACTGAAAATGCATATCTCAGCTGGAAACCCAAAGATACCAAAGATATCGCAGTTTCCGCATGTCAAACGCACTGCGGAGTGCTGAAAACACCAGGAAACGTGTTTTTCGCATTCAATAGCACGAAAACAGCGATTTCGGTGATTCAGCACACTTGCAACAGCAGAATCATGAATATATCACTGAAAATGCATATCTCAGTTGGAAACCCAACGAAACCGAAGATATCACTGTTTCCGCAAATCAAGCGCACTGTGGAGTTATGAAAACACCAGGAAACGTATTTTTCGCATTCAATAGCACGAAAACGGCGATTTCGGTGATTCTGCACACTTGTAACAGCAGAAGCATGAATTTATCACTCAAAATGCATATCTCAGCTGGAAACCCAACTATACCGAAGATATTTCTGTTTCCGCATGTCAAACGCACTGCGGAGTGCTGAAAACACCAGCAAACGTGTTTTTCGCATTCAATAGCACGAAAACAGCGATTTGGGTGTTTCTGTACACCTGTAACAGCAGAATCATGAAGTTATCAATGAAAATGCATATCTCAGATGGAAACTCAACGAAACCGAAGATATCGCAGTTTCCGCATGTCACACGCACTGTGGAGTGCTGAAAGCACCAGAAAACGTGTTTTATGCATTCAATATCACGAAAACAGCGGTTTCGGTGATTCTGCACACTTGTAACAGCAGAATCACGAATTTATCACTGAAAATGCATATCTCAGCTGGAAACCCAACGAAACCGTAGATATCGCGGTTTCCGCATGTCAAACGCACTGTCGAGTGCTGAAAACACAAGAAAACGTGTTTTATGCATTTAATATCACGAAAACAGCGGTTCCGGTGATTCTGCACACTTGTAACAACGGGATCATGTAGATTATCACTGAAAATGCATATCTCAGCTGGAAACCCAACTATACCGAAGATATTTCTGTTTCCGCATGTCAAACGCACTGTGGAGTTCTGAAAACACCAGGAAACGTGTTTTTCGCATTCAGTAGCACGAAAACAGCGATTTCGGTGATTCTGCACACTTGTAACAACGGGATCATGTAGATTATCACTGAAAATGCATATCTCAGCTGTAAACCCAACGAAACCGAAGATATCGCAGTTTCCGCATGTCAAACGCACTGTGGAGTGCTGAAAACACCAGAAAACGTGTTTTATGCATTCAATATCACGAAAACAGCGATTTCGGTGATTCTGCACACTTGTAACAGCAGAATCATGAATATATCACTGAAAATGCATATCTCAGCTGGAAACCCAACGAAACCGAAGATATCTCAGTTTCCGCATGTCAAACGCACTGCGGAGTTCTGAAAACACCAGGAAACGTGTTTTTCGGATTCAATAGCACGAAAACAGCGGTTTCGGTGATTCTGCACACTTGTAACAGCAGAATCACGAATTTATCACTGAAAATGCATATCTCAGCTGGAAACCAACGAAACCGTAGATATCGCGGTTTCCGCATGTCAAACGCACTGTCGAGTGCTGAAAACACAAGAAAACGTGTTTTTCGCATTCAATAGCACCAAGACAGCGATTTCGGTGATTCTGCATACTTCTCACAGAAGAATATCCAAGATTATCATAGATAATGCATGTCGCAGCTGGCAACCCCACGAAAACGAAGATATCGCGGTTTCCGCAAATCAAACGCACTGTGGAGTGCTGAAAACACCAAGAAACGTGTTTTTGGCATTCAATAGCACGAAAACAGCGATTTCGGTGATTCAGCACACTTGTAACAGCAGAATCATGAATTTATCACTGAAAATGCATATCTCAGTTGGAAACCCAACGAAACCGAAGATATCACAGTTTCCGCATGTCAAACGCAATGTGGAGTGCTGAAAACACCAGGAAACGTGTTTTTCGCATTCAATAGCACTAAACCAGCGATTTCGGTGATTCTGCACACCTGTAAAAGAAGAATCATGAATTTATCACTGAAAATGCATATCTCAGCTGGAAACCCAAAGGTACCAAAGATATCGCAGTTTCCGCATGTCAAACGCACTGCGGAGTGCTGAAAACACCAGGAAACGTGTTTTTCGCATTCAATAGAACGAAAACAGCGATTTCGGTGATTCTGCACACTTGTAACAGCAGAATCATGAATTTATCACTGAAAATGCATATCTCAGCTGGAAACCCAACTATACTGAAGATATCTCAGTTTCCGCATGTCAAACGCACTGCGGAGTTCTGAAAACACCAGGAAACGTGTTTTTCGGATTCAATAGCACGAAAACAGCGATTTCGGTGATTATGCACACTTGTAACAGCAGAATCATGAATTTATCACTGAAAATGCATATCTCAGCTGGAAACCCAACCAAACCGAAGATATCGCAGTTTCCGCATGTCAAACGCACTGTGGAGTGCTGAAAACACCAGAAAACGTGTTTTATGCATTCAATATCACGAAAACAGCGGTTCCGGTGATTCTGCACACTTGTAACAACGGGATCATGTAGATTATCACTGAAAATGCATATCTCAGCTGGAAACCCAACTATACCGAAGATATCTCAGTTTCCGCATGTCAAACGCACTGCGGAGTTCTGAAAACACCAGGAAACGTGTTTTTCGGATTCAATAGCACGAAAACAGCGATTTCGGTGATTCTGCACACTTGTAACAGCAGAATCATGAATTTATCACTGAAAATGCATATCTCAGCTGGAAACCCAACCAAACCGAAGATATCGCAGTTTCCGCATGTCAAACGCACTGTGGAGTTCTGAAAACACCAGGAAACGTGTTTTTCGCATTCAGTAGCACGAAAACAGCGATTTCGGTGATTCTGCACACTTGTAACAACGGGATCATGTAGATTATCACTGAAAATGCATATCTCAGCTGGAAACCCAACGAAAACGAAGATATCGCGGTTTCCGCAAATCAAACGCACTGTGGAGTGCTGAAAACACTAGCAAACGTGTTTTTGGCATTCAATAGCACGAAAACAGCGATTTCGGTGATTCAGCACACTTGTAACAGCAGAATCATGAATTTATCACTGAAAATGCATATCTCAGTTGGAAACCCAACGAAACCGAAGATATCACAGTTTCCGCATGTCAAACGCAATGTGGAGTGCTGAAAACACCAGGAAACGTGTTTTTCGCATTCAATAGCACGAAACCAGCGATTTCGGTGATTCTGCACACCTGTAACAGCAGAATCATGAAGTTATCAATGAAAATGCATATCTCAGATGGAAACTCAACGAAACCGAAGATATCGCAGTTTCCGCATGTCACACGCACTGTGGAGTGCTGAAAGCACCAGAAAACGTGTTTTATGCATTCAATATCACGAAAACAGCGGTTCCGGTGATTCTGCACACTTGTAACAACGGGATCATGTAGATTATCACTGAAAATGCATATCTCAGCTGGAAACCCAACTATACCGAAGATATTTCTGTTTCCGCATGTCAAACGCACTGTGGAGTTCTGAAAACACCAGGAAACGTGTTTTTCGCATTCAGTAGCACGAAAACAGCGATTTCGGTGATTCTGCACACTTGTAACAACGGGATCATGTAGATTATCACTGAAAATGCATATCTCAGCTGGAAACCCAACGAAACCGAAGATATCGCAGTTTCCGCATGTCAAACGCACTGTGGAGTGCTGAAAACACCAGAGAACGTGTTTTATGCATTCAATATCACGAAAACAGCGATTTCGGTGATTCTGCACACTTGTAACAGCAGAATCATGAATATATCACTGAAAATGCATATCTCAGCTGGAAACCCAACGAAACCGAAGATATCTCAGTTTCCGCATGTCAAACGTACTGCGGAGTTCTGAAAACACCAGGAAACGTGTTTTTCGGATTCAATAGCACGAAAACAGCGGTTTCGGTGATTCTGCACACTTGTAACAGCAGAATCACGAATTTATCACTGAAAATGCATATCTCAGCTGGAAACCCAACGAAACCGTAGATATCGCGGTTTCCGCATGTCAAACGCACTGTCGAGTGCTGAAAACACAAGAAAACGTGTTTTTCGCATTCAATAGCACGAAGACAGCGATTTCGGTGATTCTGCATACTTCTCACAGAAGAATATCCAAGATTATCATAGATAATGCATGTCGCAGCTGGCAACCCCACGAAAACGAAGATATCGCGGTTTCCGCAAATCAAACGCACTGTGGAGTGCTGAAAACACCAGGAAACGTGTTTTTGGCATGCAATAGCACGAAAACAGCGATTTCGGTGATTCAGCACACTTGTAACAGCAGAATCATGAATTTATCACTGAAAATGCATATCTCAGATGGAAACCCATCTATACCGAAGATATCTCAGTTTCCGCATGTCAAACGCACTGCGGAGTGCTGAAAACACCAGGAAACGTGTTTTTCGCATTCAATAGCACGAAAACAGCGATTTCGGTGATTCTGCACACTTGTAACAGCAGAATCATGAATTTACCACTGAAAATGCATATCTCACCAGGAATCCCAACAAAACCGAAGATATCGCAGTATCCGCATGTGAAACGCACTGTGGAGTGCTGAAAACACCAGGAAACGTGTTTTTCGGATTCAATAGCACGAAAACAGCGATTTCGGTGATTCTGCACACTTGTAACAACGGGATCATGTAGATTATCACTGAAAATGCATATCTCAGCTGGAAGCCCAACGAAACCGAAGATAACGCTGTTTCAGCATGTTAAACGCACTGTGGAGTGCTGCAAACACCAGAAAGCGTGTTTTATGCATTCAATATCACGAAAACACTGGTTTCAGTGATTCTGCACACTTGTAACAGCAGGATAATGAAGATTATCACTGAAAATGCATATCTCAGCTGGAAACCCAACTATACCGAAGATATCTCAGTTTCCGCATGTCAAACGCATTGCGGAGTGCTGAAAACACCAGGAAACGTGTTTTTCGCATTCAATAGCACGAAAACAGCGATTTCGGTGATTCTGCACACTTGTAACAGCAGAATCATGTATTTATCACTGAAAATGCATATCTCAGCTGGAAACCCAACCAAACCGAAGATATCGCAGTTTCCGCATGTCAAACGCACTGCGGAGTGCTGAAAACACCAGGAAACGTGTTTTTCGCATTCAATAGCACGAAAACAGCGATTTCGGTGATTCAGCACACTTGCAACAGCAGAATCATGAATTTATCACTGAAAATGCATATCTCAGATGGAAACCCAACGAAACCGAAGATATCACTGTTTCCGCAAATCAAGCGCACTGTGGAGTGCTGAAAACACCAGGAAACGTGTTTTTCGCATTCAATAGCACGAAAACAGCGATTTCGGTGATTCTGCACACTTGTAACAGCAGAATCATGAATTTATCACTGAAAATGCATATCTCAGCTGGAAACCCAACCAAACCGAAGATATCGCAGTTTCCGCATGTCACACGCACTGTGGAGTGCTGAAAGCACCAGAAAACGTGTTTTATGCATTCAATATCACGAAAACAGCGGCATCGGTGATTCTGCACACTTGTAACAGCAGGATAATGAAGATTATCACTGTAAATGCATAACTCAGCTGGAAACCCAACTATACCGAAGATATTTCTGTTTCCGCATGTGAAACGCACTGTGGAGTTCTGAAAACACCAGAAAACGTGTTTTATGCATTCAATAGCACCAAAACAGCGATTTCGGAGATTCTGCACACTTGTAACAGCAGGATAAATAAGATTATTACTGAAAATGCATATCTCAGCTGGAAACCCATCTATACCGAAGATATCTCAGTTTCCGCATGTCAAACGCACTGCGGAGTGCTGAAAACACCAGGAAACGTGTTTTTCGCATTCAATAGCACGAAAACAGCGATTTCGGTGATTCAGCACACTTGCAACAGCAGAATCATGAATTTATCACTGAAAATGCATATCTCAGTTGGAAACCCAACGAAACCGAAGATATCGCAGTATCCGCATGTGAAACGCACTGTGGAGTGCTGAAAACACCAGGAAACGTGTTTTTCGGATTCAATAGCACGAAAACAGCGATTTCGGTGATTCTGCACACTTGTAACAACGGGATCATGTAGATTATCACTGAAAATGCATATCTCAGCTGGAAACCCAACGAAACCGAAGATATCGCTGTTTCAGCATGTCAAACGCACTGTGGAGTGCTGCAAACACCAGAAAACGTGTTTTATGCATTCAATATCACGAAAACACTGGTTTCAGTGATTCTGCACACTTGTAACAGCAGGATAATGAAGATTATCACTGAAAATGCATATCTCAGCTGGAAACCCAACTATACCGAAGATATCTCAGTTTCCGCATGTCAAACGCACTGTGGAGTGCTGAAAGCACCAGAAAACGTGTTTTATGCATTCAATATCACGAAAACAGCGGCTTCGGTGATTCTGCACACTTGTAACAGCAGGATAATGAAGATTATCACTGTAAATGCATAACTCAGCTGGAAACCCAACTATACCGAAGATATTTCTGTTTCCGCATGTGAAACGCACTGTGAAGTTCTGAAAACACCAGAAAACGTGATTTATGCATTCAATAGCACCAAAACAGCGGTTTCGGAGATTCTGCACACTTGTCACAGCAGGATAAATAAGATTATTACTGAAAATGCATATCTCAGCTGGAAACCCATCTATACCGAAGATATCTCAGTTTCCGCATGTCAAACGCACTGCGGAGTGCTGAAAACACCAGGAAACGTGTTTTTCGCATTCAATATCATGAAATCAGCGATTTCGGTGATTCTGCACACTTGTAGCAGCAGAATCATGAATTTATCACTGAAAATGCATATCTCAGCTGGAAACCCAACGAAACCGAAGATATCGCAGTTTCCGCATGTCAAACGCACTGTGGAGTGCTGAAAACACCAGGAAACGTGTTTTTCGCATTCAATAGCACGAAAACAGCGATTTCGGTGATTCTGCACACTTGTAACAGCAGAATCATGAATTTACCACTGAAAATGCATATCTCAGCAGGAAACCCAACAAAACCGAAGATATCGCAGTATCCGCATGTGAAACGCACTGTGGAGTGCTGAACACACCAGGAATCGTGTTTTTCGCATTCAATAGCACGAAACCAGCGATTTCGATGATTCTGCACACCTGTAAAAGCAGAATCATGAATTTATCACTGAAAATGCATATCTCAGCTGGAAACCCAAAGATACCAAAGATATCGCAGTTTCCGCATGTCAAACGCACTGTGGAGTTCTGAAAACACCAGGAAACGTGTTTTTCGGATTCAATAGCACGAAAACAGCGATTTCGGTGTTTCTGCACACTTGTAACAGCAGAATCATGAATATATCACTGAAAATGCATATCTCAGCTGGAAACCCAACCAAACCGAAGATATCGCAGTTTCCGCATGTCAAACGCACTGCGGAGTGCTAAAAACACCAGGAAACGTGTTTTCCGCATTCAATAGCACGCAAACAGCGATTTCGGTGATTCAGCACACTTGCAACAGCAGAATCATGAATTTATCACTGAAAATGCATATCTCAGTTGGAAACCCAACGAAACCGAAGATATCACTGTTTCTGCAAATCAAGCGCACTGTGGAGTGCTGAAAACACCAGGAAACGTGTTTTTCGCATTCAATAGCACGAAAACGGCGATTTCGGTGATTCTGCACACTTGTAACAGCAGAATCATGAATTTATCACTGAAAATGCATATCTCAGATGGAAACTCAACGAAACCGAAGATATCGCAGTTTCCGCATGTCACACGCACTGTGGAGTGCTGAAAGCACCAGAAAACGTGTTTTATGCATTCAATATCACGAAAAAAGCGGCTTCGGTGATTCTGCACACTTGTAACAGCAGGATAATGAAGATTATCACTGTAAATGCATATCTCAGCTGGAAACCCAACTATACCGAAGATATCTCAGTTTCCGCATGTCAAACGCACTGTGGAGTGCTGAAAGCACCAGAAAACGTGTTTTATGCATTCAATATCACGAAAACACTGGTTTCAGTGATTCTGCACACTTGCAACAGCAGAATCATGAATTTATCACTGAAAATGCATATCTCAGTTGGAAACCCAACGAAACCGAAGATATCACTGTTTCCGCAAATCAAGCGCACTGTGGAGTGCTGAAAACACCAGGAAACGTGTTTTTCGCATTCAATAGCACGAAAACGGCGATTTCGGTGAGTCTGCACACTTGTAACAGCAGAATCATGAATTTATCACTCAAAATGCATATCTCAGCTGGAAACCCAACTATACCGAAGATATTTCTGTTTCCGCATGTCAAACGCACTGCGGAGTGCTGAAAGCACCAGAAAACGTGTTTTATGCATTCAATATCACGAAAACGGCGATTTCGGTGAGTCTGCACACTTGTAACAGCAGAATCATGAATTTATCACTCAAAATGCATATCTCAGCTGGAAACCCAACTATACCGAAGATATTTCTGTTTCCGCATGTCAAACGCACTGCGGAGTGCTGAAAGCACCAGAAAACGTGTTTTATGCATTCAATATCACGAAAACAGCGGCTTCGGTGATTCTGCACACTTGTAACAGCAGGATAAATAAGATTATTACTGAAAATGCATATCTCAGCTGGAAACCCATCTATACCGAAGATATCTCAGTTTCCGCATGTCAAACGCACTGCGGAGTGCTGAAAACACCAGGAAACGTGTTTTTCGCATTCAATAGCACGAAAACAGCGATTTCGGTGATTCTGCACACTTGTAACAGCAGAATCATGAATTTACCACTGAAAATGCATATCTCAGCAGGAAACCCAACAAAACCGAAGATATCGCAGTATCCGCATGTGAATCGCACTGTGGAGTGCTGAAAACACCAGGAAACGTGTTTTTCGGATTCAATAGCACGAAAACTGCGATTTCGGTGGTTCTGCACACTTGTAACAACGGGATCATGTAGATTATCACTGAAAATGCATATCTCAGCTGGAAACCCAACGAAACCGAAGATATCGCTGTTTCAGCATGTCAAACGCACTGTGGAGTGCTGCAAACACCAGAAAACGTGTTTTATGCATTCAATATCACGAAAACACTGGTTTCAGTGATTCTGCACACTTGCAACAGCAGAATTATGAATTTATCACTGAAAGTGCATATCTCAGTTGGAAACCCAACGAAACCGAAGATATCACTGTTTCCGCAAATCAAGCGCACTGTGGAGTGCTGAAAACACCAGGAAACGTGTTTTTCGCATTCAATAGCACCAAAGCATCGGTTTCGGAGATCCTGCACACTTGTAACAGCAGGATAATGAAGATTATTACTGAAAATGCATATCTCAGCTGGAAACCCAACTATACCGAAGATATCTCAGTTTCCGCATGTCAAACGCACTGCGGAGTTCTGAAAACACCAGGAAACGTGTTTTTCGGATTCAATAGCACGAAAACAGCGATTTCGGTGATTCTGCACACTTGTAACAGCAGAATCATGAATTTATCACTGAAAATGCATATCTCAGTTGGAAACCCAACGAAACCGATGATATCACAGTTTCCGCAAATCAAGCGCACTGTGGAGTGCTGAAAACACCAGGAAACGTGTTTTTCGCATACAATAGCACGAAAACAGCGATTTCGATGATTCTGCACACTTGTAACAGCAGAATCATGAATTTATCACTGAAAATGCATATCTCAGCTGGAAACCCAACTGTACCGACGATATCACAGTTTCCGCAAATCTAGCGCACTGTGGAGTGCTGAAAACACCAGGAAACGTGTTTTTCCCATTCAATATCTCGAAAACAGCATTTTCGTTGATTCTGCACACTTGTAACAACGGGATCATGTAGATTATCACTGAAAATGCATATCTCAGCTGGAAACCCAACGAAACCGAAGATATCGCAGTTTCCGCATGTCAAACGCACTGTGGAGTGCTGAAAACACCAGAAAACGTGTTTTATGCATTCAATATCACGAAAACAGTGATTTCGGTGATTCTGCACACTTGTAACAGCAGAATCATGAATTTATCACTGAAAATGCATATCTCAGCTGGAAACCGAACGAAACCGAAGATATAGCAGTTTCCGCATGTCAAACGCACTGTGGAGTGCTGAACACACCAGAAAACGTGTTTTATGCATTCAAAAGCACCAAAGCATCGGTTTCGGAGATCCTGCACACTTGTAACAGCAGGATAATGAAGATTATTACTGAAAATGCATATCTCAGCAGGAAACCCAACTATACCGATGATATCACAGTTTCCGCAAATCAAGCGCACTGTGGAGTGCTGAAAACACCAGGAAACGTGTTTTTCGCATTCAGTAGCACGAAAACAGCGATTTCGATGATTCTGCACACTTGTAACAGCAGAATCATGAATTTATCACTGAAAATGCATATCTCAGCTGGAAACCCAACTGTACCGACGATATCACAGTTTCCGCAAATCTAGCGCACTGTGGAGTGCTGAAAACACCAGGAAACGTGTTTTTCGCATTCAATAGCACGAAAACAGCGATTTCGGTGATTCAGCACACTTGTAACAGCAGAATCATGAATTTATCACTGAAAATGCATATCTCAGATGGAAACCCAACGAAACCGAAGATATCGCTGTTTCAGCATGTCAAACGCACTGTGGAGTGCTGCAAACACCAGAAAACGTGTTTTATGCATTCAATATCACGAAAACACTGGTTTCAGTGATTCTGCACACTTGTAACAGCAGGATAATGAAGATTATCACTGAAAATGCATATCTCAGCTGGAAACCCAACTATACCGAAGATATCACTGTTTCCGCAAATCAAGCGCACTGTGGAGTGCTGAAAACACCAGGAAACGTGTTTTTCGCATTCAATAGCACGAAAACAGCGATTTCGGTGATTCTGCACACTTGTAACAGCAGAATCATGAATTTATCACTGAAAATGCATATCTCAGCTGGAAACCCAACCAAACCGAAGATATCGCAGTTTCCGCATGTCACACGCACTGTGGAGAGCTGAAAGCACCAGAAAACGTGTTTTATGCATTCAATATCACGAAAACAGCGGCATCGGTGATTCTGCACACTTGTAACAGCAGGATAATGAAGATCATCACTGTAAATGCATAACTCAGCTGGAAACCCAACTATACCGAAGATATTTCTGTTTCCGCATGTGAAACGCACTGTGGAGTTCTGAAAACACCAGAAAACGTGTTTTATGCATTCAATAGCACCAAAACAGCGATTTCGGAGATTCTGCACACTTGTAACAGCAGGATAAATAAGATTATTACTGAAAATGCATATCTCAGCTGGAAACCCATCTATACCGAGGATATCTCAGTTTCCGCATGTCAAACGCACTGCGGAGTGCTGAAAACACCAGGAAACGTGTTTTTCGCATTCAATAGCACGAAAACGGCGATTTCGGTGATTCTGCACACTTGTAGCAGCAGAATCATGAATTTATCACTCAAAATGCATATCTCAGCTGGAAACCCAACTATACCGAAGATATTTCTGTTTCCGCATGTCAAACGCACTGCGGAGTGCTGAAAACACCAGGAAACGTGTTTTTCGCATTCAATAGCACGAAAACAGCGATTTGGGTGTTTCTACACACCTGTAACAGCAGAATCATGAAGTTATCAATGAAAATGCATATCTCAGATGGAAACTCAACGATACCGAAGATATCGCAGTTTCCGCATGTCACACGCACTGTGGAGTGCTGAAAGCACCAGAAAACGTGTTTTATGCATTCAATATCACGAAAACAGCGGCTTCGGTGATTCTGCACACTTGTAACAGCAGGATAATGAAGATTATCACTGTAAATGCATAACTCAGCTGGAAACCCAACTATACCGAAGATATTTCTGTTTCCGCATGTGAAACGCACTGTGGAGTTCTGAAAACACCAGAAAACGTGTTTTATGCATTCAATAGCACCAAAACAGCGGTTTCGGAGATTCTGCACACTTGTAACCGCAGGATAAATAAGATTATTACTGAAAATGCATATCTCAGCTGGAAACCCATCTATACCGAAGATATCTGAGTTTCCGCATGTCAAACGCACTGCGGAGTGCTGAAAACACCAGGAAACGTGTTTTTCGCATTCAATAGCACGAAAACAGCGATTTCGGTGATTCTGCACACTTGTAACAGCAGAATCATGAATTTACCACTGAAAATGCATATCTCAGCAGGAAACCCAACAAAACCGAAGATATCGCAGTATCCGCATGTGAAACGCACTGTGGAGTGCTGAAAACACCAGGAAACGTGTTTTTCGGATTCAATAGCACGAAAACAGCGATTTCGGTGATTCTGCACACTTGTAACAACGGGATCATGTAGATTATCACTGAAAATGCATATCTCAGCTGGAAACCCAACGAAACCGAAGATATCGCTGTTTCAGCATGTCAAACGCACTGTGGAGTGCTGCAAACACCAGAAAACGTGTTTTATGCATTCAATATCACGAAAACACTGGTTTCAGTGATTCTGCACACTTGTAACAGCAGGATAATGAAGATTATCACTGAAAATGCATATCTCAGCTGGAAACCCAACTATACCGAAGATATCTCAGTTTCCGCATGTCAAACGCACTGTGGAGTGCTGAAAGCACCAGAAAACGTGTTTTATGCATTCAATATCACGAAAACAGCGGCTTCGGTGATTCTGCACACTTGTAACAGCAGGATAATGAAGATTATCACTGTAAATGCATAACTCAGCTGGAAACCCAACTATACCGAAGATATTTCTGTTTCCGCATGTGAAACGCACTGTGGAGTTCTGAAAACACCAGAAAACGTGTTTTATGCATTCAATAGCACCAAAACAGCGGTTTCGGAGATTCTGCACACTTGTCACAGCAGGATAAATAAGATTATTACTGAAAATGCATATCTCAGCTGGAAACCCATCTATACCGAAGATATCTCAGTTTCCGCATGTCAAACGCACTGCGGAGTGCTGAAAACACCAGGAAACGTGTTTTTCGCATTCAATAGCACGAAAACAGCGATTTCGGAGATTCTGCACACTTGTAACAGCAGGATAAATAAGATTATTACTGAAAATGCATATCTCAGCTGGAAACCCATCTATACCGAAGATATCTCAGTTTCCGCATGTCAAACGCACTGCGGAGTGCTGAAAACACCAGGAAACGTGTTTTTCGCATTCAATAGCACGAAAACAGCGATTTCGGTGATTCTGCACACTTGTAACAGCAGAATCATGAATTTACCACTGAAAATGCATATCTCAGCAGGAAACCCAACAAAACCGAAGATATCGCAGTATCCGCATGTGAAACGCACTGTGGAGTGCTGAACACACCAGGAATCGTGTTTTTCGCATTCAATAGCACGAAACCAGCGATTTCGATGATTCTGCACACCTGTAAAAGCAGAATCATGAATTTATCACTGAAAATGCATATCTCAGCTGGAAACCCAAAGATACCAAAGATATCGCAGTTTCCGCATGTCAAACGCACTGTGGAGTTCTGAAAACACCAGGAAACGTGTTTTTCGGATTCAATAGCACGAAAACAGCGATTTCGGTGTTTCTGCACACTTGTAACAGCAGAATCATGAATATATCACTGAAAATGCATATCTCAGCTGGAAACCCAACCAAACCGAAGATATCGCAGTTTCCGCATGTCAAACGCACTGCGGAGTGCTGAAAACACCAGGAAACGTGTTTTCCGCATTCAATAGCACGAAAACAGCGATTTCGGTGATTCAGCACACTTGCAACAGCAGAATCATGAATTTATCACTGAAAATGCATATCTCAGTTGGAAACCCAACGAAACCGAAGATATCACTGTTTCTGCAAATCAAGCGCACTGTGGAGTGCTGAAAACACCAGGAAACGTGTTTTTCGCATTCAATAGCACGAAAACGGCGATTTCGGTGATTCTGCACACTTGTAACAGCAGAATCATGAATTTATCACTGAAAATGCATATCTCAGATGGAAACTCAACGAAACCGAAGATATCGCAGTTTCCGCATGTCACACGCACTGTGGAGTGCTGAAAGCACCAGAAAACGTGTTTTATGCATTCAATATCACGAAAAAAGCGGCTTCGGTGATTCTGCACACTTGTAACAGCAGGATAATGAAGATTATCACTGTAAATGCATATCTCAGCTGGAAACCCAACTATACCGAAGATATCTCAGTTTCCGCATGTCAAACGCACTGTGGAGTGCTGAAAGCACCAGAAAACGTGTTTTATGCATTCAATATCACGAAAACACTGGTTTCAGTGATTCTGCACACTTGCAACAGCAGAATCATGAATTTATCACTGAAAATGCATATCTCAGTTGGAAACCCAACGAAACCGAAGATATCACTGTTTCCGCAAATCAAGCGCACTGTGGAGTGCTGAAAACACCAGGAAACGTGTTTTTCGCATTCAATAGCACGAAAACGGCGATTTCGGTGAGTCTGCACACTTGTAACAGCAGAATCATGAATTTATCACTCAAAATGCATATCTCAGCTGGAAACCCAACTATACCGAAGATATTTCTGTTTCCGCATGTCAAACGCACTGCGGAGTGCTGAAAGCACCAGAAAACGTGTTTTATGCATTCAATATCACGAAAACGGCGATTTCGGTGAGTCTGCACACTTGTAACAGCAGAATCATGAATTTATCACTCAAAATGCATATCTCAGCTGGAAACCCAACTATACCGAAGATATTTCTGTTTCCGCATGTCAAACGCACTGCGGAGTGCTGAAAGCACCAGAAAACGTGTTTTATGCATTCAATATCACGAAAACAGCGGCTTCGGTGATTCTGCACACTTGTAACAGCAGGATAAATAAGATTATTACTGAAAATGCATATCTCAGCTGGAAACCCATCTATACCGAAGATATCTCAGTTTCCGCATGTCAAACGCACTGCGGAGTGCTGAAAACACCAGGAAACGTGTTTTTCGCATTCAATAGCACGAAAACAGCGATTTGGGTGATTCTGCACACTTGTAACAGCAGAATCATGAATTTATCACTGAAAATGCATATCTCAGTTGGAAACCCAACAAAACCGAAGATATCGCAGTATCCGCATGTGAAACGCACTGTGGAGTGCTGAAAACACCAGGAAACGTGTTTTTCGGATTCAATAGCACGAAAACTGCGATTTCGGTGGTTCTGCACACTTGTAACAACGGGATCATGTAGATTATCACTGAAAATGCATATCTCAGCTGGAAACCCAACGAAACCGAAGATATCGCTGTTTCAGCATGTCAAACGCACTGTGGAGTGCTGCAAACACCAGAAAACGTGTTTTATGCATTCAATATCACGAAAACACTGGTTTCAGTGATTCTGCACACTTGCAACAGCAGAATCATGAATTTATCACTGAAAGTGCATATCTCAGTTGGAAACCCAACCAAACCGAAGATATCGCAGTTTCCGCATGTCAAACGCACTGTGGAGTGCTGAAAACACCAGAAAACGTGTTTTATGCATTCAATATCACGAAAACAGTGATTTCGGTGATTCTGCACACTTGTAACAGCAGAATCATGAATTTATCACTGAAAATGCATATCTCAGCTGGAAACCGAACGAAACCGAAGATATAGCAGTTTCCGCATGTCAAACGCACTGCGGAGTGCTGAAAACACCAGGAAACGTGTTTTTCGCATTCAATAGCACGAAAACAGCGATTTCGGTGATTCTGCACACTTGTAACAGCAGAAACATGAATTTACCACTGAAAATGCATATCTCAGCAGGAAACCCAACAAAACCGAAGATATCGCTGTTTCAGCATGTCAAACGCACTGTGGAGTGCTGCAAACACCAGAAAACGTGTTTTATGCATTCAATATCACGAAAACACTGGTTTCAGTGATTCTGCACACTTGCAACAGCAGAATCATGAATTTATCACTGAAAATGCATATCTCAGTTGGAAACCCAACGAAACCGAAGATATCACTGTTTCCGCAAATCAAGCGCACTGTGGAGTGCTGAAAACACCAGGAAACGTGTTTTTCGCATTCAATAGCACGAAAACGGCGATTTCGGTGAGTCTGCACACTTGTAACAGCAGAATCATGAATTTATCACTCAAAATGCATATCTCAGCTGGAAACCCAACTATACCGAAGATATTTCTGTTTCCGCATGTCAAACGCACTGCGGAGTACTGAAAACACCAGGAAACGTGTTTTTCGCATTCAATAGCACGAAAACAGCGATTTGGGTGTTTCTGCACACCTGTAACAGCAGAATCATGAAGTTATCAATGAAAATGCATATCTCAGATGGAAACTCAACGAAACCGAAGATATCGCAGTTTCCGCAAGTCACACGCACTGTGGAGTGCTGAAAGCACCAGAAAACGTGTTTTATGCATTCAATATCACGAAAACAGCGGCTTCGGTGATTCTGCACACTTGTAACAGCAGGATAATGAAGATTATCACTGTAAATGCATAACTCAGCTGGAAACCCAACTATACCGAAGATATTTCTGTTTCCGCATGTGAAACGCACTGTGGAGTGCTGAAAACACCAGGAAACGTGTTTTTCCCATTCAATATCACGAAAACAGCATTTTCGTTGATTCTGCACACTTGTAACAACGGGATCATGTAGATTATCACTGAAAATGCATATCTCAGCTGGAAACCCAACGAAACCGAAGATATCGCAGTTTCCGCATGTCAAACGCACTGTGGAGTGCTGAAAACACCAGAAAACGTGTTTTATGCATTCAATATCACGAAAACAGCGATTTCGGTGATTCTGCACACTTGTAACAGCAGAATCATGAATTTATCACTGAAAATGCATATCTCAGCTGGAAACCGAACGAAACCAAAGATATAGCAGTTTCCGCATGTCAAACGCACTGTGGAGTGCTGAACACACCAGAAAACGTGTTTTATGCATTCAAAAGCACCAAAGCATCGGTTTCGGAGATCCTGCACACTTGTAACAGCAGGATAATGAAGATTATTACTGAAAATGCATATCTCAGCTGGAAACCCAGCTATACCGAAGATATCTCAGTTTCCGCATGTCAAACGCACTGCGGAGTTCTGAAAACACCAGGAAACGTGTTTTTCGGCTTCAATAGCACGAAAACAGCGATTTCGGTGATTCTGCACACTTGTAACAGCAGAATCATGAATTTATCACTGAAAATGCATATCTCAGCTGGAAACCCAAACAAACCGAAGATATCGCAGTTTCCGCATGTCAAACGCGCTGCGGAGTGCTGAAAACACCAGGAAACGTGTTTTTCGCATTCAATATCACGAAAACAGCGTTTTCGTTGTTTCTGCACACCTGTAACAGCAGAATCACGAATTTATCACTGAAAATGCATATCTCAGCTGGAAACCCAACGATACCGTAGATATCGCGGTTGCCGCATGTCAAACGCACTGTCGAGTACTGAAAACACAAGAAAACGTGTTTTTCGCATTCAATAGCACGAAGACAGCGATTTCGGTGATTCTGCATACTTCTCACAGAAGAATATCCAAGATTATCATAGATAATGCATATCTCAGCTGGAAACCCAACGAAACCGAAGATATCGCAGTTTCCGCATGTCAAACGCACTGTGGAGTGCTGAAAACACCAGAAAACGTGTTTTATGCATTCAATATCACGAAAACAGTGATTTCGGTGATTCTGCACACTTGTAACAGCAGAATCATGAATTTATCACTGAAAATGCATATCTCAGCTGGAAACCGAACGAAACCGAAGATATAGCAGTTTCCGCATGTCAAACGCACTGTGGAGTGCTGAACACACCAGAAAACGTGTTTTATGCATTCAAAAGCACCAAAGCATCGGTTTCGGAGATCCTGCACACTTGTAACAGCAGGATAATGAAGATTATTACTGAAAATGCATATCTCAGCTGGAAACCCAACTATACCGAAGATATCTCAGTTTCCGCAAGTCAAACGCACTGCGGAGTTCTGAAAACACCAGGAAACGTGTTTTTCGGATTCAATAGCACGAAAACAGCGATTTCGGTGATTCTGCACACTTGTAACAGCAGAATCATGAATTTATCACTGAAAATGCATATCTCAGCTGGAAACCCAACCAAACCGAAGATATCGCAGTTTCCGCATGTCAAACGCGCTGCGGAGTGCTGAAAACACCAGGAAACGTGTTTTTCGCATTCAATATCACGAAAACAGCGTTTTCGTTGTTTCTGCACACCTGTAACAGCAGAATCACGAATTTATCACTGAAAATGCATATCTCAGTTGGAAACCCAACGAAACCGATGATATCACAGTTTCCGCAAATCAAGCGCACTGTGGAGTGCTGAAAACACCAGGAAACGTGTTTTTCGCATTCAATAGCACGAAAACAGCGATTTCGATGATTCTGCACACTTGTAACAGCAGAATCATGAATTTATCACTGAAAATGCATATCTCAGTTGGAAACCCAACGAAACCGATGATATCACAGTTTCCGCAAATCAAGCGCACTGTGGAGTGCTGAAAACACCAGGAAACGTGTTTTTCCCATTCAATATCACGAAAACAGCATTTTCGTTGATTCTGCACACTTGTAACAACGGGATCATGTAGATTATCACTGAAAATGCATATCTCAGCTGGAAACCCAATGATACCGTAGATATCGCGGTTGCCGCATGTCAAACGCACTGTCGAGTGCTGAAAACACAAGAAAACGCGTTTTTCGCATTCAATAGCACGAAGACAGCGATTTCGGTGATTCTGCATACTTCTCACAGAAGAATATCCAAGATTATCATAGATAATGCATGTCGCAGCTGGCAACCCCACGAAAACGGAGATATCGCGGTTTCCGCAAATCAAACGCACTGTGGAGTGCTGAAAACACCAGGAAACGTGGTTTTCGCATTCAATAGCACGAAAACAGCGATTTCGGTGATTCAGCACACTTGCAACAGCAGAATCATGAATTTATCACTGAAAATGCATATCTCAGTTGGAAACCCAACGAAACCGATGATATCACAGTTTCCGCAAATCAAGCGCACTGTGGAGTGCTGAAAACACCAGGAAACGTGTTTTTCGCATTCAATAGCACGAAAACAGCGATTTCGATGATTCTGCACACTTGTAACAGCAGAATCATGAATTTATCACTGAAAATGCATATCTCAGCTGGAAACCCAACTGTACCGACGATATCACAGTTTCCGCAAATCTAGCGCACTGTGGAGTGCTGAAAACACCAGGAAACGTGTTTTTCCCATTCAATATCACGGAAACAGCATTTTCGTTGATTCTGCACACTTGTAACAACGGGATCATGTAGATTATCACTGAAAATGCATATCTCAGCTGGAAACCCAACGAAACCGAAGATATCGCAGTTTCCGCATGTCAAACGCACTGTGGAGTGCTGAAAACACCAGAAAACGTGTTTTATGCATTCAATATCACGAAAACAGTGATTTCGGTGATTCTGCACACTTGTAACAGCAGAATCATGAATTTATCACTGAAAATGCATATCTCAGCTGGAAACCGAACGAAACCGAAGATATAGCAGTTTCCGCATGTCAAACGCACTGTGGAGTGCTGAACACACCAGAAAACGTGTTTTATGCATTCAAAAGCACCAAAGCATCGGTTTCGGAGATCCTGCACACTTGTAACAGCAGGATAATGAAGATTATTACTGAAAATGCATATCTCAGCTGGAAACCCAACTATACCGAAGATATCTCAGTTTCCGCAAGTCAAACGCACTGCGGAGTTCTGAAAACACCAGGAAACGTGTTTTTCGGATTCAATAGCACGAAAACAGCGATTTCGGTGATTCTGCACACTTGTAACAGCAGAATCATGAATTTATCACTGAAAATGCATATCTCAGCTGGAAACCCAACCAAACCGAAGATATCGCAGTTTCCGCATGTCAAACGCGCTGCGGAGTGCTGAAAACACCAGGAAACGTGTTTTTCGCATTCAATAGCACGAAAACAGCGATTTCGATGATTCTGCACACTTGTAACAGCAGAATCATGAATTTATCACTGAAAATGCATATCTCAGCTGGAAACCCAACGAAACCGAAGATATCGCAGTTTCCGCATGTCAAACGCATTGTGGAGTGCTGAAAACACCAGAAAACGTGTTTTATGCATTCAGTATCACGAAAACAGCGATTTCGGTGATTCTGCACACTTGTAACAGCAGAATCATGAATTTATCACTGAAAATGCATATCTCAGCTGGAAACCCAACTGTACCGACGAAATCACAGTTTCCGCAAATCTAGCGCACTGTGGAGTGCTGAAAACACCAGGAAACGTGGTTTTCGCTTCCAATAGCTCGAAAACAGCGATTTCGGTGATTCTGCACACCTGTAACAGCAGAATCACGAATTTATCACTGAAAATGACTATCTCAGCTGGAAACACAACGAAACCGTAGATATCGCGGTTTCCGCATGTCAAACGCACTGTCGAGTGCTGAAAACACAAGAAAACGTGTTTTTCGCATTCAATACCACGAAGACAGCGATTTCGGTGATTCTGCATACTTCTCACAGAAGAATATCCAAGATTATCATAGATAATGCATGTCGCAGCTGGCAACCCCACGAAAACGAAGATATCGCGGTTTCCGCAAATCAAACGCACTGTGGAGTGCTGAAAACACCAGGAAACGTGTTTTTCGCATTCAATAGCAAGAAAACAGCGATTTCGGTGATTCAGCACACTTGCAACAGCAGAATCATGAATTTATCACTGAAAATGCATATCTCACCTGGAAACCCAACGAAACCGAAGATATCGCAGTTTCCGTAAATCAAGCGCACTGTGGAGTGCTGAAAACACCAGGAAACGTGTTTTTCGCATTCAATAGCACGAAAACAGCGATTTCGGTGATTCTGCACACTTGTAACAGCAGAATCATGAATTTATCACTGAAAATGCATATCTCAGCTGGAAACCCAACGAAACCGAAGATATCGCAGTTTCCGCAAATCAAGCGCACTGTGGAGTGCTGAAAACACCAGGAAACGTGTTTTTCGCATTCAATAGCACGAAAACAGCGATTTCGGTGATTCTGCACACTTGTAACAGCAGAATCATGAATTTATCACTGAAAATGCATATCTCAGCTGGAAACCCAACTGTACCGACGATATCACAGTTTCCGCAAATCTAGCGCACTGCGGAGTGCTGAAAACACCAGGAAACGTGTTTTATGCATTCAATATCACGAAAACAGCGGTTTCGGTGATTCTGCACACTTGTAACAGCAGGATAATGAAGATTATCACTGTAAATGCATAACTCAGCTGGAAACCCAACTATACCGAAGATATTTCTGTTTCCGCATGTCAAACGCACTGCGGAGTGCTGAAAACACCAGGAACCGTGTTTTTCGCATTCAATTGCACGAAAACAGCGATTTGGGTGTTTCTGCACACCTGTAACAGCAGAATCATGAATTTATCACTCAAAATGCATATCTCAGCTGGAAACCCAACTATACCGAAGATATTTCAGTTTCCGCATGTCAAACGCACTGCGGAGTGCTGAAAACTCCAGGAAACGTGTTTTTCGCATTCAATAGCTCGAAAACAGCGATTTGGGTGTTTCAGCACACCTGTAACAGCAGAATCATGAATTTATCACTGAAAATGCATATCTCAGCTGGAAACCCAAAGATACCAAAGATATCGCAGTTTCCGCATGTCAAACGCACTGAGGAGTGCTGAAAACACCAGAAAACGTGTTTTATGCATTCAAAAGCACCAAAACAGCGGTTTCGGAGATTCTGCACACTTGTAACAGCAGGATAATGAAGATTATTACTGAAAATGCATATCTCAGCTGGAAACCCAACTATACCGAAGATATCTCAGTTTCCGCATGTCAAACACACTGCGGAGTGCTGAAAACACCAGAAAACGTGTTTTATGAATTCAAAAGCACCAAAACAGCGGTTTCGGAGATTCTGCACACTTGTAACAGCAGGATAATGAAGATTATCACTGAAAATGCATAACTCAGCTGGAAACCCAACGAAACCGAAGATATCGCAGTTTCCGCATGTCAAACGCACTGTCTAGTGCTCAAAACACCAGAAAACGTGTTTTTCGCATTCAATAGCACGAAAACAGCGATTTCGGTGATTCTGCACACTTGTAACAGCAGAATCATGAATTTATCACTGAAAATGCATATCTCAGCTGGAAACCCAACTGTACCGACGATATCACAGTTTCCGCAAATCTAGCGCACTGCGGAGTGCTGAAAACACCAGGAAACGTGTTTTATGCATTCAATATCACGAAAACAGCGGTTTCGGTGATTCTGCACACTTGTAACAGCAGAATCATGAATTTATCACTGAAAATGCATATCTCAGCTGGAAACCCAACTGTACCGACGATATCACAGTTTCCGCAAATCTAGCGCACTGTGGAGTGCTGAAAACACCAGGAAACTTGGTATTCGATTCCAATAGCACGAAAACAGCGATTTCGGTGATTCTGCACACCTGTAAAAGCAGAATCATGAATTTATCACTGAAAATGCATAACTCAGCTGGAAACCCAACTATACCGAAGATATTTCTGTTTCCGCATGTCAAACGCACTGCGGAGTGCTGAAAACACCAGGAAACGTGTTTTTCGCATTCAATAGCACGAAAACAGCGGTTTCGGAGATTCTGCACACTTGTAACAGCAGGATAATGAAGATTATTACTGAAAATGCATATCTCAGCTGGAAACCCAACTATACCGAAGATATCTCAGTTTCCGCATGTCAAACGCACTGCGGAGTGCTGAAAACACCAGGAAACGTGTTTTTCGCATTCAATAGCACGAAAACAGCGGTTTCGGAGATTCTGCACACTTGTAACAGCAGGATAATGAAGATTATTACTGAAAATGCATATCTCAGCTGGAAACCCAACTATACCGAAGATATCTCAGTTTCCGCATGTCAAACGCACTGCGGAGTGCTGAAAACACCAGGAAACGTGTTTTTTGCATTCAATAGCACGATAACAGCGATTTCGGTGATTCTGCACACTTGTAACAGCAGAATCGAGAATTTATCACTGAAAATGCATATTTCAGCTGGAAACCCAACGAAACCGAAGATATCGCAGTTTCCGCATGTCAAACGCACTGTGGAGTGCTGAAAACACCAGAAAACGTGTTTTATGAATTCAAAAACACCAAAACAGCGGTTTCGGAGATTCTGCACACTTGTAACAGCAGGATAATGAAGATTATTACTGAAAATGCATATCTCAGCTGGAAACCCAACTATACCGAAGATATCTCAGTTTCCGCATGTCAAACGCACTGCGGAGTGCTGAAAACACCAGGAAACGTGTTTTTTGCATTCAATAGCACGATAACAGCGATTACGGTGATTCTGCACACTTGTAGCAGCAGAATCATGAATTTATCACTGAAAATGCATAACTCAGCTGGAAACCCAACTATACCGAAGATATTTCTGTTTCCGCATGTCAAACGCACTGCGGAGTGCTGAAAACACAAGGAAACGTGTTTTTCGCATTCAATAGCACGAAAACAGCGATATGGGTGTTTCTGCACACCTGTAACAGCAGAATCATGAATTTATCACTGAAAATGCATATCTCAGCTGGAAACCCAAAGATACCAAAGATGTCGCAGTTTCCGCATGTCAAACGCACTGTGGAGTGCTGAAAACACCAGAAAACGTGTTTTATGAATTCAAAAACACCAAAACAGCGATTTCGGTGATTCTGCACACCTGTAAAAGCAGAATCATGAATTTATCACTGAAAATGCATAACTCAGCTGGAAACCCAACTGTACCGACGATATCACAGTTTCCGCAAATCTAGCGCACTGTGGAGTGCTGAAAACACCAGGAAACTTGGTATTCGCTTCCAATAGCACGAAAACAGCGATTTCGGTGATTCTGCACACCTGTAAAAGCAGAATCATGAATTTATCACTGAAAATGCATAACTCAGCTGGAAACCCAACTATACCGAAGATATTTCTGTTTCCGCATGTCAAACGCACTGCGGAGTGCTGAAAACACCAGGAAACGTGTTTTTCGCATTCAATAGCACGAAAACAGCGATGTGGGTGTTTCTGCACACCTGTAACATCAGAATCATGAATTTATCACTGAAAATGCATATCTCATCTGGAAACCCAACGAAACCGAAGATATCGCAGTGTCCGCATGTCAAACGCACTGCGGAGTGCTGAAAACACCAGGAAACGTGTTTTTCGCATTCAATAGCACGAAGACAGCGATTTCGGTGATTCTGCATACTTCTCACAGAAGAATATCCAAGATTATCATAGATAATGCATGTCGCAGCTGGCAACCCCACGAAAACGAAGATATCGCGGTTACCGCAAATCAAACGCACAGTGGAGTGCTGAAAACACCAGGAAACGTGTTTTTCGCATTCAATAGCACGAAAACAGCGATTTCGGTGATTCAGCACACTTGCAACAGCAGAATCATGAATTGATCACTGAAAATGCATATCTCAGTTGGAAACCCAACGATACAGAAGATATCACAGTTTCCGCAAATCAAGCGCACTGTGGAGTGCTGAAAACACCAGGAAACGTGTTTTTCGCATTCAATAGCACGAAAACAGCGATTTCGGTGATTCAGCACACTTGCAACAGCAGAATCATGAATTGATCACTGAAAATGCATATCTCAGTTGGAAACCCAACGATACAGAAGATATCACAGTTTCCGCAAATCAAGCGCACTGTGGAGTGCTGAAAACACCAGGAAACGTGTTTTTCGCATTCAATAGCACGAAAACAGCGATTTCGGTGATTCTGCACACTTGTAACAGCAGAATCATGAATTTATCACTCAAAATGCATATCTCAGCTGGAAACCCAACTATACCGAAGATATTTCTGTTTCCGCATGTCAAACGCACTGCGGAGTGCTGAAAACACCAGGAAACGTGTTTTTCGCATTCAATAGCTCGAAAACAGCGATTTGGGTGTTTCTGCACACCTGTAACAGCAGAATCATGAATTTATCACTGAAAATGCATATCTCAGCTGGAAACCCAAAGATACCAAAGATATCGCAGTTTCCGCATGTCAAACGCACTGCGGAGTGCTGAAAACACCAGAAAACGTGTTTTATGCATTCAAAAGCACCAAAACAGCGGTTTCGGAGATTCTGCACACTTGTAACAGCAGGATAATGAAGATTATTACTGAAAATGCATATCTCAGCTGGAAACCCAACTATACCGAAGATATCTCAGTTTCCGCATGTCAAACACACTGCGGAGTGCTGAAAACACCAGGAAACGGGTTTTTCGCATTCAATAGCACGAAAACAGCGATTTCGGTGATTCTGCACACTTGTAACAGCAGAATCATGAATTTATCACTGAAAATGCATACCTCAGCTGGAAACCCAACGAAACCGAAGATATCGCAGTTTCCGCATGTCAAACGCACTGTGGAGTGCTGAAAACACCAGAAAACGTGTTTTATGCATTCAATATCACGAAAACAGCGATTTCGGTGATTCTGCACACTTGTAACAGCAGAATCATGAATTTATCACTGAAAATGCATATCTCAGCTGGAAACCCAACTGTACCGACGATATCACAGTTTCCGCAAATCTAGAGCACTGTGGAGTGCTGAAAACACCAGGAAACGTGGTATTCGCTTCCAATAGCACGAAAACAGCGATTTCGGTGATTCTGCACACCTGTAAAAGCAGAATCATGAATTTATCACTGAAAATGCATAACTCAGCTGGAAACCCAACTATACCGAAGATATTTCTGTTTCCGCATGTCAAACGCACTGCGGAGTGCTGAAAACACCAGGAAACGTGTTTTTCGCATTCAATAGCACGAAAACAGCGATTTGGGTGTTTCTGCACACCTGTAACAGCAGAATCATGAATTTATCACTGAAAATGCATATCTCAGCTGGAAACCCAAAGATACCAAAGATGACGCAGTTTCCGCATGTCAAACGCACTGTGGAGTGCTGAAAACACCAGAAAACGTGTTTTATGAATTCAAAAGCACCAAAACAGCGGTTTCGGAGATTCTGCACACTTGTAACAGCAGGATAATGAAGATTATTACTGAAAATGCATATCTCAGCTGGAAACCCAACGAAACCGAAGATATCGCAGTTTCCGCATGTCAAACGCACTGTGGAGTTCTGAAAACACCAGGTAACGTGTTTTTCGCATTCAATAGCACGAAAACAGCGATTACGGTGATTCTGCACACTTGTAACAGCAGAATCATGAATTTAGCACTGAAAATGTATATCTCAGCTGGAAAACCAACGAACACGAAGATATCGCAGTTTCCGCATGTCAAACTCACTGTGGAGTGCTGAAAACACAAGAAAACGTGTTTTATGTATTCAATATCGCGAAAACAGCGATTTCGGCGATTCTGCACACTTGTAACAGCAGAATCATGAATTTATCACTGAAAATGCATATCTCAGCTGGAAACCCAACGAAACCGAAGATATCACAGTTTCCGCAAATCAAGCGCACTGTGGAGTGCTGAAAACACCAGGAAACGTGTTTTTCGCATTCAATAGCACGAAAACAGGGATTTCGGTGATTCTGCACACTTGTAACAGCAGAATCATGTATTTATCACTGAAAATGCATATCTCAGCTGGAAACCCAACGAAACCGAAGATATCGCAGTTTCCACATGTCACACGCACTGTGGAGTGCTGAAAACACCTGAAAACGTGTTTTATGCATTCAATATCACGAAATCAGCGGTTTCGGTGATTCTGCACACTTGTAACAGCAGGATAATGAAGATTATCACTGTAAATGCATAACTCAGCTGGAAACCCAACTATACCGAAGATATTTCTGTTTCCGCATGTCAAACGCACTGCGGAGTGCTGAAAACACCAGGAAACGTGTTTTTCGCATTCAATAGCACGAAAACAGCGATTTGGTTGTTTCTGCACACCTGTAACAGCAGAATCATGAATTTATCACTGAAAATGCATATCTCAGCTGGAAACCCAAGGATACCAAGATATCGCAGGTTCCGCATGTCAAACGCACTGTGGAGTTCTGAAAACACCAGGAAACGTGTTTTTCGCATTCAATAGCACGAAAACAGCGATTTCGGTGATTCAGCACACTTGCAACAGCACAATCATGAATTTATCACTGAAAATGCATATCTCAGTTGGAAACCCAACGAAACAGAAGATATCACAGCTTCCGCAAATCAAGCGCACTGTGGAGTGCTGAAAACACCAGGAACCGTGTTTTTCGCATTCAATAGCACGAAAACAGCGATTTCGGTGATTCTGCACACTTGTAACAGCATAATCATGAATTTATCACTGAAAATGCATATCTCAGCTGGAAACCCAAGGAAACCGAAGATATCGCAGTTTCCGCATGTCAAACGCACTGTAGAGTGCTGAAAACACCAGAAAACGTGTTTTATGCATTCAATATCACGAAAACAGCGGTTTCGGTGATTCTGCACACTTGTAACAGCAGGATAAGGAAGATTATCACTGAAATTGCATATCTCAGCTGGGAACCCAACGAAACCGAAGATATCGCAGTTTCCGCATGTCAAACGCACTGTGGAGTGCTGAAAACACCAGAAAACATGTTTTATGCATTCAATATCACGAAAACAGCGATTTCGGTGATTCTGCACACTTGTAACAGCAGAATCATGAATTTATCACTGAAAATGCATATCTCAGCTGGAAACCCAACTGTACCGACGATATCACAGTTTCCGCAAATCTAGCGCACTGTGGAGTGCTGAAAACACCAGGAAACGTGGTATTCGCTTCCAATAGCACGAAAACAGCGATTTCGGTGATTCTGCACACCTGTAAAAGCAGAATCATGAATTTATCACTGAAAATGCATAACTCAGCTGGAAACCCAACCATACCGAAGATATTTCTGTTTCCGCAAGTCAAACGCACTGCGGAGTGCTGAAAACACCAGGAAACGTGTTTTTCGCATTCAATAGCACGAAAACAGCGATTTGGGTGTTTCTGCACACCTGTAACAGCAGAATCATGAATTTATCACTGAAAATGCATATCTCAGCTGGAAACCCAAAGATACCTAAGATGTCGCAGTTTCCGCATGTCAAACGCACTGTGGAGTGCTGAAAACACCAGAAAACGTGTTTTATGAATTCAAAAGCACCAAAACAGCGGTTTCGGAGATTCTGCACACTTGTAACAGCAGGATAATGAAGATTATTACTGAAAATGCATATCTCAGCTGGAAACCCAACTATACCGAAGACATCTCAGTTTCCGCATGTCAAACGCACTGCGGAGTGCTGAAAACACCAGGAAACGTGTTTTTTGCATTCAATAGCACGATAACAGCGATTTCGGTGATTCTGCACACTTGTAACAGCAGAATCATGAATTTATCTCTGAAAATGCATATCTAAGCTGGAAACCCAACGACACCGAAGATATCGCAGTTTCCGCATGTCAAACGCACTGTGGATTGTTGAAAACACCAGAAAACGTGTTTTATGCATTCAATATCACGAAAACAGCGATTTCGGCGATTCTGCACACTTGTAACAGCAGAATCATGAATTTATCACTGAAAATGCATATCTCAGCTGGAAACCCAACGAAACCGAAGATATCACAGTTTCCGCAAATCAAGCGCACTGTGGTGTGCTGAAAACACCAGGAAACGTGTTTTTCGCATTCAATAGCACGAAAACAGCGATTTGGGTGTTTCGGCACACCTGTAACAGCAGAATCATGAATTTATCACTGAAAATGCATATCTCAGCTGGAAACCCAAAGATGCCAAAGATATCGCAGGTTCCGCATGTCAAACGCACTGTGGAGTTCTGAAAACACCAGGAAACGTGTTTTTCGCATTCAATAGCACGAAAACAGCGATTTCGGTGATTCTGCACACTTGTAACAGCAGAATCATGAATTTATCACTGAAAATGCATATCTCAGCTGGAAACCCAGAGATACCAAAGATTACGCAGTTTCCGCATGTCAAACGCACTGTGGAGTTCTGAAAACACCAGGAAACGTGTTTTTCGCATTCAATAGCACTAAAACAGCGATTTCGGTGATTCAGCACACTTGCAACAGCACAATCATGAATTTATCACTGAAAATGCATATCTCAGTTGGAAACCCAACGAAACCGAAGATATCACAGCTTCCGCAAATCAAGCGCACTGTGGAGTGCTGAAAACACCAGGAACCGTGTTTTTCGCATTCAATAGCCCGAAAACAGCGATTTCGGTGATTCTGCACACTTGTAACAGCAGAATCATGAATTTATCACTCAAAATGCATATCTCAGCTGGAAACCCAACTATACCGAAGATATTTCTGTTTCCGCATGTCAAACGCACTGCGGAGTGCTGAAAACACCAGGCAACGTGTTTTTCGCATTCAATAGCTCGAAAACAGCGATTTGGGTGTTTCTGCACACCTGTAACAGCAGAATCATGAATTTATCACTGAAAATGCATATCTCAGCTGGAAACCCAAAGATACCAAAGATATCGCAGTTTCCGCATGTCAAACGCACTGCGGAGTGCTGAAAACACCAGAAAACGTGTTTTATGCATTCAAAAGCACCAAAACAGCGGTTTCGGAGATTCTGCACACTTGTAACAGCAGGATAATGAAGATTATTACTGAAAATGCATATCTCAGCTGGAAACCCAACTATACCGAAGATATCTCAGTTTCCGCATGTCAAACACACTGCGGAGTGCTGAAAACACCAGGAAACGGGTTTTTGGCATTCAATAGCACGAAAACAGCGATTTCGGTGATTCTGCACACTTGTAACAGCAGAATCATGAATTTATCACTGAAAATGCATATCTCAGCTGGAAACCCAACTGTACCGACGATATCACAGTTTCCGCAAACCTAGCGCACTGTGGAGTGCTGAAAACACCAGGAAACGTGGTATTCGCTTCCAATAGCACGAAAACAGCGATTTCGGTGATTCTGCGCACCTGTAAAAGCAGAATCATGAATTTATCACTGAAAATGCATAACTCAGCTGGAAACCCAACTATACCGAAGATATTTCTGTTTCCGCATGTCAAACGCACTGCGGAGTGCTGAAAACACCAGGAAACGTGTTTTTCGTATTCAATAGCACGAAAACAGCGATTTGGGTGTTTCTGCACACCTGTAACAGCAGAATCATGAATTTATCACTGAAAATGCATATCTCAGCTGGAAACCCAAAGATACCAAAGATGTCGCAGTTTCCGCATGTCAAACGCACTGTGGAGTGCTGAAAACACCAGAAAACGTGTTTTATGAATTCAAAAGCACCAAAACAGCGGTTTCGGAGATTCTGCACACTTGTAACAGCAGGATAATGAAGATTATTACTGAAAATGCATATCTCAGCTGGAAACCCAACGAAACCGAAGATATCGCAGTTTCCGCATGTCAAACGCACTGTGGAGTTCTGAAAACACCAGGTAACGTGTTTTTCGCATTCAATAGCACGAAAACAGCGGTTTCGGTGATTCTGCACACTTGTAACAGCAGAATCATGAATTTATCACTGAAAATGTATATCTCAGCTGGAAAACCAACGAACACGAAGATATCGCAGTTTCCGCATGTCAAACTCACTGTGGAGTGCTGAAAACACCAGAAAACGTGTTTTATGCATTCAATATCACGAAAACAGCGATTTCGGCGATTCTGCACACTTGTAACAGCAGAATCATGAATTTATCACTGAAAATGCATATCTCAGCTGGAAACCCAGAGATACCAAAGATATCGCAGTTTCCGCATGTCAAACGCACTGTGGAGTTCTGAAAACACCAGGAAACGTGTTTCTCGCATTCAATAGCACGAAAACAGCGATTTCGGTGATACAGCACACTTGCAACAGCACAATCATGAATTTATCACTGAAAATGCATATCTCAGTTGGAAACCCAACGAAACAGAAGATATCACAGCTTCCGCAAATCAAGCGCACTGTGGAGTGCTGAAAACACCAGGAACCGTGTTTTTCGCATTCAATAGCACGAAAACAGCGATTTCGGTGATTCTGCACACTTGTAACAGCAGAATCATGAATTTATCACTGAAAATGCATATCTCAGCTGGAAACCCAAGGAAACCGAAGATATCGCAGTTTCCGCATGTCAAACGCACTGTGGAGTGCTGAAAACACCAGGAACCATGTTTTTCGCATTCAATAGCACGAAAACAGCGATTTCGGTGATTCTGCACACTTGTAACAGCAGAATCATGAATTTATCACTGAAAATGCATATCTCAGCTGGAAACCCAAGGAAACCGAAGATATCGCAGTTTCCGCATGTCAAACGCACTGTGGAGTGCTGAAAACACCAGGAACCATGTTTTTCGCATTCAATAGCACGAAAACAGCGATTTCGGTGATTCTGCGCACCTGTAAAAGCAGAATCATGAATTTATCACTGAAAATGCATATCTCAGCTGGAAACCCAACGAAACCGAAGATATCACAGTTTCCGCAAATCAAGCGCACTGTGGTGTGCTGAAAACACCAGGAAACGTGTTTTTCGCATTCAATAGCACGAAAACAGCGATTTCGGTGATTCTGCACACTTGTAACAGCAGAATCATGAATTTATCACTGAAAATGCATATCTCAGCTGGAAACCCAAAGATACCAAAGATGTCGCAGTTTCCGCATGTCAAACGCACTGTGGAGTTCTGAAAACACCAGGAAACGTGTTTTATGCATTCAATATCACGAAAACAGCGGTTTCGGTGATTCTGCACACTTGTAACAGCAGGATAAGGAAGATTATCACTGAAATTGCATATCTCAGCTGGGAACCCAACGAAACCGAAGATATCGCAGTTTCCGCATGTCAAACGCACTGTGGAGTGCTGAAAACACCAGAAAACATGTTTTATGCATTCAATATCACGAAAACAGCGATTTCGGTGATTCTGCACACTTGTAACAGCAGAATCATGAATTTATCACTGAAAATGCATATCTCAGCTGGAAACCCAACTGTACCGACGATATCACAGTTTCCGCAAATCTAGCGCACTGTGGAGTGCTGAAAACACCAGGAAACGTGGTATTCGCTTCCAATAGCACGAAAACAGCGATTTCGGTGATTCTGCACACCTGTAAAAGCAGATTCATGAATTTATCACTGAAAATGCATAACTCAGCTGGAAACCCAACCATACCGAAGATATTTCTGTTTCCGCATGTCAAACGCACTGCAGAGTGCTGAAAACACCAGGAAACGAGTTTTTCGCATTCAATAGCACGAAAACAGCGATTTGGGTGTTTCTGCACACCTGTAACAGCAGAATCATGAATTTATCACTGAAAATGCATATCTCAGCTGGAAACCCAAAGATACCAAAGATGTCGCAGTTTCCGCATGTCAAACGCACTGTGGAGTGCTGAAAACACCAGAAAACGTGTTTTATGAATTCAAAAGCACCAAAACAGCGGTTTCGGAGATTCTGCACACTTGTAACAGCAGGATAATGAAGATTATTACTGAAAATGCATATCTCAGCTGGAAACCCAACTATACCGAAGACATCTCAGTTTCCGCATGTCAAACGCACTGCGGAGTGCTGAAAACACCAGGAAACGTGTTTTTTGCATTCAATAGCACGATAACAGCGATTTCGGTGATTCTGCACACTTGTAACAGCAGAATCATGAATTTATCTCTGAAAATGCATATCTAAGCTGGAAACCCAACGACACCGAAGATATCGCAGTTTCCGCATGTCAAACGCACTGTGGATTGTTGAAAACACCAGAAAACGTGTTTTATGCATTCAATATCACGAAAACAGCGATTTCGGCGATTCTGCACACTTGTAACAGCAGAATCATGAATTTATCACTGAAAATGCATATCTCAGCTGGAAACCCAACGAAACCGAAGATATCACAGTTTCCGCAAATCAAGCGCACTGTGGTGTGCTGAAAACACCAGGAAACGTGTTTTTCGCATTCAATAGCACGAAAACAGCGATTTCGGTGATTCTGCACACTTGTAACAGCAGAATCATGAATTTATCACTGAAAATGCATATCTCAGTTGGAAACCCAACGAAACCGAAGATATCGCAGCTTCCGCAAATCAAGCGCACTGTGGAGTGCTGAAAACACCAGGAACCGTGTTTCTCGCATTCAATAGCCCGAAAACAGCGATTTCGGTGATTCTGCACACTTGTAACAGCAGAATCATGAATTTATCACTCAAAATGCATATCTCAGCTGGAAACCCAACTATACCGAAGATATTTCTGTTTCCGCATGTCAAACGCACTGCGGAGTGCTGAAAACACCAGGCAACGTGTTTTTCGCATTCAATAGCTCGAAAACAGCGATTTGGGTGTTTCTGCACACCTGTAACAGCAGAATCATGAATTTATCACTGAAAATGCATATCTCAGCTGGAAACCCAAAGATACCAAAGATATCGCAGTTTCCGCATGTCAAACGCACTGCGGATTGCTGAAAACACCAGAAAACGTGTTTTATGCATTCAAAAGCACCAAAACAGCGGTTTCGGAGATTCTGCACACTTGTAACAGCAGGATAATGAAGATTATTACTGAAAATGCATATCTCAGCTGGAAACCCAACTATACCGAAGAAATCTCAGTTTCCGCATGTCAAACGCACTGTGGAGTTCTGAAAACACCAGGAAACGGGTTTTTCGCATTCAATAGCACGAAAACAGCGATTTCGGTGATTCTGCACACTTGTAACAGCAGAATCATGAATTTATCACTGAAAATGCATATCTCAGCTGGAAACCCAACGAAACCGAAGATATCGCAGTTTCCGCATGTCAAACTCACTGTGGAGTGCTGAAAACACCAGAAAACGTGTTTTATGCATTCAATATCACGAAAACAGCGATTTCGGCGATTCTGCACACTTGTAACAGCAGAATCATGAATTTATCACTGAAAATGCATATCTCAGCTGGAAACCCAGAGATACCAAAGATATCGCAGTTTCCGCATGTCAAACGCACTGTGGAGTTCTGAAAACACCAGGAAACGTGTTTCTCGCATTCAATAGCACGAAAACAGCGATTTCGGTGATACAGCACACTTGCAACAGCACAATCATGAATTTATCACTGAAAATGCATATCTCAGTTGGAAACCCAACGAAACAGAAGATATCACAGCTTCCGCAAATCAAGCGCACTGTGGAGTGCTGAAAACACCAGGAAACGTGGTATTCGCTTCCAATAGCACGAAAACAGCGATTTCGGTGATTCTGCACACCTGTAAAAGCAGATTCATGAATTTATCACTGAAAATGCATAACTCAGCTGGAAACCCAACCATACCGAAGATATTTCTGTTTCCGCATGTCAAACGCACTGCAGAGTGCTGAAAACACCAGGAAACGAGTTTTTCGCATTCAATAGCACGAAAACAGCGATTTGGGTGTTTCTGCACACCTGTAACAGCAGAATCATGAATTTATCACTGAAAATGCATATCTCAGCTGGAAACCCAAAGATACCAAAGATGTCGCAGTTTCCGCATGTCAAACGCACTGTGGAGTTCTGAAAACACCAGGAAACGTGTTTCTCGCATTCAATAGCACGAAAACAGCGATTTCGGTGATACAGCACACTTGTAACAGCAGAATCATGAATTTATCACTGAAAATGCATATCTCAGCTGGAAACCCAGAGATACCAAAGATATCGCAGTTTCCGCATGTCAAACGCACTGTGGAGTTCTGAAAACACCAGGAAACGGGTTTTTCGCATTCAATAGCACGAAAACAGCGATTTCGGTGATTCTGCACACTTGTAACAGCAGAATCATGAATTTATCACTGAAAATGCATATCTCAGCTGGAAACCCAACGAAACCGAAGATATCGCAGTTTCCGCATGTCAAACTCACTGTGGAGTGCTGAAAACACCAGAAAACGTGTTTTATGCATTCAATATCACGAAAACAGCGATTTCGGCGATTCTGCACACTTGTAACAGCAGAATCATGAATTTATCACTGAAAATGCATATCTCAGCTGGAAACCCAGAGATACCAAAGATATCGCAGTTTCCGCATGTCAAACGCACTGTGGAGTTCTGAAAACACCAGGAAACGTGTTTCTCGCATTCAATAGCACGAAAACAGCGATTTCGGTGATTCTGCACACTTGTAACAGCAGAATCATGAATTTATCACTGAAAATGCATATCTCAGCTGGAAACCCAACGACACCGAAGATATCGCAGTTTCCGCATGTCAAACGCACTGTGGATTGTTGAAAACACCAGAAAACGTGTTTTATGCATTCAATATCACGAAAACAGCGATTTCGGCGATTCTGCACACTTGTAACAGCAGAATCATGAATTTATCACTGAAAATGCATATCTCAGCTGGAAACCCAACGAAACCGAAGATATCACAGTTTCCGCAAATCAAGCGCACTGTGGTGTGCTGAAAACACCAGGAAACGTGTTTTTCGCATTCAATAGCACGAAAACAGCGATTTCGGTGATTCTGCACACTTGTAACAGCAGAATCATGAATTTATCACTGAAAATGCATATCTCAGTTGGAAACCCAACGAAACAGAAGATATCACAGCTTCCGCAAATCAAGCGCACTGTGGAGTGCTGAAAACACCAGGAACCATGTTTTTCGCATTCAATAGCACGAAAACAGCGATTTCGGTGATTCTGCGCACCTGTAAAAGCAGAATCATGAATTTATCACTGAAAATGCATAACTCAGCTGGAAACCCAACTATACCGAAGATATTCCTGTTTCCGCATGTCAAACGCACTGCGGAGTGCTGAAAACACCAGGAAACGTGTTTTTCGTATTCAATAGCACGAAAACAGCGATTTGGGTGTTTCTGCACACTTGTAACAGCAGAATCATGAATTTATCACTGAAAATGCATATCTCAGCTGGAAACCCAACGAAACCGAAGATATCGCAGTTTCCGCATGTCAAACGCACTGTGGAGTGCTGAAAACACCAGAAAACGTGTTTTATGCATTCAATATCACGAAAACAGCGGTTTCGGTGATTCTGCACACTTGTAACAGCAGAATCATGAATTTATCACTGAAAATGCATATCTCAGCTGGAAACCCAACTGTACCGACGATATCACAGTTTCCGCAAATCTAGCGCACTGTGGAGTGCTGAAAACACCAGGAAACGTGGTATTCGCTTCCAATAGCACGAAAACAGCGATTTCGGTGATTCTGCGCACCTGTAAAAGCAGAATCATGAATTTATCACTGAAAATGCATAACTCAGCTGGAAACCCAACTATACCGAAGATATTTCTGTTTCCGCATGTCAAACGCACTGCGGAGTGCTGAAAACACCAGGAAACGTGTTTTTCGTATTCAATAGCACGAAAACAGCGATTTGGGTGTTTCTGCACACCTGTAACAGCAGAATCATGAATTTATCACTGAAAATGCATATCTCAGCTGGAAACCCAAAGATACCAAAGATGTCGCAGTTTCCGCATGTCAAACGCACTGTGGAGTGCTGAAAACACCAGAAAACGTGTTTTATGAATTCAAAAGCACCAAAACAGCGGTTTCGGAGATTCTGCACACTTGTAACAGCAGGATAATGAAGATTATTACTGAAAATGCATATCTCAGCTGGAAACCCAACGAAACCGAAGATATCGCAGTTTCCGCATGTCAAACGCACTGTCTAGTGCTCAAAACACCAGAAAACGTGTTTTTCGCATTCAATAGCACGAAAACAGCGATTTCGGTGATTCTGCACACTTGTAACAGCAGAATCATGAATTTATCACTGAAAATGTATATCTCAGCTGGAAAACCAACGAACACGAAGATATCGCAGTTTCCGCATGTCAAACTCACTGTGGAGTGCTGAAAACACCAGAAAACGTGTTTTATGCATTCAATATCACGAAAACAGCGATTTCGGCGATTCTGCACACTTGTAACAGCAGAATCATGAATTTATCACTGAAAATGCATATCTCAGCTGGAAACCCAGAGATACCAAAGATATCGCAGTTTCCGCATGTCAAACGCACTGTGGAGTTCTGAAAACACCAGGAAACGTGTTTCTCGCATTCAATAGCACGAAAACAGCGATTTCGGTGATACAGCACACTTGCAACAGCACAATCATGAATTTATCACTGAAAATGCATATCTCAGTTGGAAACCCAACGAAACAGAAGATATCACAGCTTCCGCAAATCAAGCGCACTGTGGAGTGCTGAAAACACCAGGAACCATGTTTTTCGCATTCAATAGCACGAAAACAGCGATTTCGGTGATTCTGCACACTTGTAACAGCAGAATCATGAATTTATCTCTGAAAATGCATATCTAAGCTGGAAACCCAACGACACCGAAGATATCGCAGTTTCCGCATGTCAAACGCACTGTGGATTGTTGAAAACACCAGAAAACGTGTTTTATGCATTCAATATCACGAAAACAGCGATTTCGGTGATTCTGCACACTTGTAACAGCAGAATCATGAATTTATCACTGAAAATGCATATCTCAGCTGGAAACCCAACGAAACCGAAGATATCACAGTTTCCGCAAATCTAGCGCACTGTGGTGTGCTGAAAACACCAGGAAACGTGTTTTTCGCATTCAATAGCACGAAAACAGCGATTTGGGTGTTTCTGCACACCTGTAACAGCAGAATCATGAATTTATCACTGAAAATGCATATCTCAGCTGGAAACCCAAAGATACCAAAGATGTCGCAGTTTCCGCATGTCAAACGCACTGTGGAGTGCTGAAAACACCAGAAAACGTGTTTTATGAATTCTAAAGCACCAAAACAGCGGTTTCGGAGATTCTGCACACTTGTAACAGCAGGATAATGAAGATTATTACTGAAAATGCATATCTCAGCTGGAAACCCAACTATACCGAAGATATCTCAGTTTCCGCATGTCAAACACACTGCGGAGTGCTGAAAACACCAGGAAACGGGTTTTTCGCATTCAATAGCACGAAAACAGCGATTTCGGTGATTCTGCACACTTGTAACAGCAGAATCATGAATTTATCACTGAAAATGCATATCTCAGCTGGAAACCCAACGAAACCGAAGATATCGCAGTTTCCGCATGTCAAACGCACTGTGGAGTGCTGAAAACACCAGAAAACGTGTTTTATGCATTCAATATCACGAAAACAGCGGTTTCGGTGATTCTGCACACTTGTAACAGCAGAATCATGAATTTATCACTGAAAATGCATATCTCAGCTGGAAACCCAACTGTACCGACGATATCACAGTTTCCGCAAATCTAGCGCACTGTGGAGTGCTGAAAACACCAGGAAACGTGGTATTCGCTTCCAATAGCACGAAAACAGCGATTTCGGTGATTCTGCGCACCTGTAAAAGCAGAATCATGAATTTATCACTGAAAATGCATAACTCAGCTGGAAACCCAACTATACCGAAGATATTTCTGTTTCCGCATGTCAAACGCACTGCGGAGTGCTGAAAACACCAGGTAACGTGTTTTTCGCATTCAATTGCACGAAAACAGCGATTTCGGTGATTCTGCACACTTGTAACAGCAGAATCATGAATTTATCACTGAAAATGTATATCTCAGCTGGAAAACCAACGAACACGAAGATATCGCAGTTTCCGCATGTCAAACTCACTGTGGAGTGCTGAAAACACCAGAAAACGTGTTTTATGCATTCAATATCACGAAAACAGCGATTTCGGCGATTCTGCACACTTGTAACAGCAGAATCATGAATTTATCACTGAAAATGCATATCTCAGCTGGAAACCCAGAGATACCAAAGATATCGCAGTTTCCGCATGTCAAACGCACTGTGGAGTTCTGAAAACACCAGGAAACGTGTTTCTCGCATTCAATAGCACGAAAACAGCGATTTCGGTGATACAGCACACTTGCAACAGCACAATCATGAATTTATCACTGAAAATGCATATCTCAGCTGGAAACCCAACTGTACCGACGATATCACAGTTTCCGCAAATCTAGCGCACTGTGGAGTGCTGAAAACACCAGGAAACGTGGTATTCGCTTCCAATAGCACGAAAACAGCGATTTCGGTGATTCTGCGCACCTGTAAAAGCAGAATCATGAATTTATCACTGAAAATGCATAACTCAGCTGGAAACCCAACTATACCGATGATATTTCTGTTTCCGCATGTCAAACGCACTGCGGAGTGCTGAAAACACCAGGAAACGTGTTTTTCGTATTCAATAGCACGAAAACAGCGATTTGGGTGTTTCTGCACACCTGTAACAGCAGAATCATGAATTTATCACTGAAAATGCATATCTCAGCTGGAAACCCAAAGATACCAAAGATGTCACAGTTTCCGCATGTCAAACGCACTGTGGAGTGCTGAAAACACCAGAAAACGTGTTTTATGAATTCTAAAGCACCAAAACAGCGGTTTCGGAGATTCTGCACACTTGTAACAGCAGGATAATGAAGATTATTACTGAACATGCATATCTCAGCTGGAAACCCAACTATACCGAAGATATCTCAGTTTCCGCATGTCAAACACACTGCGGAGTGCTGAAAACACCAGGAAACGGGTTTTTCGCATTCAATAGCACGAAAACAGCGATTTCGGTGATTCTGCACACTTGTAACAGCAGAATCATGAATTTATCACTGAAAATGCATATCTCAGCTGGAAACCCAACGAAACCGAAGATATCGCAGTTTCCGCATGTCAAACGCACTGTGGAGTGCTGAAAACACCAGAAAACGTGTTTTATGCATTCAATATCACGAAAACAGCGGTTTCGGTGATTCTGCACACTTGTAACAGCAGAATCATGAATTTATCACTGAAAATGCATATCTCAGCTGGAAACCCAACTGTACCGACGATATCACAGTTTCCGCAAATCTAGCGCACTGTGGAGTGCTGAAAACACCAGGAAACGTGGTATTCGCTTCCAATAGCACGAAAACAGCGATTTCGGTGATTCTGCGCACCTGTAAAAGCAGAATCATGAATTTATCACTGAAAATGCATAACTCAGCTGGAAACCCAACTATACCGAAGATATTTCTGTTTCCGCATGTCAAACGCACTGCGGAGTGCTGAAAACACCAGGAAACGTGTTTTTCGTATTCAATAGCACGAAAACAGCGATTTGGGTGTTTCTGCACACCTGTAACAGCAGAATCATGAATTTATCACTGAAAATGCATATCTCAGCTGGAAACCCAAAGATACCAAAGATGTCGCAGTTTCCGCATGTCAAACGCACTGTGGAGTGCTGAAAACACCAGAAAACGTGTTTTATGAATTCAAAAGCACCAAAACAGCGGTTTCGGAGATTCTGCACACTTGTAACAGCAGGATAATGAAGATTATTACTGAAAATGCATATCTCAGCTGGAAACCCAACGAAACCGAAGATATCGCAGTTTCCGCATGTCAAACGCACTGTCTAGTGCTCAAAACACCAGAAAACGTGTTTTTCGCATTCAATAGCACGAAAACAGCGATTTCGGTGATTCTGCACACTTGTAACAGCAGAATCATGAATTTATCACTGAAAATGTATATCTCAGCTGGAAAACCAACGAACACGAAGATATCGCAGTTTCCGCATGTCAAACTCACTGTGGAGTGCTGAAAACACCAGAAAACGTGTTTTATGCATTCAATATCACGAAAACAGCGATTTCGGCGATTCTGCACACTTGTAACAGCAGAATCATGAATTTATCACTGAAAATGCATATCTCAGCTGGAAACCCAGAGATACCAAAGATATCGCAGTTTCCGCATGTCAAACGCACTGTGGAGTTCTGAAAACACCAGGAAACGTGTTTCTCGCATTCAATAGCACGAAAACAGCGATTTCGGTGATACAGCACACTTGCAACAGCACAATCATGAATTTATCACTGAAAATGCATATCTCAGTTGGAAACCCAACGAAACAGAAGATATCACAGCTTCCGCAAATCAAGCGCACTGTGGAGTGCTGAAAACACCAGGAACCATGTTTTTCGCATTCAATAGCACGAAAACGGCGATTTCGGTGATTCTGCACACTTGTAACAGCAGAATCATGAATTTATCACTGAAAATGCATATCTCAGCTGGAAACCCAAGGAAACCGAAGATATCGCAGTTTCCGCATGTCAAACGCACTGTGGAGTGCTGAAAACACCAGAAAACGTGTTTTATGCATTCAATATCACGAAAACAGCGATTTCGGTGATTCTGCACACTTGTAACAGCAGAATCATGAATTTATCACTGAAAATGCATATCTCAGCTGGAAACCCAACTGTACCGACGATATCACAGTTTCCGCAAATCTAGCGCACTGTGGAGTGCTGAAAACACCAGGAAACGTGGTATTCGCTTCCAATAGCACGAAAACAGCGATTTCGGTGATTCTGCACACCTGTAAAAGCAGAATCATGAATTTATCACTGAAAATGCATAACTCAGCTGGAAACCCAACCATACCGAAGATATTTCTGTTTCCGCATGTCAAACGCACTGCGGAGTGCTGAAAACACCAGGAAACGAGTTTTTCGCATTCAATAGCACGAAAACAGCGATTTGGGTGTTTCTGCACACCTGTAACAGCAGAATCATGAATTTATCACTGAAAATGCATATCTCAGCTGGAAACCCAAAGATACCAAAGATGTCGCAGTTTCCGCATGTCAAACGCACTGTGGAGTGCTGAAAACACCAGAAAACGTGTTTTATGAATTCAAAAGCACCAAAACAGCGGTTTCGGAGATTCTGCACACTTGTAACAGCAGGATAATGAAGATTATTACTGAAAATGCATATCTCAGCTGGAAACCCAACTATACCGAAGACATCTCAGTTTCCGCATGTCAAACGCACTGCGGAGTGCTGAAAACACCAGGAAAGGTGTTTTTTGCATTCAATAGCACGATAACAGCGATTTCGGTGATTCTGCACACTTGTAACAGCAGAATCATGAATTTATCTCTGAAAATGCATATCTAAGCTGGAAACCCAACGACACCGAAGATATCGCAGTTTCCGCATGTCAAACGCACTGTGGATTGTTGAAAACACCAGAAAACGTGTTTTATGCATTCAATATCACGAAAACAGCGATTTCGGCGATTCTGCACACTTGTAACAGCAGAATCATGAATTTATCACTGAAAATGCATATCTCAGCTGGAAACCCAACGAAACCGAAGATATCACAGTTTCCGCAAATCAAGCGCACTGTGGTGTGCTGAAAACACCAGGAAACGTGTTTTTCGCATTCAATAGCACGAAAACAGCGATTTCGGTGATTCTGCACACTTGTAACAGCAGAATCATGAATTTATCACTGAAAATGCATATCTCAGCTGGAAACCCAACTGTACCGACGATATCACAGTTTCCGCAAATCTAGCGCACTGTGGAGTGCTGAAAACACCAGGAAACGTGGTATTCGCTTCCAATAGCACGAAAACAGCGATTTCGGTGATTCTGCACACCTGTAAAAGCAGAATCATGAATTTATCACTGAAAATGCATAACTCAGCTGGAAACCCAACCATACCGAAGATATTTCTGTTTCCGCATGTCAAACGCACTGCGGAGTGCTGAAAACACCAGGAAACGAGTTTTTCGCATTCAATAGCACGAAAACAGCGATTTGGGTGTTTCTGCACACCTGTAACAGCAGAATCATGAATTTATCACTGAAAATGCATATCTCAGCTGGAAACCCAAAGATACCAAAGATGTCGCAGTTTCCGCATGTCAAACGCACTGTGGAGTGCTGAAAACACCAGAAAACGTGTTTTATGAATTCAAAAGCACCAAAACAGCGGTTTCGGAGATTCTGCACACTTGTAACAGCAGGATAATGAAGATTATTACTGAAAATGCATATCTCAGCTGGAAACCCAACTATACCGAAGACATCTCAGTTTCCGCATGTCAAACGCACTGCGGAGTGCTGAAAACACCAGGAAAGGTGTTTTTTGCATTCAATAGCACGATAACAGCGATTTCGGTGATTCTGCACACTTGTAACAGCAGAATCATGAATTTATCTCTGAAAATGCATATCTAAGCTGGAAACCCAACGACACCGAAGATATCGCAGTTTCCGCATGTCAAACGCACTGTGGATTGTTGAAAACACCAGAAAACGTGTTTTATGCATTCAATATCACGAAAACAGCGATTTCGGCGATTCTGCACACTTGTAACAGCAGAATCATGAATTTATCACTGAAAATGCATATCTCAGCTGGAAACCCAACGAAACCGAAGATATCACAGTTTCCGCAAATCAAGCGCACTGTGGTGTGCTGAAAACACCAGGAAACGTGTTTTTCGCATTCAATAGCACGAAAACAGCGATTTGGGTGTTTCTGCACACCTGTAACAGCAGAATCATGAATTTATCACTGAAAATGCATATCTCAGCTGGAAACCCAAAGATACCAAAGATATCGCAGGTTCCGCATGTCAAACGCACTGTGGAGTTCTGAAAACACCAGGAAACGTGTTTTTCGCATTCAATAGCACGAAAACAGCGATTTCGGTGATTCTGCACACTTGTAACAGCAGAATCATGAATTTATCACTGAAAATGCATATCTCAGCTGGAAACCCAGAGATACCAAAGATATCGCAGTTTCCGCATGTCAAACGCACTGTGGAGTTCTGAAAACACCAGGAAACGTGTTTTTCGCATTCAATAGCACGAAAACAGCGATTTCGGTGATTCAGCACACTTGCAACAGCACAATCATGAATTTATCACTGAAAATGCATATCTCAGTTGGAAACCCAACGAAACCGAAGATATTTCTGTTTCCGCATGTCAAACGCACTGCGGAGTGCTGAAAACACCAGGAAACGTGTTTTTCGTATTCAATAGCACGAAAACAGCGATTTGGGTGTTTCTGCACACCTGTAACAGCAGAATCATGAATTTATCACTGAAAATGCATATCTCAGCTGGAAACCCAAAGATACCAAAGATGTCGCAGTTTCCGCATGTCAAACGCACTGTGGAGTGCTGAAAACACCAGAAAACGTGTTTTATGAATTCTAAAGCACCAAAACAGCGGTTTCGGAGATTCTGCACACTTGTAACAGCTTGATAATGAAGATTATTACTGAAAATGCATATCTCAGCTGGAAACCCAACTATACCGAAGATATCTCAGTTTCCGCATGTCAAACACACTGCGGAGTGCTGAAAACACCAGGAAACGGGTTTTTCGCATTCAATAGCACGAAAACAGCGATTTCGGTGATTCTGCACACTTGTAACAGCAGAATCATGAATTTATCACTGAAAATGCATATCTCAGCTGGAAACCCAACGAAACCGAAGATATCGCAGTTTCCGCATGTCAAACGCACTGTGGAGTGCTGAAAACACCAGAAAACGTGTTTTATGCATTCAATATCACGAAAACAGCGGTTACGGTGATTCTGCACACTTGTAACAGCAGAATCATGAATTTATCACTGAAAATGCATATCTCAGCTGGAAACCCAACTGTACCGACGATATCACAGTTTCCGCAAATCTAGCGCACTGTGGAGTGCTGAAAACACCAGGAAACGTGGTATTCGCTTCCAATAGCACGAAAACAGCGATTTCGGTGATTCTGCGCACCTGTAAAAGCAGAATCATGAATTTATCACTGAAAATGCATAACTCAGCTGGAAACCCAACTATACCGAAGATATTTCTGTTTCCGCATGTCAAACGCACTGCGGAGTGCTGAAAACACCAGGAAACGTGTTTTTCGTATTCAATAGCACGAAAACAGCGATTTGGGTGTTTCTGCACACCTGTAACAGCAGAATCATGAATTTATCACTGAAAATGCATATCTCAGCTGGAAACCCAAAGATACCAAAGATGTCGCAGTTTCCGCATGTCAAACGCACTGTGGAGTGCTGAAAACACCAGAAAACGTGTTTTATGAATTCAAAAGCACCAAAACAGCGGTTTCGGAGATTCTGCACACTTGTAACAGCAGGATAATGAAGATTATTACTGAAAATGCATATCTCAGCTGGAAACCCAACGAAACCGAAGATATCGCAGTTTCCGCATGTCAAACGCACTGTCTAGTGCTCAAAACACCAGAAAACGTGTTTTTCGCATTCAATAGCACGAAAACAGCGATTTCGGTGATTCTGCACACTTGTAACAGCAGAATCATGAATTTATCACTGAAAATGTATATCTCAGCTGGAAAACCAACGAAACCGAAGATATCGCAGTTTCCGCATGTCAAACGCACTGTCTAGTGCTCAAAACACCAGAAAACGTGTTTTTCGCATTCAATAGCACGAAAACAGCGATTTCGGTGATTCTGCACACTTGTAACAGCAGAATCATGAATTTATCACTGAAAATGCATAACTCAGCTGGAAACCCAACCATACCGAAGATATTTCTGTTTCCGCATGTCAAACGCACTGCGGAGTGCTGAAAACACCAGGAAACGAGTTTTTCGCATTCAATAGCACGAAAACAGCGATTTGGGTGTTTCTGCACACCTGTAACAGCAGAATCATGAATTTATCACTGAAAATGCATATCTCAGATGGAAACACAAAGATTCCAAAGATGTCGCAGTTTCCGCATGTCAAACGCACTGTGGAGTGCTGAAAACACCAGAAAACGTGTTTTATGAATTCAAAAGCACCAAAACAGCGGTTTCGGAGATTCTGCACACTTGTAACAGCAGGATAATGAAGATTATTACTGAAAATGCATATCTCAGCTGGAAACCCAACTATACCGAAGACATCTCAGTTTCCGCATGTCAAACGCACTGCGGAGTGCTGAAAACACCAGGAAACGTGGTATTCGCTTCCAATAGCACGAAAACAGCGATTTCGGTGATTCTGCACACCTGTAAAAGCAGAATCATGAATTTATCACTGAAAATGCATAACTCAGCTGGAAACCCAACCATACCGAAGATATTTCTGTTTCCGCATGTCAAACGCACTGCGGAGTGCTGAAAACACCAGGAAACGAGTTTTTCGCATTCAATAGCACGAAAACAGCGATTTGGGTGTTTCTGCACACCTGTAACAGCAGAATCATGAATTTATCACTGAAAATGCATATCTCAGATGGAAACACAAAGATTCCAAAGATGTCGCAGTTTCCGCATGTCAAACGCACTGTGGAGTGCTGAAAACACCAGAAAACGTGTTTTATGAATTCAAAAGCACCAAAACAGCGATTTCGGTGATTCTGCACACTTGTAACAGCAGAATCATGAATTTATCTCTGAAAATGCATATCTAAGCTGGAAACCCAAAGATACCAAAGATATCGCAGGTTCCGCATGTCAAACGCACTGTGGAGTTCTGAAAACACCAGGAAACGTGTTTTTCGCATTCAGTAGCACGAAAACAGCGATTTCGGTGATTCTGCACACTTGTAACAGCAGAATCATGAATTTATCACTGAAAATGCATATCTCAGCTGGAAACCCAGAGATACCAAAGATATCGCAGTTTCCGCATGTCAAACGCACTGTGGAGTTCTGAAAACACCAGGAAACGTGTTTTTCGCATTCAATAGCACGAAAACAGCGATTTCGGTGATTCAGCACACTTGCAACAGCACAATCATGAATTTATCACTGAAAATGCATATCTCAGTTGGAAACCCAACGAAACCGAAGATATCACAGCTTCCGCAAATCAAGCGCACTGTGGAGTGCTGAAAACACCAGGAAACGTGGTATTCGCTTCCAATAGCACGAAAACAGCGATTTCGGTGATTCTGCGCACCTGTAAAAGCAGAATCATGAATTTATCACTGAAAATGCATAACTCAGCTGGAAACCCAACTATACCGAAGATATTTCTGTTTCCGCATGTCAAACGCACTGCGGAGTGCTGAAAACACCAGGAAACGTGTTTTTCGTATTCAATAGCACGAAAACAGCGGTTTCGGAGATTCTACACACTTGTAACAGCAGGATAATGAAGATTATTACTGAAAATGCATATCTCAGCTGGAAACCCAACGAAACCGAAGATATCGCAGTTTCCGCATGTCAAACGCACTGTGGAGTTCTGAAAACACCAGGTAACGTGTTTTTCGCATTCAATAGCACGAAAACAGCGATTTCGGTGATTCTGCACACTTGTAACAGCAGAATCATGAATTTATCACTGAAAATGTATATCTCAGCTGGAAAACCAACGAACACGAAGATATCGCAGTTTCCGCATGTCAAACTCACTGTGGAGTGCTGAAAACACCAGAAAACGTGTTTTATGCATTCAATATCACGAAAACAGCGATTTCGGCGATTCTGCACACTTGTAACAGCAGAATCATGAATTTATCACTGAAAATGCATATATCAGCTGGAAACCCAGAGATACCAAAGATATCGCAGTTTCCGCATGTCAAACGCACTGTGGAGTTCTGAAAACACCAGGAAACGTGTTTCTCGCATTCGATAGCACGAAAACAGCGATTTCGGTGATACAGCACACTTGCAACAGCACAATCATGAATTTATCACTGAAAATGCATATCTCAGTTGGAAACCCAACGAAACAGAAGATATCACAGCTTCCGCAAATCAAGCGCACTGTGGAGTGCTGAAAACACCAGGAACCGTGTTTTTCGCATTCAATAGCACGAAAACAGCGATTTCGGTGATTCTGCACACTTGTAACAGCAGAATCATGAATTTATCACTGAAAATGCATATCTCAGCTGGAAACCCAAGGAAACCGAAGATATCGCAGTTTCCGCATGTCAAACGCACTGTGGAGTGCTGAAAACACCAGAAAACGTGTTTTATGCATTCAATATCACGAAAACAGCGGTTTCGGTGATTCTGCACACTTGTAACAGCAGGATAAGGAAGATTATCACTGAAATTGCATATCTCAGCTGGGAACCCAACGAAACCGAAGATATCGCAGTTTCCGCATGTCAAACGCACTGCGGAGTGCTGAAAACACCAGAAAACATGTTTTATGCATTCAATATCACGAAAACAGCGATTTCGGTGATTCTGCACACTTGTAACAGCAGAATCATGAATTTATCACTGAAAATGCATATCTCAGCTGGAAACCCAACTGTACCGACGATATCACAGTTTCCGCAAATCTAGCGCACTGTGGAGTGCTGAAAACACCAGGAAACGTGGTATTCGCTTCCAATAGCACGAAAACAGCGATTTCGGTGATTCTGCACACCTGTAAAAGCAGAATCATGAATTTATCACTGAATATGCATAACTCAGCTGGAAACCCAACCATACCGAAGATATTTCTTTTTCCGCATGTCAAACGCACTGCGGAGTGCTGAAAACACCAGGAAACGAGTTTTTCGCATTCAATAGCACGAAAACAGCGATTTGGGTGTTTCTGCACACCTGTAACAGCAGAATCATGAATTTATCACTGAAAATGCATATCTCAGCTGGAAACCCAAAGATACCAAAGATGTCGCAGTTTCCGCATGTCAAACGCACTGTGGAGTGCTGAAAACACCAGAAAACGTGTTTTATGAATTCAAAAGCACCAAAACAGCGGTTTCGGAGATTCTGCACACTTGTAACAGCAGGATAATGAAGATTATTACTGAAAATGCATATCTCAGCTGGAAACCCAACTATACCGAAGACATCTCAGTTTCCGCATGTCAAACGCACTGCGGAGTGCTGAAAACACCAGGAAACGTGTTTTTTGCATTCAATAGCACGATAACAGCGATTTCGGTGATTCTGCACACTTGTAACAGCAGAATCATGAATTTATCTCTGAAAATGCATATCTAAGCTGGAAACCCAACGACACCGAAGATATCGCAGTTTCCGCATGTCAAACGCACTGTGGATTGTTGAAAACACCAGAAAACGTGTTTTATGCATTCAATATCACGAAAACAGCGATTTCGGCGATTCTGCACACTTGTAACAGCAGAATCATGAATTTATCACTGAAAATGCATATCTCAGCTGGAAACCCAACGAAACCGAAGATATCACAGTTTCCGCAAATCAAGCGCACTGTGGTGTGCTGAAAACACCAGGAAACGTGTTTTTCGCATTCAATAGCACGAAAACAGCGATTTGGGTGTTTCTGCACACCTGTAACAGCAGAATCATGAATTTATCACTGAAAATGCATATCTCAGCTGGAAACCCAAAGATACCAAAGATATCGCAGGTTCCGCATGTCAAACGCACTGTGGAGTTCTGAAAACACCAGGAAACGTGTTTTTCGCATTCAATAGCACGAAAACAGCGATTTCGGTGATTCTGCACGCTTGTAACAGCAGAATCATGAATTTATCACTGAAAATGCATATCTCAGCTGGAAACCCAGAGATACCAAAGATATCGCAGTTTCCGCATGTCAAACGCACTGTGGAGTTCTGAAAACACCAGGAAACGTGTTTTTCGCATTCAATAGCACGAAAACAGCGATTTCGGTGATTCAGCACACTTGCAACAGCACAATCATGAATTTATCACTGAAAATGCATATCTCAGTTGGAAACCCAACGAAACCGAAGATATCACAGCTTCCGCAAATCAAGCGCACTGTGGAGTGCTGAAAACACCAGGAACCGTGTTTTTCGCATTCAATAGCCCGAAAACAGCGATTTCGGTGATTCTGCACACTTGTAACAGCAGAATCATGAATTTATCACTCAAAATGCATATCTCAGCTGGAAACCCAACTATACCGAAGATATTTCTGTTTCCGCATGTCAAACGCACTGCGGAGTGCTGAACACAACAGGAAACGTGTTTTTCGCATTCAATAGCTCGAAAACAGCGTTTTGGGTGTTTCTGCACACCTGTAACAGCAGAATCATGAATTTATCACTGAAAATGCATATCTCAGCTGGAAACCCAAAGATACCAAAGATATCGCAGTTTCCGCATGTCAAACGCACTGCGGAGTGCTGAAAACACCAGAAAACGTGTTTTATGCATTCAAAAGCACCAAAACAGCGGTTTCGGAGATTCTGCACACTTGTAACAGCAGGATAATGAAGATTATTACTGAAAATGCATATCTCAGCTGGAAACCCAACTATACCGAAGATATCTCAGTTTCCGCATGTCAAACGCACTGTGGAGTTCTGAAAACACCAGGAAACGGGTTTTTCGCATTCAATAGCACGAAAACAGCGATTTCGGTGATTCTGCACACTTGTAACAGCAGAATCATGAATTTATCACTGAAAATGCATATCTCAGCTGGAAACCCAACGAAACCGAAGATATCGCAGTTTCCGCATGTCAAACGCACTGTGGAGTGCTGAAAACACCAGAAAACGTGTTTTATGCATTCAATATCACGAAAACAGCGGTTTCGGTGATTCTGCACACTTGTAACAGCAGAATCATGAATTTATCACTGAAAATGCATATCTCAGCTGGAAACCCAACTGTACCGACGATATCACAGTTTCCGCAAATCTAGCGCACTGTGGAGTGCTGAAAACACCAGGAAACGTGGTATTCGCTTCCAATAGCACGAAAACAGCGATTTCGGTGATTCTGCGCACCTGTAAAAGCAGAATCATGAATTTATCACTGAAAATGCATAACTCAGCTGGAAACCCAACTATACCGAAGATATTTCTGTTTCCGCATGTCAAACGCACTGCGGAGTGCTGAAAACACCAGGAAACGTGTTTTTCGTATTCAATAGCACGAAAACAGCGATTTGGGTGTTTCTGCACACCTGTAACAGCAGAATCATGAATTTATCACTGAAAATGCATATCTCAGCTGGAAACCCAAAGATACCAAAGATGTCGCAGTTTCCGCATGTCAAACGCACTGTGGAGTGCTGAAAACACCAGAAAACGTGTTTTATGAATTCAAAAGCACCAAAACAGCGGTTTCGGAGATTCTGCACACTTGTAACAGCAGGATAATGAAGATTATTACTGAAAATGCATATCTCAGCTGGAAACCCAACGAAACCGAAGATATCGCAGTTTCCGCATGTCAAACGCACTGTGGAGTTCTGAAAACACCAGGTAACGTGTTTTTCGCATTCAATAGCACGAAAACAGCGATTTCGGTGATTCTGCACACTTGTAACAGCAGAATCATGAATTTATCACTGAAAATGTATATCTCAGCTGGAAAACCAACGAACACGAAGATATCGCAGTTTCCGCATGTCAAACTCACTGTGGAGTGCTGAAAACACCAGAAAACGTGTTTTATGCATTCAATATCACGAAAACAGCGATTTCGGCGATTCTGCACACTTGTAACAGCAGAATCATGAATTTATCACTGAAAATGCATATCTCAGCTGGAAACCCAGAGATACCAAAGATATCGCAGTTTCCGCATGTCAAACGCACTGTGGAGTTCTGAAAACACCAGGAAACGTGTTTCTCGCATTCAATAGCACGAAAACAGCGATTTCGGTGATACAGCACACTTGCAACAGCACAATCATGAATTTATCACTGAAAATGCATATCTCAGTTGGAAACCCAACGAAACAGAAGATATCACAGCTTCCGCAAATCAAGCGCACTGTGGAGTGCTGAAAACACCAGGAACCGTGTTTTTCGCATTCAATAGCACGAAAACAGCGATTTCGGTGATTCTGCACACTTGTAACAGCAGAATCATAAATTTATCACTGAAAATGCATATCTCAGCTGGAAACCCAAGGAAACCGAAGATATCGCAGTTTCCGCATGTCAAACGCACTGTGGAGTGCTGAAAACACCAGAAAACGTGTTTTATGCATTCAACATCACGAAAACAGCGGTTTCGGTGATTCTGCACACTTGTAACAGCAGGATAATGAAGATTATCACTGAAAATGCATATCTCAGCTGGGAACCCAACGAAACCGAAGATATCGCAGTTTCCGCATGTCAAACGCACTGCGGAGTGCTGAAAACACCAGAAAACATGTTTTATGCATTCAATATCACGAAAACAGCGATTTCGGTGATTCTGCACACTTGTAACAGCAGAATCATGAATTTATCACTGAAAATGCATATCTCAGCTGGAAACCCAACTGTACCGACGATATCACAGTTTCCGCAAATCTAGCGCACTGTGGAGTGCTGAAAACACCAGGAAACGTGGTATTCGCTTCCAATAGCACGAAAACAGCGATTTCGGTGATTCTGCACACCTGTAAAAGCAGAATCATGAATTTATCACTGAATATGCATAACTCAGCTGGAAACCCAACCATACCGAAGATATTTCTTTTTCCGCATGTCAAACGCACTGCGGAGTGCTGAAAACACCAGGAAACGAGTTTTTCGCATTCAATAGCACGAAAACAGCGATTTGGGTGTTTCTGCACACCTGTAACAGCAGAATCATGAATTTATCACTGAAAATGCATATCTCAGCTGGAAACCCAAAGATACCAAAGATGTCGCAGTTTCCGCATGTCAAACGCACTGTGGAGTGCTGAAAACACCAGAAAACGTGTTTTATGAATTCAAAAGCACCAAAACAGCGGTTTCGGAGATTCTGCACACTTGTAACAGCAGGATAATGAAGATTATTACTGAAAATGCATATCTCAGCTGGAAACCCAACTATACCGAAGACATCTCAGTTTCCGCATGTCAAACGCACTGCGGAGTGCTGAAAACACCAGGAAACGTGTTTTTTGCATTCAATAGCACGATAACAGCGATTTCGGTGATTCTGCACACTTGTAACAGCAGAATCATGAATTTATCTCTGAAAATGCATATCTAAGCTGGAAACCCAACGACACCGAAGATATCGCAGTTTCCGCATGTCAAACGCACTGTGGATTGTTGAAAACACCAGAAAACGTGTTTTATGCATTCAATATCACGAAAACAGCGATTTCGGCGATTCTGCACACTTGTAACAGCAGAATCATGAATTTATCACTGAAAATGCATATCTCAGCTGGAAACCCAACGAAACCGAAGATATCACAGTTTCCGCAAATCAAGCGCACTGTGGTGTGCTGAAAACACCAGGAAACGTGTTTTTCGCATTCAATAGCACGAAAACAGCGATTTGGGTGTTTCTGCACACCTGTAACAGCAGAATCATGAATTTATCACTGAAAATGCATATCTCAGCTGGAAACCCAAAGATACCAAAGATATCGCAGGTTCCGCATGTCAAACGCACTGTGGAGTTCTGAAAACACCAGGAAACGTGTTTTTCGCATTCAATAGCACGAAAACAGCGATTTCGGTGATTCTGCACGCTTGTAACAGCAGAATCATGAATTTATCACTGAAAATGCATATCTCAGCTGGAAACCCAGAGATACCAAAGATATCGCAGTTTCCGCATGTCAAACGCACTGTGGAGTTCTGAAAACACCAGGAAACGTGTTTTTCGCATTCAATAGCACGAAAACAGCGATTTCGGTGATTCAGCACACTTGCAACAGCACAATCATGAATTTATCACTGAAAATGCATATCTCAGTTGGAAACCCAACGAAACCGAAGATATCACAGCTTCCGCAAATCAAGCGCACTGTGGAGTGCTGAAAACACCAGGAACCGTGTTTTTCGCATTCAATAGCCCGAAAACAGCGATTTCGGTGATTCTGCACACTTGTAACAGCAGAATCATGAATTTATCACTCAAAATGCATATCTCAGCTGGAAACCCAACTATACCGAAGATATTTCTGTTTCCGCATGTCAAACGCACTGCGGAGTGCTGAACACAACAGGAAACGTGTTTTTCGCATTCAATAGCTCGAAAACAGCGTTTTGGGTGTTTCTGCACACCTGTAACAGCAGAATCATGAATTTATCACTGAAAATGCATATCTCAGCTGGAAACCCAAAGATACCAAAGATATCGCAGTTTCCGCATGTCAAACGCACTGCGGAGTGCTGAAAACACCAGAAAACGTGTTTTATGCATTCAAAAGCACCAAAACAGCGGTTTCGGAGATTCTGCACACTTGTAACAGCAGGATAATGAAGATTATTACTGAAAATGCATATCTCAGCTGGAAACCCAACTATACCGAAGATATCTCAGTTTCCGCATGTCAAACGCACTGTGGAGTTCTGAAAACACCAGGAAACGGGTTTTTCGCATTCAATAGCACGAAAACAGCGATTTCGGTGATTCTGCACACTTGTAACAGCAGAATCATGAATTTATCACTGAAAATGCATATCTCAGCTGGAAACCCAACGAAACCGAAGATATCGCAGTTTCCGCATGTCAAACGCACTGTGGAGTGCTGAAAACACCAGAAAACGTGTTTTATGCATTCAATATCACGAAAACAGCGGTTTCGGTGATTCTGCACACTTGTAACAGCAGAATCATGAATTTATCACTGAAAATGCATATCTCAGCTGGAAACCCAACTGTACCGACGATATCACAGTTTCCGCAAATCTAGCGCACTGTGGAGTGCTGAAAACACCAGGAAACGTGGTATTCGCTTCCAATAGCACGAAAACAGCGATTTCGGTGATTCTGCGCACCTGTAAAAGCAGAATCATGAATTTATCACTGAAAATGCATAACTCAGCTGGAAACCCAACTATACCGAAGATATTTCTGTTTCCGCATGTCAAACGCACTGCGGAGTGCTGAAAACACCAGGAAACGTGTTTTTCGTATTCAATAGCACGAAAACAGCGATTTGGGTGTTTCTGCACACCTGTAACAGCAGAATCATGAATTTATCACTGAAAATGCATATCTCAGCTGGAAACCCAAAGATACCAAAGATGTCGCAGTTTCCGCATGTCAAACGCACTGTGGAGTGCTGAAAACACCAGAAAACGTGTTTTATGAATTCAAAAGCACCAAAACAGCGGTTTCGGAGATTCTGCACACTTGTAACAGCAGGATAATGAAGATTATTACTGAAAATGCATATCTCAGCTGGAAACCCAACGAAACCGAAGATATCGCAGTTTCCGCATGTCAAACGCACTGTGGAGTTCTGAAAACACCAGGTAACGTGTTTTTCGCATTCAATAGCACGAAAACAGCGATTTCGGTGATTCTGCACACTTGTAACAGCAGAATCATGAATTTATCACTGAAAATGTATATCTCAGCTGGAAAACCAACGAACACGAAGATATCGCAGTTTCCGCATGTCAAACTCACTGTGGAGTGCTGAAAACACCAGAAAACGTGTTTTATGCATTCAATATCACGAAAACAGCGATTTCGGCGATTCTGCACACTTGTAACAGCAGAATCATGAATTTATCACTGAAAATGCATATCTCAGCTGGAAACCCAGAGATACCAAAGATATCGCAGTTTCCGCATGTCAAACGCACTGTGGAGTTCTGAAAACACCAGGAAACGTGTTTCTCGCATTCAATAGCACGAAAACAGCGATTTCGGTGATACAGCACACTTGCAACAGCACAATCATGAATTTATCACTGAAAATGCATATCTCAGTTGGAAACCCAACGAAACAGAAGATATCACAGCTTCCGCAAATCAAGCGCACTGTGGAGTGCTGAAAACACCAGGAACCGTGTTTTTCGCATTCAATAGCACGAAAACAGCGATTTCGGTGATTCTGCACACTTGTAACAGCAGAATCATAAATTTATCACTGAAAATGCATATCTCAGCTGGAAACCCAAGGAAACCGAAGATATCGCAGTTTCCGCATGTCAAACGCACTGTGGAGTGCTGAAAACACCAGAAAACGTGTTTTATGCATTCAACATCACGAAAACAGCGGTTTCGGTGATTCTGCACACTTGTAACAGCAGGATAATGAAGATTATCACTGAAAATGCATATCTCAGCTGGGAACCCAACGAAACCGAAGATATCGCAGTTTCCGCATGTCAAACGCACTGTGGAGTGCTGAAAACACCAGAAAACGTGTTTTATGCATTCAATATCACGGAAACAGCGATTTCGGTGATTCTGCACACTTGTAACAGCAGAATCATGAATTTATCACTGAAAATGCATATCTCAGCTGGAAACCCAACTGTACCGACGATATCACAGTTTCCGCAAATCTAGCGCACTGTGGAGTGCTGAAAACACCAGGAAACGTGGTTTTCGCTTCCAATAGCACGAAAACAGCGATTTCGGTGATTCTGCACACCTGTAAAAGCAGAATCATGAATTTATCACTCAAAATGCATATCTTAGCTGGAAACCCAACGAAACCGAAGATATCGCAGTTTCCACATGTCACACGCACTGTGGAGTTCTGAAAACACCAGGAAACGTGTTTTTCGCATTCAATAGCACCAAAACAGCGGTTTCGGAGATTCTGCACACTTGTAACAGCAGGATAATGAAGATTATTACTGAAAATGCATATCTCAGCTGGAAACCCAACTATACCGAAGATATCTCAGTTTCCGCATGTCAAACACACTGCGGAGTGCTGAAAACACCAGGAAACGAGTTTTTCGCATTCAATAGCACGAAAACAGCGATTTCGGTGATTATGCACACTTGTAACAGCAGAATCATGAATTTATCACTGAAAATGCATATCTCAGTTGGAAACCCAACGAAACCGAAGATATCGCAGTTTCCGCATGTCAAACGCAATGTGGAGTGCTGAAAACACCAGGAAACGTGTTTTTCGTATTCAATAGCACGAAAACAGCGATTTGGGTGTTTCTGCACACCTGTAACAGCAGAATCATGATTTTATCACTGTAAATGCATATCTCAGCTGGAAACCCAACGAAACCGTAGATGTCGCGGTTTACGCATGTCAAACGCACTGTCGAGTGCTGAAAACACCAGAAAACGTGTTTTTCGCATTCAATAGCACGAAGACAGCGATTTCGGTGATTCTGCATACTTCTCACAGAAGAATAATCCAAGATTATCATAGATAATGCATGTCGCAGCTGGCAACCCCACGAAACCGAAGATATCACAGTTTCCGCATGTCAAACGCAATGTGGAGTGCTGAAAACACCAGGAAACGTGATTTTCGAATTCAATAGCACGAAAACAGCGATTTCGGTGATTCTGCACACTTGTAACAGCAGGATAATGAAGATTATCACTGAAAATGCAAAACTCAGCTGGAAACCCAAACATACCGAAGATATTTCTGTTTCCGCATGTCAAACGCACTGTGGAGTGCTGAAAACACCAGGAAACGTGTTTTTCGCATTCAATAGCACGAAAACAGCGATTTGGGTGTTTCTGCACACCTGTAACAGCAGAATCATGAATTTATCACTGAAAATGCATATCTCAGCTGGAAACCCAACGAAACCGAAGATATCGCAGTTTCCGCATGTCAAACGCACTGTGGAGTGCTGAAAACACCAGAAAACGTGTTTTATGCATTCAATATCACGAAAACAGCGGTTTCGGTGATTCTGCACACTTGTAACAGCAGGATAATGAAGATTATCACTGAAAATGCAAAACTCAGCTGGAAACCCAAACATACCGAAGATATTTCTGTTTCCGCATGTCATACGCACTGTGGAGTGCTGAAAACACCAGGAAACGTGTTTTTCGCATTCAATAGCACGAAAACAGCGATTTGGGTGTTTCTGCACACCTGTAACAGCAGAATCATGAATTTATCACTGTAAATGCATATCTCAGCTGGAAACCCAACGAAACCGTAGATATCGCGGTTTCCGCATGTCAAACGCACTGTCGAGTGCTGAAATACCAGAAAACGTGTTTTTCGCATTCAATAGCACGAAGACAGCGATTTCGGTGATTCGGCATACTTCTCACAGAAGAATATCCAAGATTATCATAGATAATGCATGTCGCAGCTGGCAACCCCACGAAAACGAAGATATCGCGGTTTCCGCAAATCAAACGCACTGTGGATTGCTGAAAACACCAGGAAACGTGTTTTTCGCATTCAATAGCACGAAAACAGCGATTTCGGTGATTCAGCACACTTGTAACAGCAGAATCATGAATTTATCACTGAAAATGCATATCTCAGTTGGAAACCCAACGAAACCGAAGATATCGCAGTTTCCGCATGTCAAACGCAATGTGGAGTGCTGAAAACACCAGGAAACGTGTTTTAAGCATTCAATATCACGAAATCAGCGGTTTCGGTGATTCTGCACACTTGTAACAGCAGGATAATGAAGATTATCACTGAAAATGCATAACTCAGCAGGAAACCCAACTATACCGAAGGTATTTCTGTTTCCGCATGTCAAACGCACTGCGGAGTGCTGAAAACACCAGGAAACGTGTTTTTCGCATTCAATAGCACGAAATCAGCGATTTGGGTGTTTCTGCACACCTGTAACAGCAGAATCATGAATTTATCACTGAAAATGCATATCTCAGCTGGAAACCCAAAGATACCAAAGATATCGCAGTTTCCGCATGTCAAACGCACTGTGGAGTTCTGAAAACACCAGGAAACGTGTTTTTCGCATTCAATAGCACGAAAACAGCGATTTCGGTGATTCTGCACACTTGTAACAGCAGAATCATGAATTTATCACTGAAAATGCATATCTCAGCTGGAAACCCAACTGTACAGACGATATCGCAGTTTCCGCAAATCTAGCTCACTGTGGAGTGCTGAAAACACCAGGAAACGTGTTTTTCGCTTTCAATAGCACGAAAACAGCGTTTTCGGTGATTCTGCACACCTGTAAAAGCAGAATCATGAATTTATCACTGAAAATGCATATCTCAGCTGGAAACCCAAAGATACCAAAGATATCGCTGTTTCCGCATGTCAAACGCACTGTGGAGTTCTGAAAACACCAGGAAACGTGTTTTTCGCATTCAATAACACGAAAACAGCGATTTCGGTGATTCTGCACACTTGTAACATCAGAATCATGAATTTATCACTGAAAATGCATATCTCAGCTGGAAACCCAACGAAACCGAAGGTATCGCAGTTTTCGCATGTCAAACGCACTGTGGAGTGCTGAAAACACCAGAAAACGTGTTTTATGCATTCAATATCACGAAAACAGCGGTTTCGTTGATTCTGCACACTTGTAACAGCAGGATAATGAAGATTATCACTGAAAATGCATAACTCAGCTGGAAACCCAACTATACCGAAGATATTTCTGTTTCCGCATGTCAAACGCACTGCGGAGTGCTGAAAACACCAGAGAACGTGTTTTTTGCATTCAGTAGCACGAAACCAGCGATTTCGGTGATTCTGCACACCTGTAAAAGCAGAATCATGAATTTATCACTGAAAATGCATATCTCAGCTGGAACCAAACGAAACCGAAGATATCGCAGTTTCCGCAAATCAAACGCACTGTGGAGTGCTGACAACAACAGAAAACGTGTTTATGCATACAATATCACGAAAACAGCGGTTTCGGTGATTCTGCACACTTGTAACAGCAGGATAATGAAGATTATCACTGAAAGTGCATATCTCAGCTGGAAACCCAACGATACCGTAGATATCAAGGTTTCCGCATGTCAAACGCACTGTCGAGTGCTGAAAACACCAGAAAACGTGTTTTATGCATTCAATATCACGAAAACAGCGGTTTCGGTGATTCTGCACACTTGTAACAGCCGGATAATGAAGATTATCACTGAAAATGCAAAACTCAGCTGGAAACCCAACTATACCGAAGATATTTCTGTTTCCGCATGTCAAACGCACTGCGGAGTGCTGAACACAACAGGAAACGTGTTTTTCTCATTCAATAGCACGAAAACAGCGATTTGGGTGTTTCTGCACACCTGTTACAGCAGAATCATGAATTTATCACTGAAAATGCATATCTCAGCTGGAAACCCAACGAAACCGTAGATATCGCCGGTTCCGCATGTCAAACGCACTGTCGAGTGCTGAAAACACCAGAAAACGTGTTTTTCGCATTCAATAGCACGAAGACAGCGATGTCGGTGATTCTGCATACTTCTCACAGAAGAATATCCAAGATTATCATAGATAATGCATGTCGCAGCTGGCAACCCCACGAAACCGAAGATATCACAGTTTCCGCATGTCAAACGCAATGTGGAGTGCTGAAAACACCAGGAAACGTGATTTTCGCATTCAATAGCACGAAAACAGCGATTTCGGTGATTCTGCAAACTTGAAACAGCAGAATCATGAATTTATCACTGAAAATGCATATCTCAGCTGGAAACCCAACGAAACCGAAGCTATCACAGTTTCCTCATGTCAAACGCACTGCGGAGTGCTGAAAACACCAGGAAACGTGTTTTTCGCATTCAATAGCCCGAAAACAGCGATTTGGGTGTTTCAGCACACCTGTAACCGCAGATTCATGAATTTATCACTGAAAATGCATATCTCAGTTGGAAACCCAACGAAACCGTAGATATCGCCGGTTCCACATGTCAAACGCACTGTCGAGTGCTGAACACAACAGGAAACGTGTTTTTCGCATTCAATAGCACGAAAACAGCGATTTGGGTGTTTCTGCACACCTGTTACAGCAGAATCATGAATTTATCACTGAAAATGCATATCTCAGCTGGAAACCCAACGAAACTGTAGATATGGCCGGTTCCGCATGTCAAACGCACTGTCGAGTGCTGAAAACACCAGAAAACGTGTTTTTCGCATTCAATAGCACGAAAACAGCGATTTCGGTGATTCTGCAAACTTGTAACAGCAGAATCATGAATTTATCACTCAAAATGCATATCTCAGCTCGAAACCCAACGAAACCGAAGATATCGCAGTTTTCGCATGTCAAACGCACTGTGGAGTGCTGAAAACACCAGAAAACGTGTTTTATGCATTCAATATCACGAAAACAGCGGTTTCGGTGATTCTTCACACTTGTAACAGCAGGATAATGAAGATTATCACTGAAAATGCAAAACTCAGCTGGAAACCCAAACATACCGAAGATATTTCTGTTTCCGCATGTCGAACGCACTGCGGAGTGCTGAAAACACCAGGAAACGTGTTTTTCGCATTCAATAGCACGAAAACAGCGATTTGGGTGATTCTGCACACTTGTAACAGCAGAATCATGAATTTATCACTGAAAATGCATATCTCAGTTGGAAACCCAACGAAACCGAAGATATCGCAGTTTCCGCATGTCAAACGCAATGTGGAGTGCTGAAAACACCAGGAAACGTGTTTTTCGTATTCAATAGCACGAAAACAGCGATTTCGGTGATTCTGCACACTTGTAACAGCAGAATCATGAATTTATCACTGAAAATGCATACCTCAGCTGGAAACCCAACGAAACCGAAGATATCGCAGTTTCCGCATGTCAAACGCACTATGGAGTGCTGAAAACACCAGAAAACGTGTTTTATGCATTCAATATCACGAAAACAGCGGTTTCGGTGATTCTGCATACTTGTAACAGCAGGATAATGAAGATTATCACTGAAAATGCAAAACTCAGCCGGAAACCCAAACATACCGAAGATATTTCTGTTTCCGCATGTCAAACGCACTGCGGAGTGCTGAAAACACCAGGAAACGTGTTTTTCGCATTCAATAGCACGAAAACAGCGATTTGGGTGTTTCTGCACACCTGTAACAGCAGAATCATGAATTTATCACTGTAAATGCATATCTCAGCTGGAAACTCAACGAAACCGTAGATATCGCGGTTTCCGCATGTCAAACGCTCTGTCGAGTGCTGAAAACACCAGAAAACGTGTTTTTCGCATTCAATAGCACGAAGACAGCGATTTCGGTGATTCGGCATACTTCTCACAGAAGAATATCCAAGATTATCATAGATAATGCATGTCGCAGCTGGCAACCCCACGAAAACGAAGATATCGCGGTTTCCGCAAATCAAACGCACTGTGGATTGCTGAAAACACCAGGAAACGTGTTTTTCGCATTCAATAGCACGAAATCAGCGATTTCGGTGATTCAGCACACTTGTAACAGCAGAATCATGAATTTATCACTGAAAATGCATATCTCAGTTGGAAACCCAACGAAACCGAAGATATCGCAGTTTCCGCATGTCAAACGCAATGTGGAGTGCTGAAAACACCAGGAAACGTGTTTTTCGCATTCAATAGCACGAAAACAGCGATTTCGGTGATTCTGCACACTTGTAACAGCAGAATCATGAATTTATCACTGAAAATGCATATCTCAGCTGGAAACCCAACTGTACAGACGATATCGCAGTTTCCGCAAATCTAGCGCACTGTGGAGTGCTGAAAACACCAGGAAACGTGTTTTTCGCTTTCAATAGCACGAAAACAGCGTTTTCGGTGATTCTGCACACCTGTAAAAGCAGAATCATGAATTTATCACTGAAAATGCATATCTCAGCTGGAAACCCAAAGATACCAAAGATATCGCAGTTTCCGCATGTCAAACGCACTGTGGAGTTCTGAAAACACCAGGAAACGTGTTTTTCGCATTCAATAGCACGAAAACAGCGATTTCGGTGATTCTGCACACTGGTAACAGCAGAATCATGAATTTATCACTGAAAATGCATATCTCAGCTGGAACCAAACGAAACCGAAGATATCGCAGTTTCCGCAAATCAAACGCACTGTGGAGTGCTGACAACACCAGAAATCGTGTTTATGCATACAATATCACGAAAACAGCGGTTTCGGTGATTCTGCACACTTGTAACAGCAGGATAATGAAGATTATCACTGAAAATGCATAACTCAGCTGGAAACCCAACTATACCGAAGATATTTCTGTTTCCGCATGTCAAACGCACTGCGGAGTGCTGAAAACACCAGAGAACGTGTTTTTTGCATTCAGTAGCACGAAACCAGCGATTTCGGTGATTCTGCACACCTGTAAAAGCAGAATCATGAATTTATCACTGAAAATGCATATCTCAGCTGTAACCAAACGAAACCGAAGATATCGCAGTTTCCGCAAATCAAACGCACTGTGCAGTGCTGACAACACCAGAAAACGTGTTTATGCATACAATATCACGAAAACAGCGATTTCGGTGATTCAGCACACTTGTAACAGCAGAATCATGAATTTACCACTGAAAATGCATATCTCAGTTGGAAACCCAACGAAACCGAAGATATCGCAGTTTCCGCATGTCAAACGCAATGTGGAGTGCTGAAAACACCAGGAAACGTGTTTTTCGCATTCAATAGCACGAAAACAGCGATTTCGGTGATTCTGCACACTTGTAACAGCAGAATCATGAATTTATCACTGAAAATGCATATCTCAGCTGGAAACCCAACTGTACAGACGATATCGCAGTTTCCGCAAATCTAGCGCACTGTGGAGTGCTGAAAACACCAGGAAACGTGTTTTTCGCTTTCAATAGCACGAAAACAGCGTTTTCGGTGATTCTGCACACCTGTAAAAGCAGAATCATGAATTTATCACTGAAAATGCATATCTCAGCTGGAAACCCAAAGATACCAAAGATATCGCAGTTTCCGCATGTCAAACGCACTGTGGAGTTCTGAAAACACCAGGAAACGTGTTTTTCGCATTCAATAGCTCGAAAACAGCGATTTCGGTGATTCTGCACACTTGTAACAGCAGAATCATGAATTTATCACTGAAAATGCATATCTCAGCTGGAAACCCAACGAAACCGAAGATATCGCAGCTTCCGCATGTCAAACGCACTGTGGAGTGCTGAAAACACCAGAAAACGTGTTTTATGCATTCAATATCACGAAAACAGCGGTTTCGGTGATTCTGCACACTTGTAACAGCAGGATAATGAAGATTATCACTGAAAATGCAAAACTCAGCTGGAAACCCAAACATACCGAAGATATTTCTGTTTCCGCATGTCAAACGCACTGCGGAGTGCTGAAAACACCAGGAAACGTGTTTTTCGCATTCAATAGCACGAAAACAGCGATTTGGGTGTTTCTGCACACCTGTAACAGCAGAATCATGAATTTATCACTGTAAATGCATATCTCAGCTGGAAACCCAACGAAACCGTAGATATCGCGGTTTCCGCATGTCAAACGCACTGTCGATTGCTGAAAACACCAGAAAACGTGTTTTTCGCATTCAATAGCACGAAAACAGCGATTTCGGTGATTCTGCACACTTGTAACAGCAGAATCATGAATTTATCACTGAAAATGCATATCTCAGCTCGAAACCCAACGAAACCGAAGATATCGCAGTTTCCGCATGTCAAACGCACTGTGGAGTGCTGAAAACACCAGAAAACGTGTTTTATGCATTCAATATCACGAAAACAGCGGTTTCGGTGATTCTTCACACTTGTAACAGCAGGATAATGAAGATTATCACTGAAAATGCAAAACTCAGCTGGAAACCCAAACATACCGAAGATATTTCTGTTTCCGCATGTCAAACGCACTGCGAAGTGCTGAAAACACCAGGAAACGTGTTTTTCGCATTCAATAGCACGAAAACAGCGATTTCGGTGATTCTGCACACTTGTAACAGCAGAATCATGAATTTATCACTGAAAATGCATATCTCAGCTGGAAACCCAACTGTACAGACGATATCGCAGTTTCCGCAAATCTAGCGCACTGTGGAGTGCTGAAAACACCAGGAAACGTGTTTTTCGCTTTCAATAGCACGAAAACAGCGTTTTCGGTGATTCTGCACACCTGTAAAAGCAGAATCATGAATTTATCACTGAAAATGCATATCTCAGCTGGAAACCCAAAGATACCAAAGATATCGCAGTTTCCGCATGTCAAACGCACTGTGGAGTTCTGAAAACACCAGGAAACGTGTTTTTCGCATTCAATAGCACGAAAACAGCGATTTGGGTGTTTCTGCACACTTGTAACAGCAGAATCATGAATTCATCACTGAAAATGCATATCTCAGTTGGAAACCCAACGAAACCGAAGATATCGCAGTTTCCGCATGTCAAACGCAATGTGGAGTGCTGAAAACACCAGGAAACGTGTGTTTCGCATTCAATAGCACGAAAACCGCGATTTCGGTGATTCTGCACAATTGTAACAGCAGAATCATGAATTTAACACTGAAAATGCATATCTCAGCTGGAAACCCAACAGTACCGACGATATCACAGTTTCCGCAAATCTAGCGCACTGTGGAGTGCTGAAAACACCAGGAAACGTGTTTTTCGCTTTCAATAGCACGAAAACAGCGATTTCGGTGATTCTGCACACCTGTAAATGCAGAATCCTGAATTTATCACTGAAAATGCATATCTCAGCTGGAAACCCAACGAAACCGTAGATATCGCGGTTTCCGCATGTCAAACGCACTGTCGAGTGCTGAAAACACCAGAAAACGTGTTTTTCGCATTAAATAGCACGAAGACAGCGATTTCGGTGATTCTGCATACTTCTCACAGCAGAATATCCAAGATTATCATAGATAATGCATGTCGCAGCTGGCAACCCCACGAAAACGAAGATATCGCGGTTTCCGCAAATCAAACGCACTGTGGAGTGCTGAAAACACCAGGAAACGTGTTTTTCGCATTCAATAGCACGAAAACAGCGATTTCGGTGATTCAGCACACTTGTAACAGCAGAATCATGAATTTATCACTGAAAATGCATATCTCAGTTGGAAACCCAACGAAACCGAAGATATCGCAGTTTCCGCATGTCAAACGCAATGTGGAGTGCTGAAAACACCAGGAAACGTGTTTTTCGCATTCAATAGCACGAAAACAGCGATTTGGGTGATTCTGCACACTTGTAACAGCAGAATCATGAATTTATCACTCAAAATGCATATCTCAGCTCGAAACCCAACGAAACCGAAGATATCGCAGTTTCCGCATGTCAAACGCACTGTGGAGTGCTGAAAACACCAGAAAACGTGTTTTATGCATTCAATATCACGAAAACAGCGGTTTCGGTGATTCTTCACACTTGTAACAGCAGGATAATGAAGATTATCACTGAAAATGCAAAACTCAGCTGGAAACCCAAACATACCGAAGATATTTCTGTTTCCGCATGTCAAACGCACTGCGGAGTGCTGAAAACACCAGGAAACGTGTTTTTCGCATTCAAATGCACGAAAACAGCGATTTGGGTGATTCTGCACACTTGTAACAGCAGAATCATGAATTTATCACTGAAAATGCATATCTCAGTTGGAAACCCAACGAAACCGAAGATATCGCAGTTTCCGCATGTCAAACGCAATGTGGAGCGCTGAAAACACCAGGAAACGTGTTTTTCGTATTCAATAGCACGAAAACAGCGATTTCGGTGATTCTGCACACTTGTAACAGCAGAATCATGAATTTATCACTGAAAATGCATACCTCAGCTGGAAACCCAACGAAACCGAAGATATCGCAGTTTCCGCATGTCAATCGCACTGTGGAGTGCTGAAAACACCAGAAAACGTGTTTTATTCATTCAATATCACGAACACAGCGGTTTCGGTGATTCTGCACACTTGTAACAGCAGGATAATGAAGATTATCACTGAAAATGCAAAACTCAGCTGGAAACCCAAACATACCGAAGATATTTCTGTTTCCGCATGTCAAACGCACTGCGGAGTGCAGAAAACACCAGGAAACGTGTTTTTCGCATTCAAATGCACGAAAACAGCGATTTGGGTGATTCTGCACACTTGTAACAGCAGAATCATGAATTTATCACTGAAAATGCATATCTCAGTTGGAAACCCAACGAAACCGAAGATATCCCAGTTTCCGCATGTCAAACGCAATGTGGAGTGCTGAAAACACCAGGAAACGTGTTTTTCGTATTCAATAGCACGAAAACAGCGATTTCGGTGATTCTGCACACTTGTAACAGCAGAATCATGAATTTATCACTGAAAATGCATACCTCAGCTGGAAACCCAACGAAACCGAAGATATCGCAGTTTCCGCATGTCAATCGCACTGTGGAGTGCTGAAAACACCAGAAAACGTGTTTTTTTCATTCAATATCACGAACACAGCGGTTTCGGTGATTCTGCACACTTGTAACAGCAGGATAATGAAGATTACCACTGAAAATGCAAAACTCAGCTGGAAACCCAAACATACCGAAGATATTTCTGTTTCCGCATGTCAAACGCACTGCGGAGTGCTGAAAACACCAGGAACCGTGTTTGTCGCATTCAATAGCACGAAAACAGCGATTTGGGTGATTCTGCACACTTGTAACAGCAGAATCATGAATTTATCACTGAAAATGCATATCTCAGTTGGAAACCCAACGAAACCGAAGATATCGCAGATTCCGCATGTCAAACGCAATGTGGAGTGTAGAAAACACCAGGAAACGTGTTTTTCGTATTCAATAGCACGAAAACAGCGATTTCGGTGATTCTGCACACTTGTAACAGCAGAATCATGAATTTATCACTCAAAATGCATATCTCAGCTCGAAACCAAACGAAACCGAAGATATCGCAGTTTCCGCATGTCAAACGCACTGTGGAGTGCTGAAAACACCAGAAAACGTGTTTTATGCATTCAATATCACGAAAACAGCGGTTTCGGTGATTCTTCACACTTGTAACAGCAGGATAATGAAGATTATCACTGAAAATGCAAAACTCAGCTGGAAACCCAAACATACCGAAGATATTTCTGTTTCCGCATGTCAAACGCACTGCGGAGTGCAGAAAACACCAGGAAACGTGTTTTTCGCATTCAAATGCACGAAAACAGCGATTTGGGTGATTCTGCACACTTGTAACAGCAGAATCATGAATTTATCACTGAAAATGCATATCTCAGTTGGAAACCCAACGAAACCGAAGATATCCCAGTTTCCGCATGTCAAACGCAATGTGGAGTGCTGAAAACACCAGGAAACGTGTTTTTCGTATTCAATAGCACGAAAACAGCGATTTCGGTGATTCTGCACACTTGTAACAGCAGAATCATGAATTTATCACTGAAAATGCATACCTCAGCTGGAAACCCAACGAAACCGAAGATATCGCAGTTTCCGCATGTCAATCGCACTGTGGAGTGCTGAAAACACCAGAAAACGTGTTTTATTCATTCAATATCACGAACACAGCGGTTTCGGTGATTCTGCACACTTGTAACAGCAGGATAATGAAGATTATCACTGAAAATGCAAAACTCAGCTGGAAACCCAAACATACCGAAGATATTTCTGTTTCCGCATGTCAAACGCACTGCGGAGTGCAGAAAACACCAGGAAACGTGTTTTTCGCATTCAAATGCACGAAAACAGCGATTTGGGTGATTCTGCACACTTGTAACAGCAGAATCATGAATTTATCACTGAAAATGCATATCTCAGTTGGAAACCCAACGAAACCGAAGATATCCCAGTTTCCGCATGTCAAACGCAATGTGGAGTGCTGAAAACACCAGGAAACGTGTTTTTCGTATTCAATAGCACGAAAACAGCGATTTCGGTGATTCTGCACACTTGTAACAGCAGAATCATGAATTTATCACTGAAAATGCATACCTCAGCTGGAAACCCAACGAAACCGAAGATATCGCAGTTTCCGCATGTCAATCGCACTGTGGAGTGCTGAAAACACCAGAAAACGTGTTTTATGCATTCAATATCACGAAAACAGCGGTTTCGGTGATTCTGCACACTTGTAACAGCAGGATAATGAAGATTATCACTGAAAATGCAAAACTCAGCTGGAAACCCAAATATACCGAAGATATTTCTGTTTCCGCATGTCAAACGCACTGCGGAGTGCTGAAAACACCAGGAAACGTGTTTTTCGCATTCAATAGCACGAAAACAGCGATTTGGGTGTTTCAGCACACTTGTAACAGCAGAATCATGAATTTATCACTGAAAATGCATATCTCAGCTGGAAACTCAACGAAACCGTAGATATCGCGGTTTCCGCATGTCAAACGCACTGTCGAGTGCTGAAAACACCAGAAAACGTGTTTTTCGCATTCAATAGCACGAAGACAGCGATTTCGGTGATTCGGCATACTTCTCACAGAAGAATATCCAAGATTATCATAGATAATGCATGTCGCAGCTGGCAACCCCACGAAAACGAAGATATCGCGGTTTACGCAAATCAAACGCACTGTGGAGTGCTGAAAACACCAGAAAACGTGTTTTATGCATTCAATAGCACGAAGACAGCGATTTCGGTGATTCGGCATACTTCTCACAGAAGAATATTCAAGATTATCATAGATAATGCATGTCGCAGCTGGCAACCCCACGAAAACGAAGATATCGCGGTTTCCGCAAATCAAACGCACTGTGGATTGCTGAAAACACCAGGAAACGTGTTTTTCGCATTCAATAGCACGAAATCAGCGATTTCGGTGATTCAGCACACTTGTAACAGCAGAATCATGAATTTATCACTGAAAATGCATATCTCAGTTGGAAACCCAACTGTACAGACGATATCGCAGTTTCCGCAAATCTAGCGCACTGTGGAGTGCTGAAAACACCAGGAAACGTGTTTTTCGCTTTCAATAGCACGAAAACAGCGTTTTCGGTGATTCTGCACACCTGTAAAAGCAGAATCATGAATTTATCACTGAAAATGCATATCTCAGCTGGATACCCAAAGATACCAAAGATATCGCAGTTTCCGCATGTCAAACGCACTGTGGAGTTCTGAAAACACCAGGAAACGTGTTTTTCGCATTCAATAGCACGAAAACAGCGATTTCGGTGATTCTGCACACTTGTAACAGCAGAATCATGAATTTATCACTGAAAATGCATATCTCAGCTGGAAACCCAACGAAACCGATGATATCGCAGTTTCCGCATGTCAAACGCACTGTGGAGTGCTGAAAACACCAGAAAACGTGTTTTATGCATTCAATAGCACGAAGACAGCGATTTCGGTGATTCGGCATACTTCTCACAGAAGAATATTCAAGATTATCATAGATAATGCATGTCGCAGCTGGCAACCCCACGAAAACGAAGATATCGCGGTTTCCGCAAATCAAACGCACTGTGGATTGCTGAAAACACCAGGAAACGTGTTTTTCGCATTCAATAGCACGAAATCAGCGATTTCGGTGATTCAGCACACTTGTAACAGCAGAATCATGAATTTATCACTGAAAATGCATATCTCAGTTGGAAACCCAACGAAACCGAAGATATCGCAGTTTCCGCATGTCAAACGCAATGTGGAGTGCTGAAAACACCAGGAACCGTGTTTTTCGCATTCAATAGCACGAAAACAGCGATTTGGGTGATTCTGCACACTTGTAACAGCAGAATCATGAATTTATCACTGAAAATGCATATCTCAGTTGGAAACCCAACGAAACCGAAGATATCGCAGTTTCCGCATGTCAAACGCAATGTGGAGTGCTGAAAACACCAGGAAACGTGTTTTTCGCATTCAATAGCACGAAAACAGCGATTTGGGTGATTCTGCACACTTGTAACAGCAGAATCATGAATTTATCACTCAAAATGCATATCTCAGCTCGAAACCCAACGAAACCGAAGATATCGCAGTTTCCGCATGTCAAACGCACTGTGGAGTGCTGAAAACACCAGAAAACGTGTTTTATGCATTCAATATCACGAAAACAGCGGTTTCGGTGATTCTTCACACTTGTAACAGCAGGATAATGAAGATTATCACTGAAAATGCAAAACTCAGCTGGAAACCCAAACATACCGAAGATATTTCTGTTTCCGCATGTCAAACGCACTGCGGAGTGCTGAAAACACCAGGAAACGTGTTTTTCGCATTCAAATGCACGAAAACAGCGATTTGGGTGATTCTGCACACTTGTAACAGCAGAATCATGAATTTATCACTGAAAATGCATATCTCAGTTGGAAACCCAACGAAACCGAAGATATCGCAGTTTCCGCATGTCAAACGCAATGTGGAGCGCTGAAAACACCAGGAAACGTGTTTTTCGTATTCAATAGCACGAAAACAGCGATTTCGGTGATTCTGCACACTTGTAACAGCAGAATCATGAATTTATCACTGAAAATGCATACCTCAGCTGGAAACCCAACGAAACCGAAGATATCGCAGTTTCCGCATGTCAATCGCACTGTGGAGTGCTGAAAACACCAGAAAACGTGTTTTATTCATTCAATATCACGAACACAGCGGTTTCGGTGATTCTGCACACTTGTAACAGCAGGATAATGAAGATTATCACTGAAAATGCAAAACTCAGCTGGAAACCCAAACATACCGAAGATATTTCTGTTTCCGCATGTCAAACGCACTGCGGAGTGCAGAAAACACCAGGAAACGTGTTTTTCGCATTCAAATGCACGAAAACAGCGATTTGGGTGATTCTGCACACTTGTAACAGCAGAATCATGAATTTATCACTGAAAATGCATATCTCAGTTGGAAACCCAACGAAACCGAAGATATCCCAGTTTCCGCATGTCAAACGCAATGTGGAGTGCTGAAAACACCAGGAAACGTGTTTTTCGTATTCAATAGCACGAAAACAGCGATTTCGGTGATTCTGCACACTTGTAACAGCAGAATCATGAATTTATCACTGAAAATGCATACCTCAGCTGGAAACCCAACGAAACCGAAGATATCGCAGTTTCCGCATGTCAATCGCACTGTGGAGTGCTGAAAACACCAGAAAACGTGTTTTATTCATTCAATATCACGAACACAGCGGTTTCGGTGATTCTGCACACTTGTAACAGCAGGATAATGAAGATTACCACTGAAAATGCAAAACTCAGCTGGAAACCCAAACATACCGAAGATATTTCTGTTTCCGCATGTCAAACGCACTGCGGAGTGCTGAAAACACCAGGAACCGTGTTTGTCGCATTCAATAGCACGAAAACAGCGATTTGGGTGATTCTGCACACTTGTAACAGCAGAATCATGAATTTATCACTGAAAATGCATATCTCAGTTGGAAACCCAACGAAACCGAAGATATCGCAGATTCCGCATGTCAAACGCAATGTGGAGTGTAGAAAACACCAGGAAACGTGTTTTTCGTATTCAATAGCACGAAAACAGCGATTTCGGTGATTCTGCACACTTGTAACAGCAGAATCATGAATTTATCACTCAAAATGCATATCTCAGCTCGAAACCAAACGAAACCGAAGATATCGCAGTTTCCGCATGTCAAACGCACTGTGGAGTGCTGAAAACACCAGAAAACGTGTTTTATGCATTCAATATCACGAAAACAGCGGTTTCGGTGATTCTTCACACTTGTAACAGCAGGATAATGAAGATTATCACTGAAAATGCAAAACTCAGCTGGAAACCCAAACATACCGAAGATATTTCTGTTTCCGCATGTCAAACGCACTGCGGAGTGCAGAAAACACCAGGAAACGTGTTTTTCGCATTCAAATGCACGAAAACAGCGATTTGGGTGATTCTGCACACTTGTAACAGCAGAATCATGAATTTATCACTGAAAATGCATATCTCAGTTGGAAACCCAACGAAACCGAAGATATCCCAGTTTCCGCATGTCAAACGCAATGTGGAGTGCTGAAAACACCAGGAAACGTGTTTTTCGTATTCAATAGCACGAAAACAGCGATTTCGGTGATTCTGCACACTTGTAACAGCAGAATCATGAATTTATCACTGAAAATGCATACCTCAGCTGGAAACCCAACGAAACCGAAGATATCGCAGTTTCCGCATGTCAATCGCACTGTGGAGTGCTGAAAACACCAGAAAACGTGTTTTATTCATTCAATATCACGAACACAGCGGTTTCGGTGATTCTGCACACTTGTAACAGCAGGATAATGAAGATTATCACTGAAAATGCAAAACTCAGCTGGAAACCCAAACATACCGAAGATATTTCTGTTTCCGCATGTCAAACGCACTGCGGAGTGCAGAAAACACCAGGAAACGTGTTTTTCGCATTCAAATGCACGAAAACAGCGATTTGGGTGATTCTGCACACTTGTAACAGCAGAATCATGAATTTATCACTGAAAATGCATATCTCAGTTGGAAACCCAACGAAACCGAAGATATCCCAGTTTCCGCATGTCAAACGCAATGTGGAGTGCTGAAAACACCAGGAAACGTGTTTTTCGTATTCAATAGCACGAAAACAGCGATTTCGGTGATTCTGCACACTTGTAACAGCAGAATCATGAATTTATCACTGAAAATGCATACCTCAGCTGGAAACCCAACGAAACCGAAGATATCGCAGTTTCCGCATGTCAATCGCACTGTGGAGTGCTGAAAACACCAGAAAACGTGTTTTATGCATTCAATATCACGAAAACAGCGGTTTCGGTGATTCTGCACACTTGTAACAGCAGGATAATGAAGATTATCACTGAAAATGCAAAACTCAGCTGGAAACCCAAATATACCGAAGATATTTCTGTTTCCGCATGTCAAACGCACTGCGGAGTGCAGAAAACACCAGGAAACGTGTTTTTCGCATTCAAATGCACGAAAACAGCGATTTGGGTGATTCTGCACACTTGTAACAGCAGAATCATGAATTTATCACTGAAAATGCATATCTCAGTTGGAAACCCAACGAAACCGAAGATATCCCAGTTTCCGCATGTCAAACGCAATGTGGAGTGCTGAAAACACCAGGAAACGTGTTTTTCGCATTCAAATGCACGAAAACAGCGATTTGGGTGATTCTGCACACTTGTAACAGCAGAATCATGAATTTATCACTGAAAATGCATATCTCAGTTGGAAACCCAACGAAACCGAAGATATCCCAGTTTCCGCATGTCAAACGCAATGTGGAGTGCTGAAAACACCAGGAAACGTGTTTTTCGTATTCAATAGCACGAAAACAGCGATTTCGGTGATTCTGCACACTTGTAACAGCAGAATCATGAATTTATCACTGAAAATGCATACCTCAGCTGGAAACCCAACGAAACCGAAGATATCGCAGTTTCCGCATGTCAATCGCACTGTGGAGTGCTGAAAACACCAGAAAACGTGTTTTATTCATTCAATATCACGAACACAGCGGTTTCGGTGATTCTGCACACTTGTAACAGCAGGATAATGAAGATTACCACTGAAAATGCAAAACTCAGCTGGAAACCCAAACATACCGAAGATATTTCTGTTTCCGCATGTCAAACGCACTGCGGAGTGCTGAAAACACCAGGAACCGTGTTTGTCGCATTCAATAGCACGAAAACAGCGATTTGGGTGATTCTGCACACTTGTAACAGCAGAATCATGAATTTATCACTGAAAATGCATATCTCAGTTGGAAACCCAACGAAACCGAAGATATCGCAGATTCCGCATGTCAAACGCAATGTGGAGTGTAGAAAACACCAGGAAACGTGTTTTTCGTATTCAATAGCACGAAAACAGCGATTTCGGTGATTCTGCACACTTGTAACAGCAGAATCATGAATTTATCACTCAAAATGCATATCTCAGCTCGAAACCAAACGAAACCGAAGATATCGCAGTTTCCGCATGTCAAACGCACTGTGGAGTGCTGAAAACACCAGAAAACGTGTTTTATGCATTCAATATCACGAAAACAGCGGTTTCGGTGATTCTTCACACTTGTAACAGCAGGATAATGAAGATTATCACTGAAAATGCAAAACTCAGCTGGAAACCCAAACATACCGAAGATATTTCTGTTTCCGCATGTCAAACGCACTGCGGAGTGCAGAAAACACCAGGAAACGTGTTTTTCGCATTCAAATGCACGAAAACAGCGATTTGGGTGATTCTGCACACTTGTAACAGCAGAATCATGAATTTATCACTGAAAATGCATATCTCAGTTGGAAACCCAACGAAACCGAAGATATCCCAGTTTCCGCATGTCAAACGCAATGTGGAGTGCTGAAAACACCAGGAAACGTGTTTTTCGTATTCAATAGCACGAAAACAGCGATTTCGGTGATTCTGCACACTTGTAACAGCAGAATCATGAATTTATCACTGAAAATGCATACCTCAGCTGGAAACCCAACGAAACCGAAGATATCGCAGTTTCCGCATGTCAATCGCACTGTGGAGTGCTGAAAACACCAGAAAACGTGTTTTATTCATTCAATATCACGAACACAGCGGTTTCGGTGATTCTGCACACTTGTAACAGCAGGATAATGAAGATTATCACTGAAAATGCAAAACTCAGCTGGAAACCCAAACATACCGAAGATATTTCTGTTTCCGCATGTCAAACGCACTGCGGAGTGCAGAAAACACCAGGAAACGTGTTTTTCGCATTCAAATGCACGAAAACAGCGATTTGGGTGATTCTGCACACTTGTAACAGCAGAATCATGAATTTATCACTGAAAATGCATATCTCAGTTGGAAACCCAACGAAACCGAAGATATCCCAGTTTCCGCATGTCAAACGCAATGTGGAGTGCTGAAAACACCAGGAAACGTGTTTTTCGTATTCAATAGCACGAAAACAGCGATTTCGGTGATTCTGCACACTTGTAACAGCAGAATCATGAATTTATCACTGAAAATGCATACCTCAGCTGGAAACCCAACGAAACCGAAGATATCGCAGTTTCCGCATGTCAATCGCACTGTGGAGTGCTGAAAACACCAGAAAACGTGTTTTATGCATTCAATATCACGAAAACAGCGGTTTCGGTGATTCTGCACACTTGTAACAGCAGGATAATGAAGATTATCACTGAAAATGCAAAACTCAGCTGGAAACCCAAATATACCGAAGATATTTCTGTTTCCGCATGTCAAACGCACTGCGGAGTGCTGAAAACACCAGGAAACGTGTTTTTCGCATTCAATAGCACGAAAACAGCGATTTGGGTGTTTCAGCACACTTGTAACAGCAGAATCATGAATTTATCACTGAAAATGCATATCTCAGCTGGAAACTCAACGAAACCGTAGATATCGCGGTTTCCGCATGTCAAACGCACTGTCGAGTGCTGAAAACACCAGAAAACGTGTTTTTCGCATTCAATAGCACGAAGACAGCGATTTCGGTGATTCGGCATACTTCTCACAGAAGAATATCCAAGATTATCATAGATAATGCATGTCGCAGCTGGCAACCCCACGAAAACGAAGATATCGCGGTTTCCGCAAATCAAACGCACTGTGGAGTGCTGAAAACACCAGAAAACGTGTTTTATGCATTCAATAGCACGAAGACAGCGATTTCGGTGATTCGGCATACTTCTCACAGAAGAATATTCAAGATTATCATAGATAATGCATGTCGCAGCTGGCAACCCCACGAAAACGAAGATATCGCGGTTTCCGCAAATCAAACGCACTGTGGATTGCTGAAAACACCAGGAAACGTGTTTTTCGCATTCAATAGCACGAAATCAGCGATTTCGGTGATTCAGCACACTTGTAACAGCAGAATCATGAATTTATCACTGAAAATGCATATCTCAGTTGGAAACCCAACTGTACAGACGATATCGCAGTTTCCGCAAATCTAGCGCACTGTGGAGTGCTGAAAACACCAGGAAACGTGTTTTTCGCTTTCAATAGCACGAAAACAGCGTTTTCGGTGATTCTGCACACCTGTAAAAGCAGAATCATGAATTTATCACTGAAAATGCATATCTCAGCTGGATACCCAAAGATACCAAAGATATCGCAGTTTCCGCATGTCAAACGCACTGTGGAGTTCTGAAAACACCAGGAAACGTGTTTTTCGCATTCAATAGCACGAAAACAGCGATTTCGGTGATTCTGCACACTTGTAACAGCAGAATCATGAATTTATCACTGAAAATGCATATCTCAGCTGGAAACCCAACGAAACCGATGATATCGCAGTTTCCGCATGTCAAACGCACTGTGGAGTGCTGAAAACACCAGAAAACGTGTTTTATGCATTCAATAGCACGAAGACAGCGATTTCGGTGATTCGGCATACTTCTCACAGAAGAATATTCAAGATTATCATAGATAATGCATGTCGCAGCTGGCAACCCCACGAAAACGAAGATATCGCGGTTTCCGCAAATCAAACGCACTGTGGATTGCTGAAAACACCAGGAAACGTGTTTTTCGCATTCAATAGCACGAAATCAGCGATTTCGGTGATTCAGCACACTTGTAACAGCAGAATCATGAATTTATCACTGAAAATGCATATCTCAGTTGGAAACCCAACGAAACCGAAGATATCGCAGTTTCCGCATGTCAAACGCAATGTGGAGTGCTGAAAACACCAGGAACCGTGTTTTTCGCATTCAATAGCACGAAAACAGCGATTTGGGTGATTCTGCACACTTGTAACAGCAGAATCATGAATTTATCACTGAAAATGCATATCTCAGTTGGAAACCCAACGAAACCGAAGATATCGCAGATTCCGCATGTCAAACGCAATGTGGAGTGTAGAAAACACCAGGAAACGTGTTTTTCGTATTCAATAGCACGAAAACAGCGATTTCGGTGGTTCTGCACACTTGTAACAGCAGAATCATGAATTTATCACTCAAAATGCATATCTCAGCTCGAAACCCAACGAAACCGAAGATATCGCAGTTTCCGCATGTCAAACGCACTGTGGAGTGCTGAAAACACCAGAAAACGTGTTTTATGCATTCAATATCACGAAAACAGCGGTTTCGGTGATTCTTCACACTTGTAACAGCAGGATAATGACGATTATCACTGAAAATGCAAAACTCAGCTGGAAACCCAAACATACCGAAGATATTTCTGTTTCCGCATGTCAAACGCACTGCGGAGTGCTGAAAACACCAGGAAACGTGTTTTTCGCATTCAAATGCACGAAAACAGCGATTTGGGTGATTCTGCCCACTTGTAACAGCAGAATCATGAATTTATCACTGAAAATGCATATCTCAGTTGGAAACCCAACGAAACCGAAGATATCGCAGTTTCCGCATGTCAAACGCACTGTGGAGTGCTGAAAACACCAGAAAACGTGTTTTATGCATTCAATATCACGAAAACAGCGGTTTCGGTGATTCTTCACACTTGTAACAGCAGGATAATGACGATTATCACTGAAAATGCAAAACTCAGCTGGAAACCCAAACATACCGAAGATATTTCTGTTTCCGCATGTCAAACGCACTGCGGAGTGCTGAAAACACCAGGAAACGTGTTTTTCGCATTCAAATGCACGAAAACAGCGATTTGGGTGATTCTGCCCACTTGTAACAGCAGAATCATGAATTTATCACTGAAAATGCATATCTCAGTTGGAAACCCAACGAAACCGAAGATATCGCAGTTTCCGCATGTCAAACGCAATGTGGAGTGCTGAAAACACCAGGAAACGTGTTTTTCGCATTCAATAGCACGAAAACAGCGATTTCGGTGATTCTGCACACTTGTAACAGCAGAATCATGAATTTATCACTGAAAATGCATATCTCAGTTGGAAACCCAACGAAACCGAAGATATCGCAGTTTCCGCATGTCAAACGCACTGTGGAGTGCTGAAAACACCAGGAAACGTGTTTTTCGCATTCAATAGCACGAAAACAGCGGTTTCGGTGATTCTTCACACTTGTAACAGCAGGATAATGACGATTATCACTGAAAATGCAAAACTCAGCTGGAAACCCAAACATACCGAAGATATTTCTGTTTCCGCATGTCAAACGCACTGCGGAGTGCTGAAAACACCAGGAAACGTGTTTTTCGCATTCAAATGCACGAAAACAGCGATTTGGGTGATTCTGCCCACTTGTAACAGCAGAATCATGAATTTATCACTGAAAATGCATATCTCAGTTGGAAACCCAACGAAACCGAAGATATCGCAGTTTCCGCATGTCAAACGCACTGTCGAGTGCTGAAAACACCAGAAAACGTGTTTTTCGCATTCAATAGCACGAAGACAGCGATTTCGGTGATTCTGCATCCTTCTGACAGAAGAATATCCAAGATTATCATAGATAATGCATGTCGCAGCTGGCAACCCCACGAAAACGAAGATATCGCGGTTTCCGCAAATCAAACGCACTGTGGAGTGCTGAAAACACCAGGAAACGTGTTTTTCGCATTCAATAGCACGAAAACTGCGATTTCGGTGATTCTGCACACTTTTAACAGCAGGATAATGAAGACTATCACTGAAAATGCATATCTCAGCTGGAAACCCAACTATACCGAAGATATTTCTGTTTCCGCATGTCAAACGCACTGCGGAGTGCTGAAAACACCAGGAAACGTGTTTTTCGCTTTCAATAGCACGAAAACAGCGTTTTCGGTGATTCTGCACACCTGTAAAAGCAGAATCATGAATTTATCACTGAAAATGCATATCTCAGCTGGAAACCCAAAGATACCAAAGATATCGCAGTTTCCGCATGTCAAACGCACTGTGGAGTTCTGAAAACACCAGGGAACGTGTTTTTCGCATTCAATAGCACGAAAACAGCGATTTCGGTGATTCTGCACACTTATAACAGCAGAATCATGAATTTATCACTGAAAATATATATCTCAGCTGGAAACCCAACGAAACCGAAGGTATTTCTGTTTCCGCATGTCAAACGCACTGCGGAGTGCTGAAAACACCAGGAAACGTGTTTTTCGCATTCAATGGCACGAAATCAGCGATTTGGGTGTTTCTGCGCACCTGTAACAGCAGAATCATGAATTTATCACTGAAAATGCATATCTCAGCTGGAAACCCAACGAAACCGAAGATATCGCAGTTTCCGCATGTCAAACGCAATGTGGAGTGCTGAAAACACCAGGAAACGTGTTTTTCGCATACAATAGCACGAAACCAGCGATTTCGGTGATTCTGCACACCTGTAAAAGCAGGATAATGAAGATTATCACTGAAAATGCAAAACTCAGCTGGAAACCCAAACATACCGAAGATATTTCTGTTTCCGCATGTCAAACGCACTGCGGAGTGCTGAAAACACCAGGAAACGTGTTATTCGCATTCAATAGCACGAAAACAGCGATTTGGGTGATTCTGCACACTTGTAACAGCAGAATCATGAGTTTATCACTGAAAATGCATATCTCAGTTGGAAACCCAACGAAACCGAAGATATCGCAGTTTCCGCATGTCAAACGCAATGTGGAGTGCTGAAAACACCAGGAAACGTGTTTTTCGTATTCAATAGCACGAAAACAGCGATTTCGGTGATTCTGCACACATCTAACAGCAGAATCATGAATTTATCACTGAAAATGCATATCTCAGCTGGAAACCCAACGAAACCGAAGATATCGCAGTTTCCGCATGTCAAACGCACTGTGGAGTGCTGAAAACACCATAAAACGTGTTTTATGCATTCAATATCACGAAAACAGCGGTTTCGGTGATTCTGCACACTTGTAACAGCAGGATAATGAAGATTATCACTGAAAATGCAAAACTCAGCTGGAAACCCAAACATACCGAAGATATTTCTGTTTCCGCATGTCGCACGCACTGTGGAGTGCTGAAAACACCAGGAAACGTGTTTTTCGCATTCAATAGCACGAAAACAGCGATTTGGGTGTTTCTGCACACCTGTAACAGCAGAATCATGAATTTATCACTGTAAATGCATATCTCAGCTGGAAACCCAACGAAACCGTAGATATCGCGGTTTCCGCATGTCAAACGCACTGTCGAGTGCTGAAATACCAGAAAACGTGTTTTTCGCATTCAATAGCACGAAGACAGCGATTTCGGTGATTCGGCATACTTCTCACAGAAGAATATCCAAGATTATCATAGATAATGCATGTCGCAGCTGGCAACCCCACGAAAACGAAGATATCGCGGTTTCCGCAAATCAAACGCACTGTGGATTGCTGAAAACACCAGGAAACGTGTTTTTCGCATTCAATAGCACGAAAACAGCGATTTCGGTGATTCAGCACACTTGTAACAGCTGAATCATGAATTTATCACTGAAAATGCATATCTCAGTTGGAAACCCAACGAAACCGAATATATCGCAGATTCCGCATGTCAAACGCAATGTGGAGTGTAGAAAACACCAGGAAACGTGTTTTTCGTATTCAATAGCACGAAAACAGCGATTTCGGTGATTCTGCACACTTGTAACAGCAGAATCATGAATTTATCACTCAAAATGCATATCTCAGCTCGAAACCCAACGAAACCGAAGATATCGCAGTTTCCGCATGTCAAACGCACTGTGGAGTGCTGAAAACACCAGAAAACGTGTTTTATGCATTCAATATCACGAAAACAGCGGTTTCGGTGATTCTTCACACTTGTAACAGCAGGATAATGAAGATTATCACTGAAAATGCAAAACTCAGCTGGAAACCCAAACATACCGAAGATATTTCTGTTTCCGCATGTCAAGCGCACTGCGGAGTGCTGAAAACACCAGGAAACGTGTTTTTCGCATTCAAATGCACGAAAACAGCGATTTGGGTGATTCTGCCCACTTGTAACAGCAGAATCATGAATTTATCACTGAAAATGCATATCTCAGTTGGAAACCCAACGAAACCGAAGATATCGCAGTTTCCGCATGTCAAACGCAATGTGGAGTGCTGAAAACACCAGGAAACGTGTTTTTCGCATTCAATAGCACGAAAACAGCGATTTCGGTGATTCTGCACACTTGTAACAGCAGAATCATGAATTTATCACTGAAAATGCATATCTCAGCTGGAAACCCAACTGTACATGCGATATCGCAGTTTCCGCAAATCTAGCGCACTGTGGAGTGCTGAAAACACCAGGAAACGTGTTTTTCGCTTTCAATAGCACGAAAACAGCGTTTTCGGTGATTCTGCACACCTGTAAAAGCAGAATCATGAATTTATCACTGAAAATGCATATCTCAGCTGGAAACCCAAAGATACCAAAGATATCGCAGTTTCCGGATGTCAAACGCACTGTGGAGTTCTGAAAACACCAGGAAACGTGTTTTTCGCATTCAATAGCACGAAAACAGCGATTTCGGTGATTCTGCACACTTGTAACAGCAGAATCATGAATTTATCACTGAAAATGCATATCTCAGCTGGAAACCCAACGAAACCGAAGATATCGCAGTTTCCGCATGTCAAACGCACTGCGGAGTGCTGAAAACACCAGGAAACGTGTTTTTCGCATACAATAGCACGAAACCAGCGATTTCGGTGATTCTGCACACCTGTAAAAGCAGAATCATGAATTTATCACTGAAAATGCATATCTCAGCTGGAAACCCAACGAAACCGAAGATATCGCAGTTTCCGCATGTCAAACGCAATGTGGAGTGCTGAAAACACCAGGAAACGTGTTTTTCGCATACAATAGCACGAAACCAGCGATTTCGGTGATTCTGCACACCTGTAAAAGCAGGATAATGAAGATTATCACTGAAAATGCAAAACTCAGCTGGAAACCCAAACATACCGAAGATATTTCTGTTTCCGCATGTCAAACGCACTGCGGAGTGCTGAAAACACCAGGAAACGTGTTTTTCGCATTCAATAGCACGAAAACAGCGATTTGGGTGATTCTGCACACTTGTAACAGCAGAATCATGAGTTTATCACTGAAAATGCATATCTCAGTTGGAAACCCAACGAAACCGAAGATATCGCAGTTTCCGCATGTCAAACGCAATGTGGAGTGCTGAAAACACCAGGAAACGTGTTTTTCGTATTCAATAGCACGAAAACAGCGATTTCGGTGATTCTGCACACATCTAACAGCAGAATCATGAATTTATCACTGAAAATGCATATCTCAGCTGGAAACCCAACGAAACCGAAGATATCGCAGTTTCCGCATGTCAAACGCACTGTGGAGTGCTGAAAACACCAGAAAACGTGTTTTATGCATTCAATATCACGAAAACAGCGGTTTCGGTGATTCTGCACACTTGTAACAGCAGGATAATGAAGATTATCACTGAAAATGCAAAACTCAGCTGGAAACCCAAACATACCGAAGATATTTCTGTTTCCGCATGTCAAACGCACTGTGGAGTGCTGAAAACACCAGGAAACGTGTTTTTCGCATTCAATAGCACGAAAACAGCGATTTGGGTGTTTCTGCACACCTGTAACAGCAGAATCATGAATTTATCACTGTAAATGCATATCTCAGCTGGAAACCCAACGAAACCGTAGATATCGCGGTTTCCGCATGTCAAACGCACTGTCGAGTGCTGAAATACCAGAAAACGTGTTTTTCGCATTCAATAGCACGAAGACAGCGATTTCGGTGATTCGGCATACTTCTCACAGAAGAATATCCAAGATTATCATAGATAATGCATGTCGCAGCTGGCAACCCCACGAAAACGAAGATATCGCGGTTTCCGCAAATCAAACGCACTGTGGATTGCTGAAAACACCAGGAAACGTGTTTTTCGCATTCAATAGCACGAAAACAGCGATTTCGGTGATTCAGCACACTTGTAACAGCAGAATCATGAATTTATCACTGAAAATGCATATCTCAGTTGGAAACCCAACGAAACCGAAGATATCGCAGTTTCCGCATGTCAAACGCAATGTGGAGTGCTGAAAACACCAGGAAACGTGTTTTAAGCATTCAATATCACGAAATCAGCGGTTTCGGTGATTCTGCACACTTGTAACAGCAGGATAATGAAGATTATCACTGAAAATGCATAACTCAGCAGGAAACCCAACTATACCGAAGGTATTTCTGTTTCCGCATGTCAAACGCACTGCGGAGTGCTGAAAACACCAGGAAACGTGTTTTTCGCATTCAATAGCACGAAATCAGCGATTTGGGTGTTTCTGCACACCTGTAACAGCAGAATCATGAATTTATCACTGAAAATGCATATCTCAGCTGGAAACCCAAAGATACCAAAGATATCGCAGTTTCCGCATGTCAAACGCACTGTGGAGTTCTGAAAACACCAGGAAACGTGTTTTTCGCATTCAATAGCACGAAAACAGCGATTTCGGTGATTCTGCACACTTGTAACAGCAGAATCATGAATTTATCACTGAAAATGCATATCTCAGCTGGAAACCCAACGAAACCGAAGATATCGCAGTTTCCGCATGTCAAACGCACTGTGGAGTGCTGAAAACACCAGAAAACGTGTTTTATGCATTCAATATCACGAAAACAGCGGTTTCGGTGATTCTGCACACTTGTAACAGCAGGATAATGAAGATTATCACTGAAAATGCAAAACTCAGCTGGAAACCCAAACATACCGAAGATATTTCTGTTTCCGCATGTCAAACGCACTGCGGAGTGCTGAAAACACCAGGAAACGTGTTTTTCGCATTCAATAGCACGAAGACAGCGATTTCGGTGATTCGGCATACTTCTCACAGAAGAATATCCAAGATTATCATAGATAATGCATTTCGCAGCTGGCAACCCCACGAAAACGAAGATATCGCGGTTTCCGCAAATCAAACGCACTGTGGATTGCTGAAAACACCAGGAAACGTGTTTTTCGCATTCAATAGCACGAAAACAGCGATTTCGGTGATTCAGCACACTTGTAACAGCAGAATCATGAATTTATCACTGAAAATGCATATCTCAGTTGGAAACCCAACGAAACCGAAGATATCGCAGTTTCCGCATGTCAAACGCAATGTGGAGTGCTGAAAACACCAGGAAACGTGTTTTTCGCATTCAATAGCACGAAAACAGCGATTTCGGTGATTCTGCACACTTGTAACAGCAGAATCATGAATTTATCACTGAAAATGCATATCTCAGCTGGAAACCCAACTGTACAGACGATATCGCAGTTTCCGCAAATCTAGCGCACTGTGGAGTGCTGAAAACACCAGGAAACGTGTTTTTCGCTTTCAATAGCGCGAAAACAGCGTTTTCGGTGATTCTGCACACCTGTAAAAACAGAATCATGAATTTATCACTGAAAATGCATATCTCAGCTGGAAACCCAAAGATACCAAAGATATCGCAGTTTCCGCATGTCAAACGCACTGTGGAGTTCTGAAAACACCAGGAAACGTGTTTTTCGCATTCAATAGCACGAAAACAGCGATTTCGGTGATTCTGCACACTTGTAACAGCAGAATCATGAATTTATCACTGAAAATGCATATCTCAGCTGGAACCAAACGAAACCGAAGATATCGCAGTTTCCGCAAATCAAACGCACTGTGGAGTGCTGACAACACCAGAAAACGTGTTTATGCATACAATATCACGAAAACAGCGGTTTCGGTGATTCTGCACACTTGTAACAGCAGGATAATGAAGATTATCACTGAAAATGCATAACTCAGCTGGAAACCCAACTATACCGAAGATATTTCTGTTTCCGCATGTCAAACGCACTGCGGAGTGCTGAAAACACCAGAGAACGTGTTTTTTGCATTCAGTAGCACGAAACCAGCGATTTCGGTGATTCTGCACACCTGTAAAAGCAGAATCATGAATTTATCACTGAAAATGCATATCTCAGCTGTAACCAAACGAAACCGAAGATATCGCAGTTTCCGCAAATCAAACGCACTGTGCAGTGCTGACAACACCAGAAAACGTGTTTATGCATACAATATCACGAAAACAGCGGTTTCGGTGATTCTGCACACTTGTAACAGCAGGATAATGAAGATTATCACTGAAAATGCATATCTCAGCTGGAAACCCAACGAAACCGTAGATATCAAGGTTTCCGCATGTCAAACGCACTGTCGAGTGCTGAAAACACCAGAAAACGTGTTTTTCGCATTCAATAGCACGAAGGCAGCGATTTCGGTGATTCTGCATACTTCTCACAGAAGAAGATCCAAGATTATCATAGATAATGCATGTCGCAGCTGGCAACCCCACGAAACCGAAGATATCACAGTTGCCGCATGTCAAACGCAATGTGGAGTGCTGAAAACACCAGGAAACGTGATTTTCGCATTCAATAGCACGAAAACAGCGATTTCGGTGATTCTGCAAACTTGAAACAGCAGAATCATGAATTTATCACTGAAAATGCATATCTCAGCTGGAAACCCAACGAAACCGAAGCTATCACAGTTTCCTCATGTCAAACGCACTGCGGAGTGCTGAAAACACCAGGAAACGTGTTTTTCGCATTCAATAGCCCGAAAACAGCGATTTGGGTGTTTCAGCACACCTGTAACAGCAGATTCATGAATTTATCACTGAAAATGCATATCTCAGCTGGAAACCCAACGAAACCGTAGATATCGCGGTTTCCGCATGTCAAACGCACTGTCGAGTGCTGAAAACACCAGAAAACGTGTTTTATGCATTCAATATCACGAAAACAGCGTTTTCGGTGATTCTGCACACTTGTAACAGCAGGATAATGAAGATTATCACTGAAAATGCAAAACTCAGCTGGAAACCCAACTATACCGAAGATATTTCTGTTTCCGCATGTCAAACGCACTGCGGAGTGCTGAACACAACAGGAAACGTGTTTTTCGCATTCAATAGCACGAAAACAGCGATTTGGGTGTTTCTGCACACCTGTTACAGCAGAATCATGCATTTATCACTGAAAATGCATATCTCAGCTGGAAACCCAACGAAACCGTAGATATCGCCGGTTCCGCATGTCAAACGCACTGTCGAGTGCTGAAAACACCAGAAAACGTGTTTTTCGCATTCAATAGCACGAAGACTGCGATTTCGGTGATTCTGCATACTTCTCACAGAAGAATATCCAAGATTATCATAGATAATGCATGTCGCAGCTGGCAACCCCACGAAACCGAAGATATCACAGTTTCCGCATGTCAAACGCAATGTGGAGTGCTGAAAACACCAGGAAACGTGATTTTCGCATTCAATAGCACGAAAACAACGATTTCGGTGATTCAGCACACTTGTAACAGCAGAATCATGAATTTATCACTGAAAATGCATATCTCAGTTGGAAACCCAACGAAACCGAAGATATCGCAGTTTCCGCATGTCAAACGCAATGTGGAGTGCTGAAAACACCAGGAAACGTGTTTTAAGCATTCAATATCACGAAATCAGCGGTTTCGGTGATTCTGCACACTTGTAACAGCAGGATAATGAAGATTATCACTGAAAATGCATAACTCAGCAGGAAACCCAACTATACCGAAGGTATTTCTGTTTCCGCATGTCAAACGCACTGCGGAGTGCTGAAAACACCAGGAAACGTGTTTTTCGCATTCAATAGCACGAAATCAGCGATTTGGGTGTTTCTGCACACCTGTAACAGCAGAATCATGAATTTATCACTGAAAATGCATATCTCAGCTGGAAACCCAAAGATACCAAAGATATCGCAGTTTCCGCATGTCAAACGCACTGTGGAGTTCTGAAAACACCAGGAAACGTGTTTTTCGCATTCAATAGCACGAAAACAGCGATTTCGGTGATTCTGCACACTTGTAACAGCAGAATCATGAATTTATCACTGAAAATGCATATCTCAGCTGGAAACCCAACGAAACCGAAGATATCGCAGTTTCCGCATGTCAAACGCACTGTGGAGTGCTGAAAACACCAGAAAACGTGTTTTATGCATTCAATATCACGAAAACAGCGGTTTCGGTGATTCTGCACACTTGTAACAGCAGGATAATGAAGATTATCACTGAAAATGCAAAACTCAGCTGGAAACCCAAACATACCGAAGATATTTCTGTTTCCGCATGTCAAACGCACTGCGGAGTGCTGAAAACACCAGGAAACGTGTTTTTCGCATTCAATAGCACGAAGACAGCGATTTCGGTGATTCGGCATACTTCTCACAGAAGAATATCCAAGATTATCATAGATAATGCATTTCGCAGCTGGCAACCCCACGAAAACGAAGATATCGCGGTTTCCGCAAATCAAACGCACTGTGGATTGCTGAAAACACCAGGAAACGTGTTTTTCGCATTCAATAGCACGAAAACAGCGATTTCGGTGATTCAGCACACTTGTAACAGCAGAATCATGAATTTATCACTGAAAATGCATATCTCAGTTGGAAACCCAACGAAACCGAAGATATCGCAGTTTCCGCATGTCAAACGCAATGTGGAGTGCTGAAAACACCAGGAAACGTGTTTTTCGCATTCAATAGCACGAAAACAGCGATTTCGGTGATTCTGCACACTTGTAACAGCAGAATCATGAATTTATCACTGAAAATGCATATCTCAGCTGGAAACCCAACTGTACAGACGATATCGCAGTTTCCGCAAATCTAGCGCACTGTGGAGTGCTGAAAACACCAGGAAACGTGTTTTTCGCTTTCAATAGCACGAAAACAGCGTTTTCGGTGATTCTGCACACCTGTAAAAACAGAATCATGAATTTATCACTGAAAATGCATATCTCAGCTGGAAACCCAAAGATACCAAAGATATCGCAGTTTCCGCATGTCAAACGCACTGTGGAGTTCTGAAAACACCAGGAAACGTGTTTTTCGCATTCAATAGCACGAAAACAGCGATTTCGGTGATTCTGCACACTTGTAACAGCAGAATCATGAATTTATCACTGAAAATGCATATCTCAGCTGGAACCAAACGAAACCGAAGATATCGCAGTTTCCGCAAATCAAACGCACTGTGGAGTGCTGACAACACCAGAAAACGTGTTTATGCATACAATATCACGAAAACAGCGGTTTCGGTGATTCTGCACACTTGTAACAGCAGGATAATGAAGATTATCACTGAAAATGCATAACTCAGCTGGAAACCCAACTATACCGAAGATATTTCTGTTTCCGCATGTCAAACGCACTGCGGAGTGCTGAAAACACCAGAGAACGTGTTTTTTGCATTCAGTAGCACGAAACCAGCGATTTCGGTGATTCTGCACACCTGTAAAAGCAGAATCATGAATTTATCACTGAAAATGCATATCTCAGCTGTAACCAAACGAAACCGAAGATATCGCAGTTTCCGCAAATCAAACGCACTGTGCAGTGCTGACAACACCAGAAAACGTGTTTATGCATACAATATCACGAAAACAGCGGTTTCGGTGATTCTGCACACTTGTAACAGCAGGATAATGAAGATTATCACTGAAAATGCATATCTCAGCTGGAAACCCAACGAAACCGTAGATATCAAGGTTTCCGCATGTCAAACGCACTGTCGAGTGCTGAAAACACCAGAAAACGTGTTTTTCGCATTCAATAGCACGAAGGCAGCGATTTCGGTGATTCTGCATACTTCTCACAGAAGAAGATCCAAGATTATCATAGATAATGCATGTCGCAGCTGGCAACCCCACGAAACCGAAGATATCACAGTTGCCGCATGTCAAACGCAATGTGGAGTGCTGAAAACACCAGGAAACGTGATTTTCGCATTCAATAGCACGAAAACAGCGATTTCGGTGATTCTGCAAACTTGAAACAGCAGAATCATGAATTTATCACTGAAAATGCATATCTCAGCTGGAAACCCAACGAAACCGAAGCTATCACAGTTTCCTCATGTCAAACGCACTGCGGAGTGCTGAAAACACCAGGAAACGTGTTTTTCGCATTCAATAGCCCGAAAACAGCGATTTGGGTGTTTCAGCACACCTGTAACAGCAGATTCATGAATTTATCACTGAAAATGCATATCTCAGCTGGAAACCCAACGAAACCGTAGATATCGCGGTTTCCGCATGTCAAACGCACTGTCGAGTGCTGAAAACACCAGAAAACGTGTTTTATGCATTCAATATCACGAAAACAGCGTTTTCGGTGATTCTGCACACTTGTAACAGCAGGATAATGAAGATTATCACTGAAAATGCAAAACTCAGCTGGAAACCCAACTATACCGAAGATATTTCTGTTTCCGCATGTCAAACGCACTGCGGAGTGCTGAACACAACAGGAAACGTGTTTTTCGCATTCAATAGCACGAAAACAGCGATTTGGGTGTTTCTGCACACCTGTTACAGCAGAATCATGCATTTATCACTGAAAATGCATATCTCAGCTGGAAACCCAACGAAACCGTAGATATCGCCGGTTCCGCATGTCAAACGCACTGTCGAGTGCTGAAAACACCAGAAAACGTGTTTTTCGCATTCAATAGCACGAAGACTGCGATTTCGGTGATTCTGCATACTTCTCACAGAAGAATATCCAAGATTATCATAGATAATGCATGTCGCAGCTGGCAACCCCACGAAACCGAAGATATCACAGTTTCCGCATGTCAAACGCAATGTGGAGTGCTGAAAACACCAGGAAACGTGATTTTCGCATTCAATAGCACGAAAACAACGATTTCGGTGATTCTGCAAACTTGAAACAGCAGAATCATGAATTTATCACTGAAAATGCATATCTCAGCTGGAAACCCAACGAAACCGAAGCTATCACAGTTTCCTCATGTCAAACGCACTGCGGAGTGCTGAAAACACCAGGAAACGTGTTTTTCGTATTCAATAGCCCGAAAACAGCGATTTGGGTGTTTCAGCACACCTGTAACCGCAGATTCATGAATTTATCACTGAAAATGCATATCTCAGTTGGAAACCCAACGAAACCGTAGATATCGCCGGTTCCGCATGTCAAACGCACTGTCGAGTGCTGAACACAACAGGAAACGTGTTTTTCGCATTCAATAGCACGAAAACAGCGATTTGGGTGTTTCTGCACACCTGTTACAGCAGAATCATGAATTTATCACTGAAAATGCATATCTCAGCTGGAAACCCAACGAAACCGTAGATATCGCCGGTTCCGCATGTCAAACACACTGTCGAGTGCTGAAAACACCAGAAAACGTGTTTTTCGCATTCAATAGCACGAAGACAGCGATTTCGGTGATTCTGCATACTTCTCACAGAAGAATATCCAAGATTATCATAGATAATGCATGTCGCAGCTGGCAACCCCACGAAAACGAAGATATCGCGGTTTCCGCAAATCAAACGCACAGTGGAGTGCTGAAAACACCAGGAAACGTGTTTTTCGCATTCAATAGCACGAAAACAGCGATTTCGGTGGTTCAGCACACTTGCAACAGCAGAATCATGAATTTATCACTGAAAATGCATATCTCAGTTGGAAACCCAACGAAACCGAAGATATCACAGCTTCCGCAAATCAAGCGCACTGTGGAGTGCTGAAAACACCAGGAAACGTGTTTTTCGCATTCAATAGCACGAAAACAGCGATTTCGGTGATTCTGCACACTTGTAACAGCAGAATCATGAATTTATCACTGAAAATGCATATCTCAGCTGGAAACCCAAGGAAACCGAAGATATCGCAGTTTCCGCATGTCAAACGCACTGTGGAGTGCTGAAAATACCAGAAAACGTGTTTTATGCATTCAATGTCACGAAAACAGCGAATTGGGTGATTCTGCACACTTGTAACAGCAGAATCATGAAGTTATCACTGAAAATGCATATCTCAGCTGGAAACCCAACGAAACCGAAGATACCGCAGTTTCCGCATGTCAAACGCACTGCGGAGTGCTGAAAACACCAGGAAACGTGTTTTATGCATTCAATATCACGAAAACAGCGAATTGGGGGTTTCTGCACACTTGTAACAGCAGGATAATGAAGATCATCACTGAAAATGCATATCTCAGCTGGAAACCCAACTATACCGAAGATATTTCTGTTTCCGCATGTCAACCGCACTGCGGAGTGCTGAAAACACCAGGAAACGTGTTTTTCGCATTCAATAGCACGAAAACAGCGATTTCGGTGAGTCTGCACACTTGTAACAGCAGAATCATGAATTTATCACTGAAAATGCATATCTCAGTTGGAAACCCAACGAAACCGAAGATATCGCAGTTTCCGCATGTCAAACGCAATGTGGAGTGCTGAAAACACCAGGAAACGTGTTTTTCGCATTCAATATCACGAAAACAGCGGTTTCGGTGATTCTGCACACTTGTAACAGCAGGATAATGAAGATTATCACTGAAAATGCAAAACTCAGCTGGAAACCCAAACATACCGAAGATATTTCTGTTTCCGCATGTCGCACGCACTGTGGAGTGCTGAAAACACCAGGAAACGTGTTTTTCGCATTCAATAGCACGAAGACTGCGATTTCGGTGATTCTGCATACTTCTCACAGAAGAATATCCAAGATTATCATAGATAATGCATGTCGCAGCTGGCAACCCCACGAAACCGAAGATATCACAGTTTCCGCATGTCAAACGCAATGTGGAGTGCTGAAAACACCAGGAAACGTGATTTTCGCATTCAATAGCACGAAAACAACGATTTCGGTGATTCTGCAAACTTGAAACAGCAGAATCATGAATTTATCACTGAAAATGCATATCTCAGCTGGAAACCCAACGAAACCGAAGCTATCACAGTTTCCTCATGTCAAACGCACTGCGGAGTGCTGAAAACACCAGGAAACGTGTTTTTCGTATTCAATAGCCCGAAAACAGCGATTTGGGTGTTTCAGCACACCTGTAACCGCAGATTCATGAATTTATCACTGAAAATGCATATCTCAGTTGGAAACCCAACGAAACCGTAGATATCGCCGGTTCCGCATGTCAAACGCACTGTCGAGTGCTGAACACAACAGGAAACGTGTTTTTCGCATTCAATAGCACGAAAACAGCGATTTGGGTGTTTCTGCACACCTGTTACAGCAGAATCATGAATTTATCACTGAAAATGCATATCTCAGCTGGAAACCCAACGAAACCGTAGATATCGCCGGTTCCGCATGTCAAACACACTGTCGAGTGCTGAAAACACCAGAAAACGTGTTTTTCGCATTCAATAGCACGAAGACAGCGATTTCGGTGATTCTGCATACTTCTCACAGAAGAATATCCAAGATTATCATAGATAATGCATGTCGCAGCTGGCAACCCCACGAAAACGAAGATATCGCGGTTTCCGCAAATCAAACGCACAGTGGAGTGCTGAAAACACCAGGAAACGTGTTTTTCGCATTCAATAGCACGAAAACAGCGATTTCGGTGGTTCAGCACACTTGCAACAGCAGAATCATGAATTTATCACTGAAAATGCATATCTCAGTTGGAAACCCAACGAAACCGAAGATATCACAGCTTCCGCAAATCAAGCGCACTGTGGAGTGCTGAAAACACCAGGAAACGTGTTTTTCGCATTCAATAGCACGAAAACAGCGATTTCGGTGATTCTGCACACTTGTAACAGCAGAATCATGAATTTATCACTGAAAATGCATATCTCAGCTGGAAACCCAAGGAAACCGAAGATATCGCAGTTTCCGCATGTCAAACGCACTGTGGAGTGCTGAAAATACCAGAAAACGTGTTTTATGCATTCAATGTCACGAAAACAGCGAATTGGGTGATTCTGCACACTTGTAACAGCAGAATCATGAAGTTATCACTGAAAATGCATATCTCAGCTGGAAACCCAACGAAACCGAAGATACCGCAGTTTCCGCATGTCAAACGCACTGCGGAGTGCTGAAAACACCAGGAAACGTGTTTTATGCATTCAATAGCACGAAGACAGCGATTTCGGTGATTCGGCATACTTCTCACAGAAGAATATCCAAGATTATCATAGATAATGCATGTCGCAGCTGGCAACCCCACGAAAACGAAGATATCGCGGTTTCCGCAAATCAAACGCACTGTGGATTGCTGAAAACACCAGGAAACGTGTTTTTCGCATTCAATAGCACGAAAACAGCGATTTCGGTGATTCTGCACACTTGTAACAGCTGAATCATGAATTTATCACTGAAAATGCATATCTCAATTGGAAACCCAACGAAACCGAATATATCGCAGATTCCGCATGTCAAACGCAATGTGGAGTGTAGAAAACACCAGGAAACGTGTTTTTCGTATTCAATAGCACGAAAACAGCGATTTCGGTGATTCTGCACACTTGTAACAGCAGAATCATGAATTTATCACTCAAAATGCATATCTCAGCTCGAAACCCAACGAAACCGAAGATATCGCAGTTTCCGCATGTCAAACGCACTGTGGAGTGCTGAAAACCCCAGAAAACGTGTTTTATGCATTCAATAATACGAAAACAGCGGTTTCGGTGATTCTTCACACTTGTAACAGCAGGATAATGAAGATTATCACTGAAAATGCAAAACTCAGCTGGAAACCCAAACATACCGAAGATATTTCTGTTTCCGCATGTCAAGCGCACTGCGGAGTGCTGAAAACACCAGGAAACGTGTTTTTCGCATTCAAATGCACGAAAACAGCGATTTGGGTGATTCTGCCCACTTGTAACAGCAGAATCATGAATTTATCACTGAAAATGCATATCTCAGCTGGAAACCCAACGAAACCGAAGATATCGCAGTTTCCGCATGTCAAACGCAATGTGGAGTGCTGAAAACACCAGGAAACGTGTTTTTCGCATTCAATAGCACGAAAACAGCGATTTCGGTGATTCTGCACACTTGTAACAGCAGAATCATGAATTTATCACTGAAAATGCATATCTCAGCTGGAAACCCAACTGTACAGACGATATCGCAGTTTCCGCAAATCTAGCGCACTGTGGAGTGCTGAAAACACCAGGAAACGTGTTTTTCGCTTTCAATAGCACGAAAACAGCGTTTTCGGTGATTCTGCACACGTGTAAAAGCAGAATCATGAATTTATCACTGAAAATGCATATCTCAGCTGGAAACCCAAAGATACCAAAGATATCGCAGTTTCCGGATGTCAAACGCACTGTGGAGTTCTGAAAACACCAGGAAACGTGTTTTTCGCATTCAATAGCACGAAAACAGCGATTTCGGTGATTCTGCACACTTGTAACAGCAGAATCATGAATTTATCACTGAAAATGCATATCTCAGCTGGAAACCCAACGAAACCGAAGATATCGCAGTTTCCGCATGTCAAACGCACTGCGGAGTGCTGAAAACACCAGGAAACATGTTTTTCGCATACAATAGCACGAAACCAGCGATTTCGGTGATTCTGCACACCTGTAAAAGCAGAATCATGAATTTATCACTGAAAATGCATATCTCAGCTGGAAACCCAACGAAACCGAAGATATCGCAGTTTCCGCATGTCAAACGCAATGTGGAGTGCTGAAAACACCAGGAAACGTGTTTTTCGCATACAATAGCACGAAACCAGCGATTTCGGTGATTCTGCACACCTGTAAAAGCAGGATAATGAAGATTATCACTGAAAATGCAAAACTCAGCTGGAAACCCAAACATACCGAAGATATTTCTGTTTCCGCATGTCAAACGCACTGCGGAGTGCTGAAAACACCAGGAAACGTGTTTTTCACATTCAATAGCACGAAAACAGCGATTTGGGTGATTCTGCACACTTGTAACAGCAGAATCATGAGTTTATCACTGAAAATGCATATCTCAGTTGGAAACCCAACGAAACCGAAGATATCGCAGTTTCCGCATGTCAAACGCAATGTGGAGTGCTGAAAACACCAGGAAACGTGTTTTTCGTATTCAATAGCACGAAAACAGCGATTTCGGTGATTCTGCACACATCTAACAGCAGAATCATGAATTTATCACTGAAAATGCATATCTCAGCTGGAAACCCAACGAAACCGAAGATATCGCAGTTTCCGCATGTCAAACGCACTGTGGAGTGCTGAAAACACCAGAAAACGTGTTTTATGCATTCAATATCACGAAAACAGCGGTTTCGGTGATTCTGCACACTTGTAACAGCAGGATAATGAAGATTATCACTGAAAATGCAAAACTCAGCTGGAAACCCAATCATACCGAAGATATTTCTGTTTCCGCATGTCAAACGCACTGTGGAGTGCTGAAAACACCAGGAAACGTGTTTTTCGCATTCAATAGCACGAAAACAGCGATTTGGGTGTTTCTGCACACCTGTAACAGCAGAATCATGAATTTATCACTGTAAATGCATATCTCAGCTGGAAACCCAACGAAACCGTAGATATCGCGGTTTCCGCATGTCAAACGCACTGTCGAGTGCTGAAATACCAGAAAACGTGTTTTTCGCATTCAATAGCACGAAGACAGCGATTTCGGTGATTCGGCATACTTCTCACAGAAGAATATCCAAGATTATCATAGATAATGCATGTCGCAGCTGGCAACCCCACGAAAACGAAGATATCGCGGTTTCCGCAAATCAAACGCACTGTGGATTGCTGAAAACACCAGGAAACGTGTTTTATGCATTCAATATCACGAAAACAGCGGTTTCGGTGATTCTGCACACTTGTAACAGCAGAATCATGAATTTATCACTGAAAATGCATATCTCAGTTGGAAACCCAACGAAACCGAAGATATCGCAGTTTCCGCATGTCAAACGCAATGTGGAGTGCTGATAACACCAGGAAACGTGTTTTAAGCATTCAATATCACGAAATCAGCGGTTTCGGTGATTCTGCACACTTGTAACAGCAGGATAATGAAGATTATCACTGAAAATGCATAACTCAGCAGGAAACCCAACTATACCGAAGGTATTTCTGTTTCCGCATGTCAAACGCACTGCGGAGTGCTGAAAACACCAGGAAACGTGTTTTTCGCATTCAATAGCACGAAATCAGCGATTTGGGTGTTTCTGCACACCTGTAACAGCAGAATCATGAATTTATCACTGAAAATGCATATCTCAGCTGGAAACCCAAAGATACCAAAGATATCGCAGTTTCCGCATGTCAAACGCACTGTGGAGTTCTGAAAACACCAGGAAACGTGTTTTTCGCATTCAATAGCACGAAAACAGCGATTTCGGTGATTCTGCACACTTGTAACAGCAGAATCATGAATTTATCACTGAAAATGCATATCTCAGCTGGAAACCCAACGAAACCGAAGATATCGCAGTTTCCGCATGTCAAACGCACTGTGGAGTGCTGAAAACACCAGAAAACGTGTTTTATGCATTCAATATCACGAAAACAGCGGTTTCGGTGATTCTGCACACTTGTAACAGCAGGATAATGAAGATTATCACTGAAAATGCAAAACTCAGCTGGAAACCCAAACATACCGAAGATATTTCTGTTTCCGCATGTCAAACGCACTGCGGAGTGCTGAAAACACCAGGAAACGTGTTTTTCGCATTCAATAGCACGAAGACAGCGATTTCGGTGATTCGGCATACTTCTCACAGAAGAATATCCAAGATTATCATAGATAATGCATTTCGCAGCTGGCAACCCCACGAAAACGAAGATATCGCGGTTTCCGCAAATCAAACGCACTGTGGATTGCTGAAAACACCAGGAAACGTGTTTTTCGCATTCAATAGCACGAAAACAGCGATTTCGGTGATTCAGCACACTTGTAACAGCAGAATCATGCATTTATCACTGAAAATGCATATCTCAGTTGGAAACCCAACGAAACCGAAGATATCGCAGTTTCCGCATGTCAAACGCAATGTGGAGTGCTGAAAACACCAGGAAACGTGTTTTTCGCATTCAATAGCACGAAAACAGCGATTTCGGTGATTCTGCACACTTGTAACAGCAGAATCATGAATTTATCACTGAAAATGCATATCTCAGCTGGAAACCCAACTGTACAGACGATATCGCAGTTTCCGCCAATCTAGCGCACTGTGGAGTGCTGAAAACACCAGGAAACGTGTTTTTCGCTTTCAATAGCACGAAAACAGCGTTTTCGGTGATTCTGCACACCTGTAAAAGCAGAATCATGAATTTATCACTGAAAATGCATATCTCAGCTGGAAACCCAAAGATACCAAAGATATCGCAGTTTCCGCATGTCAAACGCACTGTGGAGTTCTTAAAACACCAGGAAACGTGTTTTTCGCATTCAATAGCACGAAAACAGCGATTTCGGTGATTCTGCACACTTGTAACAGCAGAATCATGAATTTATCACTGAAAATGCATATCTCAGCTGGAACCAAACGAAACCGAAGATATCGCAGTTTCCGCAAATCAAACGCACTGTGGAGTGCTGACAACACCATAAAACGTGTTTATGCATACAATATCACGAAAACAGCGGTTTCGGTGATTCTGCACACTTGTAACAGCAGGATAATGAAGATTATCACTGAAAATGCATAACTCAGCTGGAAACCCAACTATACCGAAGATATTTCTGTTTCCGCATGTCAAACGCACTGCGGAGTGCTGAAAACACCAGAGAACGTGTTTTTTGCATTCAGTAGCACGAAACCAGCGATTTCGGTGATTCTGCACACCTGTAAAAGCAGAATCATGAATTTATCACTGAAAATGCATATCTCAGCTGTAACCAAACGAAACCGAAGATATCGCAGTTTCCGCAAATCAAACGCACTGTGCAGTGCTGACAACACCAGAAAACGTGTTTATGCATACAATATCACGAAAACAGCGGTTTCGGTGATTCTGCACACTTGTAACAGCAGGATAATGAAGATTATCACTGAAAATGCATATCTCAGCTGGAAACCCAACGAAACCGTAGATATCAAGGTTTCCGCATGTCAAACGCACTGTCGAGTGCTGAAAACACCAGAAAACGTGTTTTTCGCATTCAATAGCACGATGGCAGCGATTTCGGTGATTCTGCATACTTCTCACAGAAGAAGATCCAAGATTATCATAGATAATGCATGTCGCAGCTGGCAACCCCACGAAACCGAAGATATCACAGTTGCCGCATGTCAAACGCAATGTGGAGTGCTGAAAACACCAGGAAACGTGATTTTCGCATTCAATAGCACGAAAACAGCGATTTCGGTGATTCTGCAAACTTGAAACAGCAGAATCATGAATTTATCACTGAAAATGCATATCTCAGCTGGAAACCCAACGAAACCGAAGCTATCACAGTTTCCTCATGTCAAACGCACTGCGGAGTGCTGAAAACACCAGGAAACGTGTTTTTCGCATTCAATAGCCCGAAAACAGCGATTTGGGTGTTTCAGCACACCTGTAACAGCAGATTCATGAATTTATCACTGAAAATGCATATCTCAGCTGGAAACCCAACGAAACCGTAGATATCGCGGTTTCCGCATGTCAAACGCACTGTCGAGTGCTGAAAACACCAGAAAACGTGTTTTATGCATTCAATATCACGAAAACAGCGGTTTCGGTGATTCTGCACACTTGTAACAGCAGGATAATGAAGATTATCACTGAAAATGCAAAACTCAGCTGGAAACCCAACTATACCGAAGATATTTCTGTTTCCGCATGTCAAACGCACTGCGGAGTGCTGAACACAACAGGAAACGTGTTTTTCGCATTCAATAGCACGAAAACAGCGATTTGGGTGTTTCTGCACACCTGTTACAGCAGAATCATGAATTTATCACTGAAAATGCATATCTCAGCTGGAAACCCAACGAAACCGTAGATATCGCCGGTTCCGCATGTCAAACGCACTGTCGAGTGCTGAAAACACCAGAAAACGTGTTTTTCGCATTCAATAGCACGAAGACTGCGATTTCGGTGATTCTGCATACTTCTCACAGAAGAATATCCAAGATTATCATAGATAATGCATGTCGCAGCTGGCAACCCCACGAAACCGAAGATATCACAGTTTCCGCATGTCAAACGCAATGTGGAGTGCTGAAAACACCAGGAAACGTGATTTTCGCATTCAATAGCACGAAAACAGCGATTTCGGTGATTCTGCAAACTTGAAACAGCAGAATCATGAATTTATCACTGAAAATGCATATCTCAGCTGGAAACCCAACGAAACCGAAGCTATCACAGTTTCCTCATGTCAAACGCACTGCGGAGTGCTGAAAACACCAGGAAACGTGTTTTTCGCATTCAATAGCCCGAAAACAGCGATTTGGGTGTTTCAGCACACCTGTAACCGCAGATTCATGAATTTATCACTGAAAATGCATATCTCAGTTGGAAACCCAACGAAACCGTAGATATCGCCGGTTCCGCATGTCAAACGCACTGTCGAGTGCTGAACACAACAGGAAACGTGTTTTTCGCATTCAATAGCACGAAAACAGCGATTTGGGTGTTTCTGCACACCTGTTACAGCAGAATCATGAATTTATCACTGAAAATGCATATCTCAGCTGGAAACCCAACGAAACCGTAGATATCGCCGGTTCCGCATGTCAAACGCACTGTCGAGTGCTGAAAACACCAGAAAACGTGTTTTTCGCATTCAATAGCACGAAGACAGCGATTTCGGTGATTCTGCATTCTTCTCACAGAAGAATATCCAAGATTATCATACATAATGCATGTCGCAGCTGGCAACCCCACGAAAACGAAGATATCGCGGTTTCCGCAAATCAAACGCACAGTGGAGTGCTGAAAACACCAGGAAACGTGTTTTTCGCATTCAATAGCACGAAAACAGCGATTTGGGTGTTTCAGCACACCTGTAACAGCAGATTCATGAATTTATCACTGAAAATGCATATCTCAGCTGGAAACCCAACGAAACCGTAGATATCGCGGTTTCCGCATGTCAAACGCACTGTCGAGTGCTGAAAACACCAGAAAACGTGTTTTATGCATTCAATATCACGAAAACAGCGGTTTCGGTGATTCTGCACACTTGTAACAGCAGGATAATGAAGATTATCACTGAAAATGCAAAACTCAGCTGGAAACCCAACTATACCGAAGATATTTCTGTTTCCGCATGTCAAACGCACTGCGGAGTGCTGAACACAACAGGAAACGTGTTTTTCGCATTCAATAGCACGAAAACAGCGATTTGGGTGTTTCTGCACACCTGTTACAGCAGAATCATGAATTTATCACTGAAAATGCATATCTCAGCTGGAAACCCAACGAAACCGTAGATATCGCCGGTTCCGCATGTCAAACGCACTGTCGAGTGCTGAAAACACCAGAAAACGTGTTTTTCGCATTCAATAGCACGAAGACTGCGATTTCGGTGATTCTGCATACTTCTCACAGAAGAATATCCAAGATTATCATAGATAATGCATGTCGCAGCTGGCAACCCCACGAAACCGAAGATATCACAGTTTCCGCATGTCAAACGCAATGTGGAGTGCTGAAAACACCAGGAAACGTGATTTTCGCATTCAATAGCACGAAAACAGCGATTTCGGTGATTCTGCAAACTTGAAACAGCAGAATCATGAATTTATCACTGAAAATGCATATCTCAGCTGGAAACCCAACGAAACCGAAGCTATCACAGTTTCCTCATGTCAAACGCACTGCGGAGTGCTGAAAACACCAGGAAACGTGTTTTTCGCATTCAATAGCCCGAAAACAGCGATTTGGGTGTTTCAGCACACCTGTAACCGCAGATTCATGAATTTATCACTGAAAATGCATATCTCAGTTGGAAACCCAACGAAACCGTAGATATCGCCGGTTCCGCATGTCAAACGCACTGTCGAGTGCTGAACACAACAGGAAACGTGTTTTTCGCATTCAATAGCACGAAAACAGCGATTTGGGTGTTTCTGCACACCTGTTACAGCAGAATCATGAATTTATCACTGAAAATGCATATCTCAGCTGGAAACCCAACGAAACCGTAGATATCGCCGGTTCCGCATGTCAAACGCACTGTCGAGTGCTGAAAACACCAGAAAACGTGTTTTTCGCATTCAATAGCACGAAGACAGCGATTTCGGTGATTCTGCATTCTTCTCACAGAAGAATATCCAAGATTATCATACATAATGCATGTCGCAGCTGGCAACCCCACGAAAACGAAGATATCGCGGTTTCCGCAAATCAAACGCACAGTGGAGTGCTGAAAACACCAGGAAACGTGTTTTTCGCATTCAATAGCACGAAAACAGCGATTTCGGTGATTCTGCACACTTGTAACTGCAGAATCATGATTTTATCACTGAAAATGCATATCTCAGCTGGAAACCCAACGAAACCGAAGATATCGCAGTTTCCGCATGTCAAACGCACTGTGGAGTGCTGAAAACACCAGAAAACGTGTTTTATGCATTCAATATCACGAAAACAGCGGTTTCGGTGATTCTGCATACTTGTAACAGCAGGATAATGAAGATTATCACTGAAAATGCAAAACTCAGCCGGAAACCCAAACATACCGAAGATATTTCTGTTTCCGCATGTCAAACGCACTGCGGAGTGCTGAAAACACCAGGAAACGTGTTTTTCGCATTCAATAGCTCGAAAACAGCGATTTGGGTGTTTCTGCACACCTGTAACAGCAGAATCATGAATTTATCACTGTAAATGCATATCTCAGCTGGAAACTCAACGAAACCGTAGATATCGCGGTTTCCGCATGTCAAACGCACTGTCGAGTGCTGAAAACACCAGAAAACGTGTTTTTCGCATTCAATAGCACGAAGACAGCGATTTCGGTGATTCGGCATACTTTTCACAGAAGAATATCCAAGATTATCATAGATAATACATGTCGCAGCTGGCAACCCCACGAAAACGAAGATATCGCGGTTTCCGCAAATCAAACGCACTGTGGATTGCTGAAAACACCAGGAAACGTGTTTTTCTCATTCAATAGCACGAAATCAGCGATTTCGGTGATTCAGCACACTTGTAACAGCAGAATCATGAATTTATCACTGAAAATGCATATCTCAGTTGGAAACCCAACGAAACCGAAGATATCGCAGTTTCCGCATGTCAAACGCAATGTGGAGTGCTGAAAACACCAGGAAACGTGTTTTTCGCATTCAATAGCACGAAAACAGCGATTTCGGTGATTCTGCACACTTGTAACAGCAGAATCATGAATTTATCACTGAAAATGCATATCTCAGCTGGAAACCCAACTGTACAGACGATATCGCAGTTTCCGCAAATCTAGCGCACTGTGGAGTGCTGAAAACACCAGGAAACGTGTTTTTCGCTTTCAATAGCACGAAAACAGCGTTTTCGGTGATTCTGCACACCTGTAAAAGCAGAATCATGAATTTATCACTGAAAATGCATATCTCAGCTGGAAACCCAAAGATACCAAAGATATCGCAGTTTCCGCATGTCAAACGCACTGTGGAGTTCTGAAAACACCAGGAAACGTGTTTGTCGCATTCAATAGCACGAAAACAGCGATTTCGGTGATTCTGCACACTTGTAACAGCAGAATCATGAATTTATCACTGAAAATGCATATCTCCGCTGGAAACCCAACGAAACCGAAGATATCGCAGTTTCCGCATGTCAAACGCACTGTGGAGTGCTGAAAACACCAGAAAACGTGTTTTATGCATTCAATATCACGAAAACAGCGGTTTCGGTGATTCTGCACACTTGTAACAGCAGGATAATGAAGATTATCACTGAAAATGCAAAACTCAGCTGGAAACCCAAACATACCGAAGATATTTCTGTTTCCGCATGTCAAACGCACTGCGGAGTGCTGAAAACACCAGGAACCGTGTTTGTCGCATTCAATAGCACGAAAACAGCGATTTGGGTGATTCTGCACACTTGTAACAGCAGAATCATGAATTTATCACTGAAAATGCATATCTCAGTTGGAAACCCAACGAAACCGAAGATATCGCAGATTCCGCATGTCAAACGCAATGTGGAGTGTAGAAAACACCAGGAAACGTGTTTTTCGTATTCAATAGCACGAAAACAGCGATTTCGGTGATTCTGCACACTTGTAACAGCAGAATCATGAATTTATCACTCAAAATGCATATCTCAGCTCGAAACCCAACGAAACCGAAGATATCGCAGTTTCCGCATGTCAAACGCACTGTGGAGTGCTGAAAACACCAGAAAACGTGTTTTATGCATTCAATATCACGAAAACAGCGGTATCGGTGATTCTTCACACTTGTAACAGCAGGATAATGAAGATTATCACTGAAAATGCAAAACTCAGCTGGAAACCCAAACATACCGAAGATATTTCTGTTTCCGCATGTCAAACGCAATGCGGAGTGCAGAAAACACCAGGAAACGTGTTTTTCGCATTCAAATGCACGAAAACAGCGATTTGGGTGATTCTGCACACTTGTAACAGCAGAATCATGAATTTATCACTGAAAATGCATACCTCAGCTGGAAACCCAACGAAACCGAAGATATCGCAGTTTCCGCATGTCAATCGCACTGTGGAGTGCTGAAAACACCAGAAAACGTGTTTTATGCATTCAATATCACGAAAACAGCGGTTTCGGTGATTCTGCACACTTGTAACAGCAGGATAATGAAGATTATCACTGAAAATGCAAAACTCAGCTGGAAACCCAAACATACCGAAGATATTTCTGTTTCCGCATGTCAAACGCACTGCGGAGTGCTGAAAACACCAGGGAACGTGTTTTTCGCATTCAAATGCACGAAAACAGCGATTTGGGTGATTCTGCACACTTGTAACAGCAGAATCATGAATTTATCACTGAAAATGCATATCTCAGTTGGAAACCCAACGAAACCGAAGATATCGCAGTTTCCGCATGTCAAACGCTATGTGGAGCGCTGAAAACACCAGGAAACGTGTTTTTCGTATTCAATAGCACGAAAACAGCGATTTCGGTGATTCTGCACACTTGTAACAGCAGAATCATGAATTTATCACTGAAAATGCATACCTCAGCTGGAAACCCAACGAAACCGAAGATATCGCAGTTTCCGCATGTCAATCGCACTGTGGAGTGCTGAAAACACCAGAAAACGTGTTTTATTCATTCAATATCACGAAAACAGCGGTTTCGGTGATTCTGCACACTTGTAACAGCAGGATAATGAAGATTATCACTGAAAATGCAAAACTCAGCTGGAAACCCAAACATACCGAAGATATTTCTGTTTCCGCATGTCAAACGCACTGCGGAGTGCTGAAAACACCAGGAACCGTGTTTGTCGCATTCAATAGCACGAAAACAGCGATTTGGGTGATTCTGCACACTTGTAACAGCAGAATCATGAATTTATCACTGAAAATGCATATCTCAGTTGGAAACCCAACGAAACCGAAGATATCGCAGATTCCGCATGTCAAACGCAATGTGGAGTGTAGAAAACACCAGGAAACGTGTTTTTCGTATTCAATAGCACGAAAACAGCGATTTCGGTGATTCTGCACACTTGTAACAGCAGAATCATGAATTTATCACACAAAATGCATATCTCAGCTCGAAACCCAACGAAACCGAAGATATCGCAGTTTCCGCATGTCAAACGCACTGTGGAGTGCTGAAAACACCAGAAAACGTGTTTTATGCATTCAATATCACGAAAACAGCGGTTTCGGTGATTCTTCACACTTGTAACAGCAGGATAATGAAGATTATCACTGAAAATGCAAAACTCAGCTGGAAACTCAAACATACCGAAGATATTTCTGTTTCCGCATGTCAAACGCAATGCGGAGTGCAGAAAACACCAGGAAACGTGTTTTTCGCATTCAAATGCACGAAAACAGCGATTTGGGTGATTCTGCACACTTGTAACAGCAGAATCATGAATTTATCACTGAAAATGCATACCTCAGCTGGAAACCCAACGAAACCGAAGATATCGCAGTTTCCGCATGTCAATCGCACTGTGGAGTGCTGAAAACACCAGAAAACGTGTTTTATGCATTCAATATCACGAAAACAGCGGTTTCGGTGATTCTGCACACTTGTAACAGCAGGATAATGAAGATTATCACTGAAAATGCAAAACTCAGCTGGAAACCCAAACATACCGAAGATATTTCTGTTTCCGCATGTCAAACGCACTGCGGAGTGCTGAAAACACCAGGGAACGTGTTTTTCGCATTCAATAGCACGAAAACAGCGATTTGGGTGTTTCTGCACACCTGTAACAGCAGAATCATGAATTTATCACTGTAAATGCATATCTCAGCTGGAAACTCAACGAAACCGTAGATATCGCGGTTTCCGCATGTCAAACGCACTGTCGAGTGCTGAAAACACCAGAAAACGTGTTTTTCGCATTCAATAGCACGAAGACAGCGATTTCGGTGATTCGGCATACTTCTCACAGAAGAATATCCAAGATTATCATAGATAATGCATGTCGCAGCTGGCAACCCCACGAAAACGAAGATATCGCGGTTTCCGCAAATCAAACGCACTGTGGATTGCTGAAAACACCAGGAAACGTGTTTTTCGCATTCAATAGCACGAAATCAGCGATTTCGGTGATTCAGCACACTTGTAACAGCAGAATCATGAATTTATCACTGAAAATGCATATCTCAGTTGGAAACCCAACGAAACCGAAGATATCGCAGTTTCCGCATGTCAAACGCAATGTGGAGTGCTGAAAACACCAGGAAACGTGTTTTTCGCATTCAATAGCACGAAAACAGCGATTTGGGTGATTCTGCACACTTGTAACAGCAGAATCATGAATTTATCACTGAAAATGCATATCTCAGCTGGAAACCCAAAGATACCAAAGATATCGCAGTTTCCGCATGTCAAACGCACTGTGGAGTTCTGAAAACACCAGGAAACGTGTTTTTCGCATTCAATAGCACGAAAACAGCGATTTGGGTGTTTCTGCACACTTGTAACAGCAGAATCATGAATTCATCACTGAAAATGCATATCTCAGTTGGAAACCCAACGAAACCGAAGATATCGCAGTTTCCGCATGTCAAACGCAATGTGGAGTGCTGAAAACACCAGGAAACGTGTGTTTCGCATTCAATAGCACGAAAACCGCGATTTCGGTGATTCTGCACAATTGTAACAGCAGAATCATGAATTTAACACTGAAAATGCATATCTCAGCTGGAAACCCAACAGTACCGACGATATCACAGTTTCCGCAAATCTAGCGCACTGTGGAGTGCTGAAAACACCAGGAAACGTGTTTTTCGCTTTCAATAGCACGAAAACAGCGATTTCGGTGATTCTGCACACCTGTAAAAACAGAATCCTGAATTTATCACTGAAAATGCATATCTCAGCTGGAAACCCAAAGATACCTAAGATATCGCAGTTTCCGCATGTCAAACGCACTGTGGAGTTCTGAAAACACCAGGGAACGTGTTTTTCGCATTCAATAGCACGAAATCAGCGATTTGGGTGTTTCTGCACACCTGTAACAGCAGAATCATGAATTTATCACTGAAAATGCATATCTCAGCTGGAAACCCAACGAAACCGTAGATATCGCGGTTTCCGCATGTCAAACGCACTGTCGAGTGCTGAAAACACCAGAAAACATGTTTTTCGCATTAAATAGCACGAAGACAGCGATTTCGGTGATTCTGCATACTTCTCACAGCAGAATATCCAAGATTATCATAGATAATGCATGTCGCAGCTGGCAACCCCACGAAAACGAAGATATCGCGGTTTCCGCAAATCAAACGCACTGTGGAGTGCTGAAAACACCAGGAAACGTGTTTTTCGCATTCAATAGCACTAAAACAGCGATTTCGGTGATTCAGCACACTTGTAACAGCAGAATCATGAATTTATCACTGAAAATGCATATCTCAGTTGGAAACCCAACGAAACCGAAGATATCGCAATTTCCGCATGTCAAACGCAATGTGGAGTGCTGAAAACACCAGGAAACGTGTTTTTCGCATTCAATAGCACGAAAACAGCGATTTGGGTGATTCTGCACACTTGTAACAGCAGAATCATGAATTTATCACTGAAAATGCATATCTCAGTTGGAAACCCAACGAAACCGAAGATATCGCAGATTCCGCATGTCAAACGCAATGTGGAGTGTAGAAAACACCAGGAAACGTGTTTTTCGTATTCAATAGCACGAAAACAGCGATTTCGGTGATTCTGCACACTTGTAACAGCAGAATCATGAATTTATCACTCAAAATGCATATCTCAGCTCGAAACCCAACGAAACCGAAGATATCGCAGTTTCCGCATGTCAAACGCACTGTGGAGTGCTGAAAACACCAGAAAACGTGTTTTATGCATTCAATATCACGAAAACAGCGGTTTCGGTGATTCTTCACACTTGTAACAGCAGGATAATGAAGATTATCACTGAAAATGCAAAACTCAGCTGGAAACCCAAACATACCGAAGATATTTCTGTTTCCGCATGTCAAACGCACTGCGGAGTGCTGAAAACACCAGGAAACGTGTTTTTCGCATTCAAATGCACGAAAACAGCGATTTGGGTGATTCTGCACACTTGTAACAGCAGAATCATGAATTTATCACTGAAAATGCATATCTCAGTTGGAAACCCAACGAAACCGAAGATATCGCAGTTTCCGCATGTCAAACGCAATGTGGAGCGCTGAAAACACCAGGAAACGTGTTTTTCGTATTCAATAGCACGAAAACAGCGATTTCGGTGATTCTGCACACTTGTAACAGCAGAATCATGAATTTATCACTGAAAATGCATACCTCAGCTGGAAACCCAACGAAACCGAAGATATCGCAGTTTCCGCATGTCAATCGCACTGTGGAGTGCTGAAAACACCAGAAAACGTGTTTTATTCATTCAATATCACGAAAACAGCGGTTTCGGTGATTCTGCACACTTGTAACAGCAGGATAATGAAGATTATCACTGAAAATGCAAAACTCAGCTGGAAACCCAAACATACCGAAGATATTTCTGTTTCCGCATGTCAAACGCACTGCGGAGTGCTGAAAACACCAGGAACCGTGTTTGTCGCATTCAATAGCACGAAAACAGCGATTTGGGTGATTCTGCACACTTGTAACAGCAGAATCATGAATTTATCACTGAAAATGCATATCTCAGTTGGAAACCCAACGAAACCGAAGATATCGCAGATTCCGCATGTCAAACGCAATGTGGAGTGTAGAAAACACCAGGAAACGTGTTTTTCGTATTCAATAGCACGAAAACAGCGATTTCGGTGATTCTGCACACTTGTAACAGCAGAATCATGAATTTATCACTCAAAATGCATATCTCAGCTCGAAACCCAACGAAACCGAAGATATCGCAGTTTCCGCATGTCAAACGCACTGTGGAGTGCTGAAAACACCAGAAAACGTGTTTTATGCATTCAATATCACGAAAACAGCGGTTTCGGTGATTCTTCACACTTGTAACAGCAGGATAATGAAGATTATCACTGAAAATGCAAAACTCAGCTGGAAACCCAAACATACCGAAGATATTTCTGTTTCCGCATGTCAAACGCAATGCGGAGTGCAGAAAACACCAGGAAACGTGTTTTTCGCATTCAAATGCACGAAAACAGCGATTTGGGTGATTCTGCACACTTGTAACAGCAGAATCATGAATTTATCACTGAAAATGCATATCTCAGTTGGAAACCCAACGAAACCGAAGATATCGCAGTTTCCGCATGTCAAACGCAATGTGGAGTGCTGAAAACACCAGGAAACGTGTTTTTCGTATTCAATAGCACGAAAACAGCGATTTCGGTGATTCTGCACACTTGTAACAGCAGAATCATGAATTTATCACTGAAAATGCATACCTCAGCTGGAAACCCAACGAAACCGAAGATATCGCAGTTTCCGCATGTCAATCGCACTGTGGAGTGCTGAAAACACCAGAAAACGTGTTTTATGCATTCAATATCACGAAAACAGCGGTTTCGGTGATTCTGCACACTTGTAACAGCAGGATAATGAAGATTATCACTGAAAATGCAAAACTCAGCTGGAAACCCAAACATACCGAAGATATTTCTGTTTCCGCATGTCAAACGCACTGCGGAGTGCTGAAAACACCAGGGAACGTGTTTTTCGCATTCAATAGCACGAAAACAGCGATTTGGGTGTTTCTGCACACCTGTAACAGCAGAATCATGAATTTATCACTGTAAATGCAAATCTCAGCTTGAAACTCAACGAAACCGTAGATATCGCGGTTTCCGCATGTCAAACGCACTGTCGAGTGCTGAAAACACCAGAAAACGTGTTTTTCGCATTCAATAGCACGAAGACAGCGATTTCGGTGATTCGGCATACTTCTCACAGAAGAATATCCAAGATTATCATAGATAATGCATGTCGCAGCTGGCAACCCCACGAAAACGAAGATATCGCGGTTTCCGCAAATCAAACGCACTGTGGATTGCTGAAAACACCAGGAAACGTGTTTTTCGCATTCAATAGCACGAAATCAGCGATTTCGGTGATTCAGCACACTTGTAACAGCAGAATCATGAATTTATCACTGAAAATGCATATCTCAGTTGGAAACCCAACGAAACCGAAGATATCGCAGTTTCCGCATATCAAACGCAATGTGGAGTGCTGAAAACACCAGGAAACGTGTTTTTCGCATTCAATAGCACGAAAACAGCGATTACGGTGATTCTGCACACTTGTAACAGCAGAATCATGAATTTATCACTGAAAATGCATATCTCAGCTGGAAACCCAACTGTACAGACGATATCGCAGTTTCCGCAAATCTAGCGCACTGTGGAGTGCTGAAAACACCAGGAAACGTGTTTTTCGCTTTCAATAGCACGAAAACAGCGATTTGGGTGATTCTGCCCACTTGTAACAGCAGAATCATGAATTTATCACTGAAAATGCATATCTCAGTTGGAAACCCAACGAAACCGAAGATATCGCAGTTTCCGCATGTCAAACGCAATGTGGAGTGCTGAAAACACCAGGAAACGTGTTTTTCGCATTCAATAGCACGAAAACAGCGATTTCGGTGATTCTGCACACTTGTAACAGCAGAATCATGAATTTATCACTGAAAATGCATATCTCAGCTGGAAACCCAACTGTACAGACGATATCGCAGTTTCCGCAAATCTAGCGCACTGTGGAGTGCTGAAAACACCAGGAAACGTGTTTTTCGCTTTCAATAGCACGAAAACAGCGTTTTCGGTGATTCTGCACACCTGTAAAAGCAGAATCATGAATTTATCACTGAAAATGCATATCTCAGCTGGAAACCCAAAGATACCAAAGATATCGCAGTTTCCGCATGTCAAACGCACTGTGGAGTTCTGAAAACACCAGGAAACGTGTTTTTCGCATTCAATAGCACGAAAACAGCGATTTCGGTGATTCTGCACACTTGTAACAGCAGAATCATGAATTTATCACTGAAAATGCATATCTCAGCTGGAAACCCAACGAAACCGAAGATATCGCAGTTTCCGCATGTCAAACGCACTGTGGAGTGCTGAAAACACCAGAAGACGTGTTTTATGCATTCAATATCACGAAAACAGCGGTTTCGGTGATTCTGCACACTTGTAACAGCAGGATAATGAAGATTATCACTGAAAATGCAAAACTCAGCTGGAAACCCAAACATACCGAAGATATTTCTGTTTCCGCATGTCAAACGCACTGCGGAGTGCTGAAAACACCAGGAAACGTGTTTTTCGCATTCAATAGCACGAAAACAGCGATTTGGGTGTTTCTGCACACCTGTAACAGCAGAATCATGAATATATCACTGTAAATGCATATCTCAGCTGGAAACCCAACGAAACCGGTGATATCGCGGTTTCCGCATGTCAAACGCACTGTCGAGTGCTGAAAACACCAGAAAACGTGTTTGTCGCATTCAATAGCACGAAGACAGCGATTTCGGTGATTCGGCATACTTCTCACAGAAGAATATCGAAGATTATCATAGATAATGCATGTCGCAGCTGGCAACCCCACGAAAACGAAGATATCGCGGTTTCCGCAAATCAAACGCACTGTGGATTGCTGAAAACACCAGGAAACGTGTTTTTCGCATTCAATAGCACGAAAACAGCGATTTCGGTGATTCAGCACACTTGTAACAGCAGAATCATGAATTTATCACTGAAAATGCATATCTCAGTTGGAAACCCAACGAAACCGAAGATATCGCAGTTTCCGCATGTCAAACGCAATGTGGAGTGCTGAAAACACCAGGAAACGTGTTTTTCGCATTCAATAGCACGAAAACAGCGATTTCGGTGATTCTGCACAGTTGTAACAGCAGAATCATGAATTTATCACTGAAAATGCATATCTCAGCTGGAAATCCAACTGTACAGACGATATCGCAGTTTCCGCAAATCTAGCGCACTGTGGAGTGCTGAAAACACCAGGAAACGTGTTTTTCGCTTTCAATAGCACGAAAACAGCGATTTCGGTGATTCTGCACACGTGTAAAAGCAGAATCATGAATTTATCACTGAAAATGCATATCTCAGCTGGAAACCCAAAGATACCAAAGATATCGCAGTTTCCGCATGTCAAACGCACTGTGGAGTTCTGAAAACACCAGGAAACGTGTTTTTCGCATTCAATAGCACGAAAACAGCGATTTGGGTGTTTCTGCACACTTGTAACAGCAGAATCATGAATTCATCACTGAAAATGCATATCTCAGTTGGAAACCCAACGAAACCGAAGATATCGCAGTTTCCGCATGTCAAACGCAATGTGGAGTGCTGAAAACACCAGGAAACGTGTGTTTCGCATTCAATAGCACGAAAACCGCGATTTCGGTGATTCTGCACAATTGTAACAGCAGAATCATGAATTTAACACTGAAAATGCATATCTCAGCTGGAAACCCAACAGTACCGACGATATCACAGTTTCCGCAAATCTAGCGCACTGTGGAGTGCTGAAAACACCAGGAAACGTGTTTTTCGCATTCAATAGCACTAAAACAGCGATTTCGGTGATTCAGCACACTTGTAACAGCAGAATCATGAATTTATCACTGAAAATGCATATCTCAGTTGGAAACCCAACGAAACCGAAGATATCGCAATTTCCGCATGTCAAACGCAATGTGGAGTGCTGAAAACACCAGGAAACGTGTTTTTCGCATTCAATAGCACGAAAACAGCGATTTGGGTGATTCTGCACACTTGTAACAGCAGAATCATGAATTTATCACTGAAAATGCATATCTCAGTTGGAAACCCAACGAAACCGAAGATATCGCAGATTCCGCATGTCAAACGCAATGTGGAGTGTAGAAAACACCAGGAAACGTGTTTTTCGTATTCAATAGCACGAAAACAGCGATTTCGGTGATTCTGCACACTTGTAACAGCAGAATCATGAATTTATCACTCAAAATGCATATCTCAGCTCGAAACCCAACGAAACCGAAGATATCGCAGTTTCCGCATGTCAAACGCACTGTGGAGTGCTGAAAACACCAGAAAACGTGTTTTATGCATTCAATATCACGAAAACAGCGGTTTCGGTGATTCTTCACACTTGTAACAGCAGGATAATGAAGATTATCACTGAAAATGCAAAACTCAGCTGGAAACCCAAACATACCGAAGATATTTCTGTTTCCGCATGTCAAACGCACTGCGGAGTGCTGAAAACACCAGGAAACGTGTTTTTCGCATTCAAATGCACGAAAACAGCGATTTGGGTGATTCTGCACACTTGTAACAGCAGAATCATGAATTTATCACTGAAAATGCATATCTCAGTTGGAAACCCAACGAAACCGAAGATATCGCAGTTTCCGCATGTCAAACGCAATGTGGAGCGCTGAAAACACCAGGAAACGTGTTTTTCGTATTCAATAGCACGAAAACAGCGATTTCGGTGATTCTGCACACTTGTAACAGCAGAATCATGAATTTATCACTGAAAATGCATACCTCAGCTGGAAACCCAACGAAACCGAAGATATCGCAGTTTCCGCATGTCAATCGCACTGTGGAGTGCTGAAAACACCAGAAAACGTGTTTTATTCATTCAATATCACGAAAACAGCGGTTTCGGTGATTCTGCACACTTGTAACAGCAGGATAATGAAGATTATCACTGAAAATGCAAAACTCAGCTGGAAACCCAAACATACCGAAGATATTTCTGTTTCCGCATGTCAAACGCACTGCGGAGTGCTGAAAACACCAGGAACCGTGTTTGTCGCATTCAATAGCACGAAAACAGCGATTTGGGTGATTCTGCACACTTGTAACAGCAGAATCATGAATTTATCACTGAAAATGCATATCTCAGTTGGAAACCCAACGAAACCGAAGATATCGCAGATTCCGCATGTCAAACGCAATGTGGAGTGTAGAAAACACCAGGAAACGTGTTTTTCGTATTCAATAGCACGAAAACAGCGATTTCGGTGATTCTGCACACTTGTAACAGCAGAATCATGAATTTATCACTCAAAATGCATATCTCAGCTCGAAACCCAACGAAACCGAAGATATCGCAGTTTCCGCATGTCAAACGCACTGTGGAGTGCTGAAAACACCAGAAAACGTGTTTTATGCATTCAATATCACGAAAACAGCGGTTTCGGTGATTCTTCACACTTGTAACAGCAGGATAATGAAGATTATCACTGAAAATGCAAAACTCAGCTGGAAACCCAAACATACCGAAGATATTTCTGTTTCCGCATGTCAAACGCAATGCGGAGTGCAGAAAACACCAGGAAACGTGTTTTTCGCATTCAAATGCACGAAAACAGCGATTTGGGTGATTCTGCACACTTGTAACAGCAGAATCATGAATTTATCACTGAAAATGCATATCTCAGTTGGAAACCCAACGAAACCGAAGATATCGCAGTTTCCGCATGTCAAACGCAATGTGGAGTGCTGAAAACACCAGGAAACGTGTTTTTCGTATTCAATAGCACGAAAACAGCGATTTCGGTGATTCTGCACACTTGTAACAGCAGAATCATGAATTTATCACTGAAAATGCATACCTCAGCTGGAAACCCAACGAAACCGAAGATATCGCAGTTTCCGCATGTCAATCGCACTGTGGAGTGCTGAAAACACCAGAAAACGTGTTTTATGCATTCAATATCACGAAAACAGCGGTTTCGGTGATTCTGCACACTTGTAACAGCAGGATAATGAAGATTATCACTGAAAATGCAAAACTCAGCTGGAAACCCAAACATACCGAAGATATTTCTGTTTCCGCATGTCAAACGCACTGCGGAGTGCTGAAAACACCAGGGAACGTGTTTTTCGCATTCAATAGCACGAAAACAGCGATTTGGGTGTTTCTGCACACCTGTAACAGCAGAATCATGAATTTATCACTGTAAATGCAAATCTCAGCTTGAAACTCAACGAAACCGTAGATATCGCGGTTTCCGCATGTCAAACGCACTGTCGAGTGCTGAAAACACCAGAAAACGTGTTTTTCGCATTCAATAGCACGAAGACAGCGATTTCGGTGATTCGGCATACTTCTCACAGAAGAATATCCAAGATTATCATAGATAATGCATGTCGCAGCTGGCAACCCCACGAAAACGAAGATATCGCGGTTTCCGCAAATCAAACGCACTGTGGATTGCTGAAAACACCAGGAAACGTGTTTTTCGCATTCAATAGCACGAAATCAGCGATTTCGGTGATTCAGCACACTTGTAACAGCAGAATCATGAATTTATCACTGAAAATGCATATCTCAGTTGGAAACCCAACGAAACCGAAGATATCGCAGTTTCCGCATATCAAACGCAATGTGGAGTGCTGAAAACACCAGGAAACGTGTTTTTCGCATTCAATAGCACGAAAACAGCGATTACGGTGATTCTGCACACTTGTAACAGCAGAATCATGAATTTATCACTGAAAATGCATATCTCAGCTGGAAACCCAACTGTACAGACGATATCGCAGTTTCCGCAAATCTAGCGCACTGTGGAGTGCTGAAAACACCAGGAAACGTGTTTTTCGCTTTCAATAGCACGAAAACAGCGATTTGGGTGATTCTGCCCACTTGTAACAGCAGAATCATGAATTTATCACTGAAAATGCATATCTCAGTTGGAAACCCAACGAAACCGAAGATATCGCAGTTTCCGCATGTCAAACGCAATGTGGAGTGCTGAAAACACCAGGAAACGTGTTTTTCGCATTCAATAGCACGAAAACAGCGATTTCGGTGATTCTGCACACTTGTAACAGCAGAATCATGAATTTATCACTGAAAATGCATATCTCAGCTGGAAACCCAACTGTACAGACGATATCGCAGTTTCCGCAAATCTAGCGCACTGTGGAGTGCTGAAAACACCAGGAAACGTGTTTTTCGCTTTCAATAGCACGAAAACAGCGTTTTCGGTGATTCTGCACACCTGTAAAAGCAGAATCATGAATTTATCACTGAAAATGCATATCTCAGCTGGAAACCCAAAGATACCAAAGATATCGCAGTTTCCGCATGTCAAACGCACTGTGGAGTTCTGAAAACACCAGGAAACGTGTTTTTCGCATTCAATAGCACGAAAACAGCGATTTCGGTGATTCTGCACACTTGTAACAGCAGAATCATGAATTTATCACTGAAAATGCATATCTCAGCTGGAAACCCAACGAAACCGAAGATATCGCAGTTTCCGCATGTCAAACGCACTGTGGAGTGCTGAAAACACCAGAAGACGTGTTTTATGCATTCAATATCACGAAAACAGCGGTTTCGGTGATTCTGCACACTTGTAACAGCAGGATAATGAAGATTATCACTGAAAATGCAAAACTCAGCTGGAAACCCAAACATACCGAAGATATTTCTGTTTCCGCATGTCAAACGCACTGCGGAGTGCTGAAAACACCAGGAAACGTGTTTTTCGCATTCAATAGCACGAAAACAGCGATTTGGGTGTTTCTGCACACCTGTAACAGCAGAATCATGAATATATCACTGTAAATGCATATCTCAGCTGGAAACCCAACGAAACCGGTGATATCGCGGTTTCCGCATGTCAAACGCACTGTCGAGTGCTGAAAACACCAGAAAACGTGTTTGTCGCATTCAATAGCACGAAGACAGCGATTTCGGTGATTCGGCATACTTCTCACAGAAGAATATCGAAGATTATCATAGATAATGCATGTCGCAGCTGGCAACCCCACGAAAACGAAGATATCGCGGTTTCCGCAAATCAAACGCACTGTGGATTGCTGAAAACACCAGGAAACGTGTTTTTCGCATTCAATAGCACGAAAACAGCGATTTCGGTGATTCAGCACACTTGTAACAGCAGAATCATGAATTTATCACTGAAAATGCATATCTCAGTTGGAAACCCAACGAAACCGAAGATATCGCAGTTTCCGCATGTCAAACGCAATGTGGAGTGCTGAAAACACCAGGAAACGTGTTTTTCGCATTCAATAGCACGAAAACAGCGATTTCGGTGATTCTGCACAGTTGTAACAGCAGAATCATGAATTTATCACTGAAAATGCATATCTCAGCTGGAAATCCAACTGTACAGACGATATCGCAGTTTCCGCAAATCTAGCGCACTGTGGAGTGCTGAAAACACCAGGAAACGTGTTTTTCGCTTTCAATAGCACGAAAACAGCGATTTCGGTGATTCTGCACACGTGTAAAAGCAGAATCATGAATTTATCACTGAAAATGCATATCTCAGCTGGAAACCCAAAGATACCAAAGATATCGCAGTTTCCGCATGTCAAACGCACTGTGGAGTTCTGAAAACACCAGGAAACGTGTTTTTCGCATTCAATAGCACGAAAACAGCGATTTGGGTGTTTCTGCACACTTGTAACAGCAGAATCATGAATTCATCACTGAAAATGCATATCTCAGTTGGAAACCCAACGAAACCGAAGATATCGCAGTTTCCGCATGTCAAACGCAATGTGGAGTGCTGAAAACACCAGGAAACGTGTGTTTCGCATTCAATAGCACGAAAACCGCGATTTCGGTGATTCTGCACAATTGTAACAGCAGAATCATGAATTTAACACTGAAAATGCATATCTCAGCTGGAAACCCAACAGTACCGACGATATCACAGTTTCCGCAAATCTAGCGCACTGTGGAGTGCTGAAAACACCAGGAAACGTGTTTTTCGCTTTCAATAGCACGAAAACAGCGATTTCGGTGATTCTGCACACCTGTAAAAACAGAATCCTGAATTTATCACTGAAAATGCATATCTCAGCTGGAAACCCAAAGATACCTAAGATATCGCAGTTTCCGCATGTCAAACGCACTGTGGAGTTCTGAAAACACCAGGGAACGTGTTTTTCGCATTCAATAGCACGAAATCAGCGATTTGGGTGTTTCTGCACACCTGTAACAGCAGAATCATGAATTTATCACTGAAAATGCATATCTCAGCTGGAAACCCAACGAAACCGTAGATATCGCGGTTTCCGCATGTCAAACGCACTGTCGAGTGCTGAAAACACCAGAAAACATGTTTTTCGCATTAAATAGCACGAAGACAGCGATTTCGGTGATTCTGCATACTTCTCACAGCAGAATATCCAAGATTATCATAGATAATGCATGTCGCAGCTGGCAACCCCACGAAAACGAAGATATCGCGGTTTCCGCAAATCAAACGCACTGTGGAGTGCTGAAAACACCAGGAAACGTGTTTTTCGCATTCAATAGCACTAAAACAGCGATTTCGGTGATTCAGCACACTTGTAACAGCAGAATCATGAATTTATCACTGAAAATGCATATCTCAGTTGGAAACCCAACGAAACCGAAGATATCGCAATTTCCGCATGTCAAACGCAATGTGGAGTGCTGAAAACACCAGGAAACGTGTTTTTCGCATTCAATAGCACGAAAACAGCGATTTGGGTGATTCTGCACACTTGTAACAGCAGAATCATGAATTTATCACTGAAAATGCATATCTCAGTTGGAAACCCAACGAAACCGAAGATATCGCAGATTCCGCATGTCAAACGCAATGTGGAGTGTAGAAAACACCAGGAAACGTGTTTTTCGTATTCAATAGCACGAAAACAGCGATTTCGGTGATTCTGCACACTTGTAACAGCAGAATCATGAATTTATCACTCAAAATGCATATCTCAGCTCGAAACCCAACGAAACCGAAGATATCGCAGTTTCCGCATGTCAAACGCACTGTGGAGTGCTGAAAACACCAGAAAACGTGTTTTATGCATTCAATATCACGAAAACAGCGGTTTCGGTGATTCTTCACACTTGTAACAGCAGGATAATGAAGATTATCACTGAAAATGCAAAACTCAGCTGGAAACCCAAACATACCGAAGATATTTCTGTTTCCGCATGTCAAACGCACTGCGGAGTGCTGAAAACACCAGGAAACGTGTTTTTCGCATTCAAATGCACGAAAACAGCGATTTGGGTGATTCTGCACACTTGTAACAGCAGAATCATGAATTTATCACTGAAAATGCATATCTCAGTTGGAAACCCAACGAAACCGAAGATATCGCAGTTTCCGCATGTCAAACGCAATGTGGAGCGCTGAAAACACCAGGAAACGTGTTTTTCGTATTCAATAGCACGAAAACAGCGATTTCGGTGATTCTGCACACTTGTAACAGCAGAATCATGAATTTATCACTGAAAATGCATACCTCAGCTGGAAACCCAACGAAACCGAAGATATCGCAGTTTCCGCATGTCAATCGCACTGTGGAGTGCTGAAAACACCAGAAAACGTGTTTTATTCATTCAATATCACGAAAACAGCGGTTTCGGTGATTCTGCACACTTGTAACAGCAGGATAATGAAGATTATCACTGAAAATGCAAAACTCAGCTGGAAACCCAAACATACCGAAGATATTTCTGTTTCCGCATGTCAAACGCACTGCGGAGTGCTGAAAACACCAGGAACCGTGTTTGTCGCATTCAATAGCACGAAAACAGCGATTTGGGTGATTCTGCACACTTGTAACAGCAGAATCATGAATTTATCACTGAAAATGCATATCTCAGTTGGAAACCCAACGAAACCGAAGATATCGCAGATTCCGCATGTCAAACGCAATGTGGAGTGTAGAAAACACCAGGAAACGTGTTTTTCGTATTCAATAGCACGAAAACAGCGATTTCGGTGATTCTGCACACTTGTAACAGCAGAATCATGAATTTATCACTCAAAATGCATATCTCAGCTCGAAACCCAACGAAACCGAAGATATCGCAGTTTCCGCATGTCAAACGCACTGTGGAGTGCTGAAAACACCAGAAAACGTGTTTTATGCATTCAATATCACGAAAACAGCGGTTTCGGTGATTCTTCACACTTGTAACAGCAGGATAATGAAGATTATCACTGAAAATGCAAAACTCAGCTGGAAACCCAAACATACCGAAGATATTTCTGTTTCCGCATGTCAAACGCAATGCGGAGTGCAGAAAACACCAGGAAACGTGTTTTTCGCATTCAAATGCACGAAAACAGCGATTTGGGTGATTCTGCACACTTGTAACAGCAGAATCATGAATTTATCACTGAAAATGCATATCTCAGTTGGAAACCCAACGAAACCGAAGATATCGCAGTTTCCGCATGTCAAACGCAATGTGGAGTGCTGAAAACACCAGGAAACGTGTTTTTCGTATTCAATAGCACGAAAACAGCGATTTCGGTGATTCTGCACACTTGTAACAGCAGAATCATGAATTTATCACTGAAAATGCATACCTCAGCTGGAAACCCAACGAAACCGAAGATATCGCAGTTTCCGCATGTCAATCGCACTGTGGAGTGCTGAAAACACCAGAAAACGTGTTTTATGCATTCAATATCACGAAAACAGCGGTTTCGGTGATTCTGCACACTTGTAACAGCAGGATAATGAAGATTATCACTGAAAATGCAAAACTCAGCTGGAAACCCAAACATACCGAAGATATTTCTGTTTCCGCATGTCAAACGCACTGCGGAGTGCTGAAAACACCAGGGAACGTGTTTTTCGCATTCAATAGCACGAAAACAGCGATTTGGGTGTTTCTGCACACCTGTAACAGCAGAATCATGAATTTATCACTGTAAATGCAAATCTCAGCTTGAAACTCAACGAAACCGTAGATATCGCGGTTTCCGCATGTCAAACGCACTGTCGAGTGCTGAAAACACCAGAAAACGTGTTTTTCGCATTCAATAGCACGAAGACAGCGATTTCGGTGATTCGGCATACTTCTCACAGAAGAATATCCAAGATTATCATAGATAATGCATGTCGCAGCTGGCAACCCCACGAAAACGAAGATATCGCGGTTTCCGCAAATCAAACGCACTGTGGATTGCTGAAAACACCAGGAAACGTGTTTTTCGCATTCAATAGCACGAAATCAGCGATTTCGGTGATTCAGCACACTTGTAACAGCAGAATCATGAATTTATCACTGAAAATGCATATCTCAGTTGGAAACCCAACGAAACCGAAGATATCGCAGTTTCCGCATATCAAACGCAATGTGGAGTGCTGAAAACACCAGGAAACGTGTTTTTCGCATTCAATAGCACGAAAACAGCGATTACGGTGATTCTGCACACTTGTAACAGCAGAATCATGAATTTATCACTGAAAATGCATATCTCAGCTGGAAACCCAACTGTACAGACGATATCGCAGTTTCCGCAAATCTAGCGCACTGTGGAGTGCTGAAAACACCAGGAAACGTGTTTTTCGCTTTCAATAGCACGAAAACAGCGATTTGGGTGATTCTGCCCACTTGTAACAGCAGAATCATGAATTTATCACTGAAAATGCATATCTCAGTTGGAAACCCAACGAAACCGAAGATATCGCAGTTTCCGCATGTCAAACGCAATGTGGAGTGCTGAAAACACCAGGAAACGTGTTTTTCGCATTCAATAGCACGAAAACAGCGATTTCGGTGATTCTGCACACTTGTAACAGCAGAATCATGAATTTATCACTGAAAATGCATATCTCAGCTGGAAACCCAACTGTACAGACGATATCGCAGTTTCCGCAAATCTAGCGCACTGTGGAGTGCTGAAAACACCAGGAAACGTGTTTTTCGCTTTCAATAGCACGAAAACAGCGTTTTCGGTGATTCTGCACACCTGTAAAAGCAGAATCATGAATTTATCACTGAAAATGCATATCTCAGCTGGAAACCCAAAGATACCAAAGATATCGCAGTTTCCGCATGTCAAACGCACTGTGGAGTTCTGAAAACACCAGGAAACGTGTTTTTCGCATTCAATAGCACGAAAACAGCGATTTCGGTGATTCTGCACACTTGTAACAGCAGAATCATGAATTTATCACTGAAAATGCATATCTCAGCTGGAAACCCAACGAAACCGAAGATATCGCAGTTTCCGCATGTCAAACGCACTGTGGAGTGCTGAAAACACCAGAAGACGTGTTTTATGCATTCAATATCACGAAAACAGCGGTTTCGGTGATTCTGCACACTTGTAACAGCAGGATAATGAAGATTATCACTGAAAATGCAAAACTCAGCTGGAAACCCAAACATACCGAAGATATTTCTGTTTCCGCATGTCAAACGCACTGCGGAGTGCTGAAAACACCAGGAAACGTGTTTTTCGCATTCAATAGCACGAAAACAGCGATTTGGGTGTTTCTGCACACCTGTAACAGCAGAATCATGAATATATCACTGTAAATGCATATCTCAGCTGGAAACCCAACGAAACCGGTGATATCGCGGTTTCCGCATGTCAAACGCACTGTCGAGTGCTGAAAACACCAGAAAACGTGTTTGTCGCATTCAATAGCACGAAGACAGCGATTTCGGTGATTCGGCATACTTCTCACAGAAGAATATCGAAGATTATCATAGATAATGCATGTCGCAGCTGGCAACCCCACGAAAACGAAGATATCGCGGTTTCCGCAAATCAAACGCACTGTGGATTGCTGAAAACACCAGGAAACGTGTTTTTCGCATTCAATAGCACGAAAACAGCGATTTCGGTGATTCAGCACACTTGTAACAGCAGAATCATGAATTTATCACTGAAAATGCATATCTCAGTTGGAAACCCAACGAAACCGAAGATATCGCAGTTTCCGCATGTCAAACGCAATGTGGAGTGCTGAAAACACCAGGAAACGTGTTTTTCGCATTCAATAGCACGAAAACAGCGATTTCGGTGATTCTGCACAGTTGTAACAGCAGAATCATGAATTTATCACTGAAAATGCATATCTCAGCTGGAAATCCAACTGTACAGACGATATCGCAGTTTCCGCAAATCTAGCGCACTGTGGAGTGCTGAAAACACCAGGAAACGTGTTTTTCGCTTTCAATAGCACGAAAACAGCGTTTTCGGTGATTCTGCACACCTGTAAAAGCAGAATCATGAATTTATCACTGAAAATGCATATCTCAGCTGGAAACCCAAAGATACCAAAGATATCGCAGTTTCCGCATGTCAAACGCACTGTGGAGTTCTGAAAACACCAGGAAACGTGTTTTTCGCATTCAATAACACGAAAACAGCGATTTCGGTGATTCTGCACACTTGTAACAGCAGGATAATGAAGATTATCACTGAAAATGCAAAACTCAGCTGGAAACCCAAACATACCGAAGATATTTCTGTTTCCGCATGTCAAACGCACTGCGGAGTGCTGAAAACACCAGGGAACGTGTTTTTCGCATTCAATAGCACGAAAACAGCGATTTGGGTGTTTCTGCACACCTGTAACAGCAGAATCATGAATTTATCACTGTAAATGCAAATCTCAGCTTGAAACTCAACGAAACCGTAGATATCGCGGTTTCCGCATGTCAAACGCACTGTCGAGTGCTGAAAACACCAGAAAACGTGTTTTTCGCATTCAATAGCACGAAGACAGCGATTTCGGTGATTCGGCATACTTCTCACAGAAGAATATCCAAGATTATCATAGATAATGCATGTCGCAGCTGGCAACCCCACGAAAACGAAGATATCGCGGTTTCCGCAAATCAAACGCACTGTGGATTGCTGAAAACACCAGGAAACGTGTTTTTCGCATTCAATAGCACGAAAACAGCGATTTCGGTGATTCAGCACACTTGTAACAGCAGAATCATGAATTTATCACTGAAAATGCATATCTCAGTTGGAAACCCAACGAAACCGAAGATATCGCAGTTTCCGCATGTCAAACGCAATGTGGAGTGCTGAAAACACCAGGAAACGTGTTTTTCGCATTCAATAGCACGAAAACAGCGATTTCGGTGATTCTGCACAGTTGTAACAGCAGAATCATGAATTTATCACTGAAAATGCATATCTCAGCTGGAAATCCAACTGTACAGACGATATCGCAGTTTCCGCAAATCTAGCGCACTGTGGAGTGCTGAAAACACCAGGAAACGTGTTTTTCGCTTTCAATAGCACGAAAACAGCGTTTTCGGTGATTCTGCACACCTGTAAAAGCAGAATCATGAATTTATCACTGAAAATGCATATCTCAGCTGGAAACCCAAAGATACCAAAGATATCGCAGTTTCCGCATGTCAAACGCACTGTGGAGTTCTGAAAACACCAGGAAACGTGTTTTTCGCATTCAATAACACGAAAACAGCGATTTCGGTGATTCTGCACACTTGTAACAGCAGGATAATGAAGATTATCACTGAAAATGCAAAACTCAGCTGGAAACCCAAACATACCGAAGATATTTCTGTTTCCGCATGTCAAACGCACTGCGGAGTGCTGAAAACACCAGGGAACGTGTTTTTCGCATTCAATAGCACGAAAACAGCGATTTGGGTGTTTCTGCACACCTGTAACAGCAGAATCATGAATTTATCACTGTAAATGCAAATCTCAGCTTGAAACTCAACGAAACCGTAGATATCGCGGTTTCCGCATGTCAAACGCACTGTCGAGTGCTGAAAACACCAGAAAACGTGTTTTTCGCATTCAATAGCACGAAGACAGCGATTTCGGTGATTCGGCATACTTCTCACAGAAGAATATCCAAGATTATCATAGATAATGCATGTCGCAGCTGGCAACCCCACGAAAACGAAGATATCGCGGTTTCCGCAAATCAAACGCACTGTGGATTGCTGAAAACACCAGGAAACGTGTTTTTCGCATTCAATAGCACGAAATCAGCGATTTCGGTGATTCAGCACACTTGTAACAGCAGAATCATGAATTTATCACTGAAAATGCATATCTCAGTTGGAAACCCAACGAAACCGAAGATATCGCAGTTTCCGCATATCAAACGCAATGTGGAGTGCTGAAAACACCAGGAAACGTGTTTTTCGCATTCAATAGCACGAAAACAGCGATTTCGGTGATTCTGCACACTTGTAACAGCAGAATCATGAATTTATCACTGAAAATGCATATCTCAGCTGGAAACCCAACTGTACAGACGATATCGCAGTTTCCGCAAATCTAGCGCACTGTGGAGTGCTGAAAACACCAGGAAACGTGTTTTTCGCTTTCAATAGCACGAAAACAGCGATTTGGGTGATTCTGCCCACTTGTAACAGCAGAATCATGAATTTATCACTGAAAATGCATATCTCAGTTGGAAACCCAACGAAACCGAAGATATCGCAGTTTCCGCATGTCAAACGCAATGTGGAGTGCTGAAAACACCAGGAAACGTGTTTTTCGCATTCAATAGCACGAAAACAGCGATTTCGGTGATTCTGCACACTTGTAACAGCAGAATCATGAATTTATCACTGAAAATGCATATCTCAGCTGGAAACCCAACTGTACAGACGATATCGCAGTTTCCGCAAATCTAGCGCACTGTGGAGTGCTGAAAACACCAGGAAACGTGTTTTTCGCTTTCAATAGCACGAAAACAGCGTTTTCGGTGATTCTGCACACCTGTAAAAGCAGAATCATGAATTTATCACTGAAAATGCATATCTCAGCTGGAAACCCAAAGATACCAAAGATATCGCAGTTTCCGCATGTCAAACGCACTGTGGAGTTCTGAAAACACCAGGAAACGTGTTTTTCGCATTCAATAGCACGAAAACAGCGATTTCGGTGATTCTGCACACTTGTAACAGCAGAATCATGAATTTATCACTGAAAATGCATATCTCAGCTGGAAACCCAACGAAACCGAAGATATCGCAGTTTCCGCATGTCAAACGCACTGTGGAGTGCTGAAAACACCAGAAGACGTGTTTTATGCATTCAATATCACGAAAACAGCGGTTTCGGTGATTCTGCACACTTGTAACAGCAGGATAATGAAGATTATCACTGAAAATGCAAAACTCAGCTGGAAACCCAAACATACCGAAGATATTTCTGTTTCCGCATGTCAAACGCACTGCGGAGTGCTGAAAACACCAGGAAACGTGTTTTTCGCATTCAATAGCACGAAAACAGCGATTTGGGTGTTTCTGCACACCTGTAACAGCAGAATCATGAATATATCACTGTAAATGCATATCTCAGCTGGAAACCCAACGAAACCGGTGATATCGCGGTTTCCGCATGTCAAACGCACTGTCGAGTGCTGAAAACACCAGAAAACGTGTTTGTCGCATTCAATAGCACGAAGACAGCGATTTCGGTGATTCGGCATACTTCTCACAGAAGAATATCGAAGATTATCATAGATAATGCATGTCGCAGCTGGCAACCCCACGAAAACGAAGATATCGCGGTTTCCGCAAATCAAACGCACTGTGGATTGCTGAAAACACCAGGAAACGTGTTTTTCGCATTCAATAGCACGAAAACAGCGATTTCGGTGATTCAGCACACTTGTAACAGCAGAATCATGAATTTATCACTGAAAATGCATATCTCAGTTGGAAACCCAACGAAACCGAAGATATCGCAGTTTCCGCATGTCAAACGCAATGTGGAGTGCTGAAAACACCAGGAAACGTGTTTTTCGCATTCAATAGCACGAAAACAGCGATTTCGGTGATTCTGCACAGTTGTAACAGCAGAATCATGAATTTATCACTGAAAATGCATATCTCAGCTGGAAATCCAACTGTACAGACGATATCGCAGTTTCCGCAAATCTAGCGCACTGTGGAGTGCTGAAAACACCAGGAAACGTGTTTTTCGCTTTCAATAGCACGAAAACAGCGTTTTCGGTGATTCTGCACACCTGTAAAAGCAGAATCATGAATTTATCACTGAAAATGCATATCTCAGCTGGAAACCCAAAGATACCAAAGATATCGCAGTTTCCGCATGTCAAACGCACTGTGGAGTTCTGAAAACACCAGGAAACGTGTTTTTCGCATTCAATAACACGAAAACAGCGATTTCGGTGATTCTGCACACTTGTAACAGCAGAATCATGAATTTATCACTGAAAATGCATATCTCAGCTGGAAACCCAAACATACCGAAGATATTTCTGTTTCCGCATGTCAAACGCACTGTCGAGTGCTGAAAACACCAGAAAACGTGTTTTTCGCATTCAATAGCACGAAGACAGCGATTTCGGTGATTCTGCATCCTTCTCACAGAAGAATATCCAAGATTATCATAGATAATGCATGTCGCAGCTGGCAACCCCACGAAAACGAAGATATCGCGGTTTCCGCAAATCAAACGCACTGTGGAGTGCTGAAAACACCAGGAAACGTGTTTTTCGCATTCAATAGCACGAAAACAGCGATTTCGGTGATTCTGCACACTTGTAACAGCAGGATAATGAAGACTATCACTGAAAATGCATATCTCAGCTGGAAACCCAACTATACCGAAGATATTTCTGTTTCCGCATGTCAAACGCACTGCGGAGTGCTGAAAACACCAGGAAACGTGTTTTTCGCTTTCAATAGCACGAAAACAGCGTTTTCGGTGATTCTGCACACCTGTAAAAGCAGAATCATGAATTTATCACTGAAAATGCATATCTCAGCTGGAAACCCAAAGATACCAAAGATATCGCAGTTTCCGAATGTCAAACGCACTGTGGAGTTCTGAAAACACCAGGGAACGTGTTTTTCGCATTCAATAGCACGAAAACAGCGATTTCGGTGATTCTGCACACCTGTAAATGCAGAATCCTGAATTTATCACTGAAAATGCATATCTCAGCTGGAAACCCAAAGATACCAAAGATATCGCAGTTTCCGCATGTCAAACGCACTGTGGAGTTCTGAAAACACCAGGGAACGTGTTTTTCGCATTCAATAGCACGAAAACAGCGATTTCGGTGATTCTGCACACTTATAACAGCAGAATCATGAATTTATCACTGAAAATATATATCTCAGCTGGAAACCCAACGAAACCGAAGGTATTTCTGTTTCCGCATGTCAAACGCACTGCGGAGTGCTGAAAACACCAGGAAACGTGTTTTTCGCATTCAATGGCACGAAATCAGCGATTTGGGTGTTTCTGCACACCTGTAACAGCAGAATCATGAATTTATCACTGAAAATGCATATCTCAGCTGGAAACCCAACTATACCGAAGGTATTTCTGTTTCCGCATGTCAAACGCACTGCGGAGTGCTGAAAACACCAGGAAACGTGTTTTTCGCATTCAATAGCACGAAATCAGCGATTTGGGTGTTTCTGCACACCTGTAACAGCAGAATCATGAATTTATCACTGAAAATGCATATCTCAGCTGGAAACCCAAAGATACCAAAGATATCGCAGTTTCCGCATGTCAAACGCACTGTGGAGTTCTGAAAACACCAGGAAACGTGTTTTTCGCATTCAATAGCACGAAAACAGCGATTTCGGTGATTCTGCACACTTGTAACAGCAGAATCATGAATTTATCACTGAAAATGCATATCTCAGCTGGAAACCCAACGAAACCGAAGATATCGCAGTTTCCGCATGTCAAACGCACTGTGGAGTGCTGAAAACACCAGAAAACGTGTTTTATGCATTCAATATCACGAAAACAGCGGTTTCGGTGATGCTGCACACTTGTAACAGCAGGATAATGAAGATTATTACTGAAAATGCAACACTCAGCTGGAAACCCAAACATACCGAAGATATTTCTGTTTCCGCATGTCAAACGCACTGCGGAGTGCTGAAAACACCAGGAAACGTGTTTTTCGCATTCAATAGCACGAAGACAGCGATTTCGGTGATTCGGCATACTTCTCACAGAAGAATATCCAAGATTATCATAGATAATGCATTTCGCAGCTGGCAAACCCACGAAAACGAAGATATCGCGGTTTCCGCAAATCAAACGCACTGTGGATTGCTGAAAACACCAGGAAACGTGTTTTTCGCATTCAATAGCACGAAAACAGCGATTTCGGTGATTCAGCACACTTGTAACAGCAGAATCATGAATTTATCACTGAAAATGCATATCTCAGCTGGAAACCCAACGAAACCGTAGATATCGGGGGTTCCGCATGTCAAACGCACGGTCGAGTGCTGAAAACACCAGAAAACGTGTTTTTCGCATTCAATAGCACGAAGACAGCGATTTCGGTGATTCTGCATACTTCTCACAGAAGAATATCCAAGATTATCATAGATAATGCATGTCGCAGCTGGCAACCCCACGAAAACGAAGATATCGCGGTTTCCGAAAATCAAACGCACTGTGGAGTGCTGAAAACACCAGGAAACGTGTTTTTCGCATTCAATAGCACGAAAACAGCGATTTCGGTGATTCAGCACACTTGTAACAGCAGAGTCATGAATTTATCACTGAAAATGCATATCTCAGTTGGAAACCCAACGAAACCGAAGATGTCACAGTTTCCGCATGTCAAACGCAATGTGGAGTGCTGAAAACACCAGGAAACGTGTTTTTCGCATTCAATAGCACGAAAACAGCGATTTCGGCGATTCTGCACACTTGTAACAGCAGAATCATGAATTTATCACTGAAAATGCATATCACAGCTGGAAACCCAACGAAACCGTAGATATCGCGGTTTCCGCATGTCAAACGCACTGTCGAGTGCTGAAAACACCAGAAAACGTGTTTTTCGCATTCAATAGCACGAAGACAGCGATTTCGGTGATTCTGCATACTTCTCACAGAAGAATATCCAAGATTATCATAGATAATGCATGTCGCAGCTGGCAACCCCACGAAAACGAAGATATCGCGGTTTCCGCAAATCAAACGCACTGTGGAGTGCTGAAAACACCAGAAAACGTGTTTTCCGCATTAAATAGCACGAAACCAGCGATTTCGGTGATTCTACACACCTGTAATAGCAGAATCATGAGTTTATCACTGAAAATGCATACCTCAGCTGGAAACCCAAAGATACCAAAGATATCGCAGTTTCCGCATGTCAAACACACTGTCGAGTGCTGAAAACACCAGAAAACGTGTTTTCCGCATTAAATAGCACGATACCAGCGATTTCGGTGATTCTACACACCTGTAAAAGCAGAATCATGAGTTTATCACTGAAAATGCATATCTCAGCTGGAAACCCAACTATACCGAAGATATTTCTGTTTCCGCATGTCAAACGCACTGCGGAGTGCTGAAAACACCAGGAAACGTGTTTTTCGCATACAATAGCACGAAACCAGCGATTTCGGTGATTCTGCACACTTGCATCAGCAGAATCATGAATTTATCACTGAAAATGCATATCTCAGCTGGAAACCCAACTGTACCGACGATATCACAGTTTCCGCAAATCTAGCGCACTGTGGAGTGCTGAAAACACCAGGAAACGTGTTTTTCGATTTCAATAGCACGAAAACAGCGATTTCGGTGATTCTGCACACCTGTAAAAGCAGAATCATGAATTTATCACTGAAAATGCATATCTCAGCTGGAAACCCAACGAAACCGAAGGTATCGCAGTGTCCGCATGTCAAACGCCCTGTGGAGTGCTGACAACACCAGAAAACGTGTTTTATGCATTCAATATCACGAAAACAACGGTTTCGGTGATTCTGCACACTTCCAACAGCAGAATCATGAATTTATCACTGAAAATGCATATCTCAGCTGGAAACCCAACTGTATCGACGATATCACAGTTTTCGCAAATCTAGCGCACTGTGGAGTGCTGAAAACACCAGGAAACGTGTTTTTCGCTTTCAATAGCACGAAAACAGCGATTTCGGTGATTCTGCACACCTGTAAAAGCAGAATCATGAATTTATCACTGAAAATGCATATCTCAGCTGGAAACCCAACGAAACCGAAGATATCGCAGTTTCCGCATGTCAAACGCACTGTGGAGTGCTGAAAACACCAGAAAACGTGTTTTATGCATTCAATATCACGAAAACAGCGTTTTCGGTGATTCTGCACACTTGTAACAGCAGCATAATGAAGACTATCACAGAAAATGCATATCTCAGCTGGAACCAAACGAAACCGAAGATATCGCAGTTTCCGCAAATCAAACGCACTGTGGAGTGCTGAAAACACCAGAAAACGTGTTTATGCATACAATATCACGAAAACAGCGGTTTCGGTGATTCTGCACACTTGTAACAGCAGGATAATGATGATTATCACTGAAAATGCATATCTCAGCTGGAAACCCAACTATACCGACGGTATTTCTGTTTCCGCATGTCAAACGCACTGCGGAGTGCTGAAAACACCAGGAAACGTGTTTTTCGCATTCAATAGCACGAAAACAGCGGTTTGGGTGTTTCTGCACACCTGTAACAGCAGAATCATGAATTTATCACTGAAAATGCATATCTCAGCTGGAAACCCAACGAAACCGTAGATATCAAGGTTTCCGCATGTCAAACGCACTGTCGAGTGCTGAAATCACCAGAAAACGTGTTTTTCGCATTCAATAGCACGAAGAGAGCGATTTCGGTGATTCTGCATACTTCTCACAGAAGAATATCCAAGATTATCATAGATAATGCATGTCGCAGCTGGCAACCCCACGAAAACGAAGATATCGCGGTTTCCGCAAATCAAACGCACTGTGGAGTGCTGAAAACACCAGGAAACGTGTTTTTCGCATACAATAGCACGAAACCAGCGATTTCGGTGATTCTGCACACTTGCAACAGCAGAATCATGAATTTATCACTGAAAATGCATATCTCAGCTGGAAACCCAACGAAACCGAAGATATCGCAGTGTCCGCATGTCAAACGCACTGTGGAGTGCTGACAACACCAGAAAACGTGTTTTATGCATTCAATATCACGACAACAGCGTTTTCGGTGATTCTGCACACTTGTAACAGCAGCATAATGAAGACTATCACTGAAAATGCATATCTCAGCTAGAAACCCAACTATACCGAAGATATCGCAGTTTCCGCAAATCAAACGCACTGCGGAGTGCTGAAAACACCAGGAAACGTGTTTTTCGCTTTCAATAGCACGAAAACAGCGATTTCGGTGATTCTGCACACCTGTAAAAGCAGAATCATGAATTTATCACTGAAAATGCATATCTCAGCTGGAAACCCAACGAAACCGAAGATATCGCAGTGTCCGCATGTCAAACGCACTGTGGAGTGCTGACAACACCAGAAAACGTGTTTTATGCATTCAATATCACGAAAACAGCGGTTTCGGTGATTCTGCACACTTCCAACAGCAGAATCATGAATTTATCACTGAAAATGCATATCTCAGCTGGAAACCCAACTGTATCGACGATATCACAGTTTTCGCAAATCTAGCGCACTGTGGAGTGCTGAAAACAGCAGGAAACGTGTTTTTCGCTTTCAATAGCACGAAAACAGCGATTTCGGTGATTCTGCACACCTGTAAAAGCAGAATCATGAATTTATCACTGAAAATGCATATCTCAGCTGGAAACCCAACGAAACCGAAGATATCGCAGTTTCCGCATGTCAAACGCACTGTGGAGTGCTGAAAACACCAGAAAACGTGTTTTATGCATTCAATATCACGACAACAGCGTTTTCGGTGATTCTGCACACTTGTAACAGCAGCATAATGAAGACTATCACTGAAAATGCATATCTCAGCTAGAAACCCAACTATACCGAAGATATCGCAGTTTCCGCAAATCAAACGCACTGCGGAGTGCTGAAAACACCAGGTAACGTGTTTTTCGCATTCAGTAGCACGAAACCAGCGATTTCGGTGATTCTGCACACCTGTAAAAGCAGAATCATGAATTTATCACTGAAAATGCATATCTCAGCTGGAAACCCAACGAAACCGAAGATATCGCAGTTTCCGCATGTCAAACGCACTGTGGAGTGCTGAAAACACCAGACAACGTGTTTTATGCATTCAATATCACGAAAACAGCGTTTTCGGTGATTCTGCACCCTTGTAACAGCAGCATAATGAAGACTATCACAGAAAATGCATATCTCAGCTGGAACCAAACGAAACCGAAGATATCGCAGTTTCCGCAAATCAAACGCACTGTGGAGTGCTGAAAACACCAGAAAACGTGTTTTTCGCATTCAATAGCACGAAAACAGCGGTTTGGGTGTTTCTGCACACCTGTAACAGCAGAATCATGAATTTATCACTGAAAATGCATATCTCAGCTGGAAACCCAACGAAACCGTAGATATCAAGGTTTCCGCATGTCAAACGCACTGTCGAGTGCTGAAATCACCGGAAAACGTGTTTTTCGCATTCAATAGCACGAAGAGAGCGATTTCGGTGATTCTGCATACTTCTCACAGAAGAATATGCAAGATTATCATAGATAATGCATGTCGCAGCTGGCAACCCCACGAAAACGAAGATATCGCGGTTTCCGCAAATCAAACGCACTGTGGAGTGCTGAAAACACCAGGAAACGTGTTTTTCGCATTCAATAGCACGAAAACAGCGATTTCGGTGATTCTGCACACTTGTAACAGCAGAATCATGAATTTATCACTGAAAATACATATCTCAGCTGGAAACCCAACGAAACCGAAGATATCGTTGTTTCCGCATGTCAAACGCTCTGTGGAGTGCTGAAAACACCAGAAAACGTGTTTTATGCAATCAATATCACGAAAACAGCGGTTTCGGTGATTTTGCACACTTGTAACAGCAGGATAATGAAGCTTATCACTGAAAATGCATAACTCAGCAGGAAACCCAACTATACCGAAGGTATTTCTGTTTCCGCATGTCAAACGCACTGCGGAGTGCTGAAAACACCAGGAAACGTGTTTTTCGCATTCAATAGCACGAAATCAGCGATTTGGGTGTTTCTGCACACCTGTAACAGCAGAATCATGAATTTATCACTGAAAATGCATATCTCAGTTGGAAACCCAACGAAACCGAAGATGTCACAGTTTCCGCAGTTCAAACGCCTTGTGGAGTGCTGAAAACACCAGGAAACGTGTTTTTCGCATTCAATAGCACGAAAACAGCGATTTCGGCGATTCTGCACACTTGTAACAGCAGAATCATGATTTTATCACTGAGAATGCATATTACAGCTGGAAACCCAACGAAACCGTAGATATCGCGGTTTCCGCATGTCAAACGCACAGTCGAGTGCTGAAAACACCAGAAAACGTGTTTTTCGCATTCAATAGCACGAAGACAGCGATTTCGGTGATTCTGCATACTTCTCACAGAAGAATATCCAAGATTATCATAGATAATGCATGTCGCAGCTGGCAACCCCACGAAAACGAAGATATCGCGGTTTCCGCAAATCAAACGCACTGTGGAGTGCTGAAAACACCAGAAAACGTGTTTTTCGCATTCAATAGCACGAAAACAGCGGTTTGGGTGTTTCTGCACACCTGTAACAGCAGAATCATGAATTTATCACTGAAAATGCATATCTCAGCTGGAAACCCAACGAAACCGTAGATATCAAGGTTTCCGCATGTCAAACGCACTGTCGAGTGCTGAAATCACCAGAAAACGTGTTTTTCGCATTCAATAGCACGAAGAGAGCGATTTCGGTGATTCTGCATACTTCTCACAGAAGAATATCCAAGATTATCATAGATAATGCATGTCGCAGCTGGCAACCCCACGAAAACGAAGATATCGCGGTTTCCGCAAATCAAACGCACTGTGGAGTGCTGAAAACACCAGGAAACGTGTTTTTCGCATTCAATAGCACGAAAACAGCGATTTCGGTGATTCTGCACACTTGTAACAGCAGAATCATGAATTTATCACTGAAAATACATATCTCAGCTGGAAACCCAACGAAACCGAAGATATCGTTGTTTCCGCATGTCAAACGCTCTGTGGAGTGCTGAAAACACCAGAAAACGTGTTTTATGCATTCAATATCACGAAAACAGCGGTTTCGGTGATTCTGCACACTTGTAACAGCAGGATAATGAAGATTATCACTGAAAATGCATAACTCAGCAGGAAACCCAACTATAGCGAAGGTATTTCTGTTTCCGCATGTCAAACGCACTGCGGAGTGCTGAAAACACCAGGAAACGTGTTTTTCGCATTCAATAGCACGAAATCAGCGATTTGGGTGTTTCTGCACACCTGTAACAGCAGAATCATGAATTTATCACTGAAAATGCATATCTCAGTTGGAAACCCAACGAAACCGAAGATATCGCGGTTTCCGCATGTCAAACGCACAGTCGAGTGCTGAAAACACCAGAAAACGTGTTTTTCGCATTCAATAGCACGAAGACAGCGATTTCGGTGATTCTGCATACTTCTCACAGAAGAATATCCAAGATTATCATAGATAATGCATGTCGCAGCTGGCAACCCCACGAAAACGAAGATATCGCGGTTTCCGCAAATCAAACGCACTGTGGAGTGCTGAAAACACCAGGAAACGTGTTTTTCGCATTCAATAGCACGAGAACAGCGATTTCGGTGATTCAGCACCCTTGTAACAGCAGAATCATGAATTTATCACTGAAAATGCATATCTCTGCTGGAAACCCAACTGTACCGACGATATCACAGTTTCCGCAAATCTAGCGCACTGTGGAGGGCAGAAAACACCAGGAAACGTGTTTAATGCATTCAATATCACGACAACAGCGTTTTCGGTGATTCTGCACACTTGTAACAGCAGCATAATGAAGACTATCACTGAAAATGCATATCTCAGCTGGAAACCCAACTATACCGAAGATATTTCTGTTTTCGCATGTCAAACGCACTGCGGAGTGCTGAAAACACCAGGAAACGTGTTTTTCGCATTCAATCGCACGAAACCAGCGATTTCGGTGATTCTGCACTCCTGTAAAAGCAGAATCATGAATTTATCACTGAAAATGCATATCTCAGCTGGAAACCCAAAGATACCAAAGATATCGCAGTTTCCGCATGTCAAACGCACTGCGGAGTGCTGAAAACACCAGGAAACGTGTTTTTCGCATTCAATAGCACGAAACCAGCGATTTCGGTGATTCTGCACACCTGTAAAAGCAGAATCATGAATTTATCACTGAAAATGCATATCTCTGCTGGAAACCCAACGAAACCGAAGATATCGCAGTTTCCGCATGTCAAACGCACTGTGGAGTGTTGAAAACACCAGAAAACGTGTTTTATGCATTCAATATCACGAAAACAGCGTTTTCGGTGATTCTGCACACTTGTAACAGCAGCATAATGAAGACTATCACTGAAAATGCATATCTCAGCTGGAAACCCAAAGATACCAAAGATATCGCAGTTTCCGCATGTCAAACGCACTGTGGAGTTCTGAAAACACCAGGAAACGTGTTTTTCGCATTCAATTGCACGAAACCAGCGGTTTCGGTGATTCTGCACACCTGTAAAAGCAGAATCATGAATTTATCACTGAAAATGCATATCTCAGCTGGAAACCCAAAGATACCAAAGATATCGCAGTTTCCGCATGTCAAACGCACTGTGGAGTTCTGAAAACACCAGGAAACGTGTTTTTCGCATTCAGTTGCACGAAAACAGCGTTTTCGGTGATTCTGCACACTTGTAACAGCAGCATAATGAAGACTATCACTGAAAATGCATATCTCAGCTGGAAACCCAACGAAACCGAAGATATCGCAGTTTCCGCATGTCAAACGCACTGTGGAGTGCTGAAAACACCAGAAAACGTGTTTTATGCATTCAATATCACGACAACAGCGTTTTCGGTGATTCTGCACACTTGTAACAGCAGCATAATGAAGACTATCACTGAAAATGCATATCTCAGCTGGAAACCCAACTATAACGTAGATATTTCTGTTTCCGCATGTCAAACGCACTTCGGAATGCTGAAAACACCAGGAAACGTGTTTTTTGCATTCAGTAGCACGAAACCAGCGATTTCGGTGATTCTGCACACCTGTAAAAGCAGAATCATGAATTTATCACTGAAAATGCATATCTCAGCTGGAAACCCAAAGATTCCAAAGATATCGCAGTTTCCGCATGTCAAACGCACTGTGGAGTGCTGAAAACACCAGGAAACGTGTTTTTCGCATTCAATAGCACGAAAACAGCGATTTCGGTGATTCTGCACACCTGTAACAGCAGAATCATGAATTTATCACTGAAAATGCATATCTCAGCTGGAAACCCAACGAAACCGAAGATATCACAGTTTCCGCATGTCAAACGCAATGTGGAGTGCTGAAAAGTCCTGGAAACGTGTTTTTTGCATTCAGTAGCACGAAAACAGCGGTTTCGGTGATTCTGCACACTTCCAACAGCAGAATCATGAATTTATCACTGAAAATGCATATCTCAGCTGGAAACCCAACTGTATCGACGATATCACAGTTTTCGCAAATCTAGCGCACTGTGGAGTGCTGAAAACACCAGGAAACGTGTTTTTCGCTTTCAATAGCACGAAAACAGCGATTTCGGTGATTCTGCACACCTGTAAAAGCAGAATCATGAATTTATCACTGAAAATGCATATCTCAGCTGGAAACCCAAAGATTCCAAAGATATCGCAGTTTCCGCATGTCAAACGCACTGTGGAGTGCTGAAAACACCAGGAAACGTGTTTTTCGCATTCAATAGCACGAAAACAGCGATTTCGGTGATTCTGCACACCTGTAACAGCAGAATCATGAATTTATCACTGAAAATGCATATCTCAGCTGGAAACCCAACGAAACCGTAGATATCAAGGTTTCCGCATGTCAAACGCACTGTCGAGTGCTGTATTCACCAGAAAACGTGTTTTTCGCATTCAATAGCACGAAGAGAGCGATTTCGGTGATTCTGCATACTTCTCACAGAAGAATATTCAAGATTATCATAGATAATGCATGTCGCAGCTGGCAACCCCACGAAAACGAAGATATCGCGGTTTCCGCAAATCAAACGCACTGTGGAGTGCTGAAAACACCAGGAAACGTGTTTTTCGCATTCAATAGCACGAAAACAGCGATTTTGGTGATTCTGCACACTTGTAACAGCAGAATCATGAATTTATCACTGAAAATACATATCTCAGCTGGAAACCCAACGAAACCGAAGATATCGTAGTTTCCGCATGTCAAACGCTCTGTGGAGTGCTGAAAACACCAGAAAACGTGTTTTATGCATTCAATATCACGAAAACAGCGGTTTCGGTGATTCTGCACACTTGTAACAGCAGGATAATGAAGACTATCACTGAAAATGCATATCTCAGCTGGAAACCCAACTATACCGAAGATATTTCTGTTTCCGCATGTCAAACGCACTGCGGAGTGCTGAAAACACCAGGAAACGTGTTTTTCGCATTCAGTAGCACGAAACCAGCGATTTCGGTGATTCTGCACACCTGTAAAAGCAGAATCATGAATTTATCACTGAAAATGCATATCTCAGCTGGAAACCCAAAGATTCCAAAGATATCGCAGTTTCCGCATGTCAAACGCACTGTGGAGTGCTGAAAACACCAGGAAACGTGTTTTTCGCATTCAATAGCACGAAAACAGCGATTTCGGTGATTCTGCACACCTGTAACAGCAGAATCATGAATTTATCACTGAAAATGCATATCTCAGCTGGAAACCCAACGAAACCGAAGATATCACAGTTTCCGCATGTCAAACGCAATGTGGAGTGCTGAAAACTCCTGGAAACGTGTTTTTTGCATTCAGTAGCACGAAAACAGCGGTTTCGGTGATTCTGCACACTTCCAACAGCAGAATCATGAATTTATCACTGAAAATGCATATCTCAGCTGGAAACCCAACTGTATCGACGATATCACAGTTTTCGCAAATCTAGCGCACTGTGGAGTGCTGAAAACACCAGGAAACGTGTTTTTCGCATTCAATAGCACGAAAACAGCGATTTCGGTGATTCTGCACACCTGTAACAGCAGAATCATGAATTTATCACTGAAAATGCATATCTCAGCTGGAAACCCAACGAAACCGTAGATATCAAGGTTTCCGCATGTCAAACGCACTGTCGAGTGCTGAATTCACCAGAAAACGTGTTTTTCGCATTCAATAGCACGAAGAGAGCGATTTCGGTGATTCTGCATACTTCTCACAGAAGAATATCCAAGATTATCATAGATAATGCATGTCGCAGCTGGCAACCCCACGAAAACGAAGATATCGCGGTTTCCGCAAATCAAACGCACTGTGGAGTGCTGAAAACACCAGGAAACGTGTTTTTCGCATTCAATAGCACGAAAACAGCGATTTTGGTGATTCTGCACACTTGTAACAGCAGAATCATGAATTTATCACTGAAAATACATATCTCAGCTGGAAACCCAACGAAACCGAAGATATCGTAGTTTCCGCATGTCAAACGCTCTGTGGAGTGCTGAAAACACCAGAAAACGTGATTTATGCATTCAATATCACGAAAACAGCGTTTTCGGTGATTCTGCACACTTGTAACAGCAGCATAATGAAGACTGTCACAGAAAATGCATATCTCAGCTGGAACCAAACGAAACCGAAGATATCTCAGTTTCCGCAAATCAAACGCACTGTGGAGTGCTGAAAACACCAGAAAACGTGTTTATGCATACAATATCACGAAAACCGCGGTTTCGGTGATTCTGCACACTTGTAACAGCAGGATAATGAAGATTATCACTGAAAATGCATATCTCAGCTGGAAACCCAACTATACCGAAGGTATTTCTGTTTCCGCATGTCAAACGCACTGCGGAGTGCTGAAAACACCAGGAAACGTGTTTTTCGCATTCAATAGCACGAAAACAGCGGTTTGGGTGTTTCTGCACACCTGTAACAGCAGAATCATGAATTTATCACTGAAAATGCATATCTCAGCTGGAAACCCAACGAAACCGTAGATATCAAGGTTTCCGCATGTCAAACGCACTGTCGAGTGCTGAAATCACCAGAAAACGTGTTTTTCGCATTCAATAGCACGAAGAGAGCGACTTCGGTGATTCTGCATACTTCTCACAGAAGAATATCCAAGATTATCATAGATAATGCATGTCGCAGCTGGCAACCCCACGAAAACGAAGATATCGCGGTTTCCGCAAATCAAACGCACTGTGGAGTGCTGAAAACACCAGGAAACGTGTTTTTCGCATTCAATAGCACGAAAACAGCGATTTCGGTGATTCTGCACACTTGTAACAGCAGAATCATGAATTTATCACTGAAAATACATATCTCAGCTGGAAACCCAACGAAACCGAAGATATCGTAGTTTCCGCATGTCAAACGCTCTGTGGAGTGCTGAAAACACCAGAAATCGTGTTTTATGCATTCAATATCACGAAAACAGCGGATTCGGTGATTCTGCACACTTGTAACAGCAGGATAATGAAGATTATCACTGAAAATGCATAACTCAGCAGGAAACCCAACTATACCGAAGGTATTTCTGTTTCCGCATGTCAAACGCACTGCGGAGTGCTGAAAACACCAGGAAACGTGTTTTTCGCATTCAATAGCACGAAATCAGCGATTTGGGTGCTTCTGCACACCTGTAACAGCAGAATCATGAATTTATCACTGAAAATGCATATCTCAGTTGGAAACCCAACGAAACCGAAGATGTCACAGTTTCCGCAGTTCAAACGCCTTGTGGAGTGCTGAAAACACCAGGAAACGTGTTTTTCGCATTCAATAGCACGAAAACAGCGATTTCGGCGATTCTGCATACTTCTCACAGAAGAATATCCAAGATTATCATAGGTAATGCATGTCGCAGCTGGCAACCCCACGAAAACGAAGATATCGCGGTTTCCGCAAATCAAACGCACTGTGCAGTGCTGAAAACACCAGGAAACGTGTTTTTCGCATTCAATAGCACGAAAACAGCGATTTCGGTGATTCAGCACACTTGTAACAGCAGAATCATGAATTTATCACTGAAAATGCATATCTCTGCTGGAAACCCTACTGTACCGACGATATCACAGTTTCCGCAAATCTAGCGCACTGTGGAGGGCAGAAAACACCAGGAAACGTGTTTTTCGCTTTCAATAGCACGAAAACAGCGATTTCGGTGATTCTGCACACCTGTAAAAGCAGAATCATGAATTTATCACTGAAAATGCATATCTCAGCTGGAAACCCAACGAAACCGAAGATATCGCAGTGTCCGCATGTCAAACGCACTGTGGAGTGCTGAAAACACCAGAAAACGTGTTTTATGCATTCAATATCACGAAAACAGCGGTTTCGGTGATTCTGCACACTTGCAACAGCAGAATCATGAATTTATCACTGAAAATGCATATCTCAGCTGGAAACCCAACTGTACCGACGATATCACAGTTTCCGCAAATCTTGCGCACTGTGGAGTGCTGAAAACACCAGGATACGTGTTTTTCGCTTTCAATAGCACGAAAACAGCGATTTCGGTGATTCTGCACACCTGTAAAAGCAGAATCATGAATTTATCACTGAAAATGCATACCTCAGCTGGAAACCCAACGAAACCGAAGATATCGCAGTTTCCGCATGTCAAACGCACTGTGGAGTGCTGAAAACACCAGAAAACGTGTTTTATGCATTCAATATCACGACAACAGCGTTTTCGGTGATTCTGCACACTTGTAACAGCAGCATAATGAAGACTATCACTGAAAATGCATATCTCAGCTGGAAACCCAACTATACCGAAGATATTTCTGTTTTCGCATGTCAAACGCACTGCGGAGTGCTGAAAACACCAGGAAACGCGTTTTTCGCATTCAATAGCACGAAAACAGCGATTTCGGTGATTCTGCACACTTGTAACAGCAGAATCATGAATTTATCACTGAAAATGCATACCTCAGCTGGAAACCCAACGAAACCGAAGCTATCGCTGTTTCCGCATGTCAAACGCACTGTGGAGTGCGGAAAACACCAGAAAACGTTTTTTATGCATTCAATATCACGAAAACAGCGGTTTCGGTGATACTGCACACTTGTAACAGCAGGATAATGAAGACTATCACTGAAAATGCATATCTCAGCTGGAAACCCAACTATACCGAAGATATTTCTGTTTCCGCATGTCAAACGCACTGCGGAGTGCTGAAAACACCAGAAAACGTGTTTTTCGAATTCAATAGCACGAAAACAGTGTTTTCGGTGATACTGCACACTTGTAACAGCAGCATAATGAAGACTATCACTGAAAATGCATATCTCAGCTGGAACCCCTAAGATACCAAAGATATCGCAGTTGCCGCATGTCAAACGCACTGTGGAGTTCTGAAAACACCAGAAAACGTGTTTTATGCATTCAATATCACGAAAACAGCGTTTTCGGTGATTCTGCACACTTGTAACAGCAGCATAATGAAGACTATCACTGAAAATGCATATCTCAGCTGGAAACCCAAAGATACCAAAGATATCGCAGTTTCCGCATGTCAAACGCACTGTGGAGTTGTGAAAACACCAGGAAACGTGTTTTTCGCATTCAATTGCACGAAACCAGCGGTTTCGGTGATTCTGCACACCTGTAAAAGCAGAATCATGAATTTATCACTGAAAATGCATATCTCAGCTGGAAACCCAAAGATACCAAAGATATCGCAGTTTCCGCATGTCAAACGCACTGTGGAGTTCTGAAAACACCAGGAAACGTGTTTTTCGCATTCAGTTGCACGAAAACAGCGTTTTCGGTGATTCTGCACACTTGTAACAGCAGCATAATGAAGACTATCACTGAAAATGCATATCTCAGCTGGAAACCCAACGAAACCGAAGATATCGCAGTTTCCGCATGTCAAACGCACTGTGGAGTGCTGAAAACACCAGAAAACGTGTTTTATGCATTCAATATCACGAAAACAGCGGTTTCGGTGATTCTGCACACTTGTAACAGCAGGATAATGAAGACTATCACTGAAAATGCATATCTCAGCTGGAAACCCAACGAAACCGAAGATATCGCAGTTTCCGCATGTCGAACGCACTGTCGAGTGCTGAAAACACCAGAAAACGTGTTTTTCGCATTCAATAGCTCGAAACCAGCGATTTCGGTGATTCTGCACACCTGTAAAAGCAGAATCATGAATTTATCACTGAAAATGCATACCTCAGCTGGAAACCCAACGAAACCGAGGATATCGCTGTTTCCGCATGTCAAACGCACTGTGGAGTGCGGAAAACACCAGAAAACGTTTTTTATGCATTCAATATCACGAAAACAGCGGTTTCGGTGATACTGCACACTTGTAACAGCAGGATAATGAAGACTATCACTGAAAATGCATATCTCAGCTGGAAACCCAAAGATACCAAAGATATCGCAGTTTCCGCATGTCAAACGCACTGTGGAGTTCTGAAAACACCAGGAAACGTGTTTTTCGCATTCAATTGCACGAAACCAGCGATTTCGGTGATTCTGCACACCTGTAAAAGCAGAATCATGAGTTTATCACTGAAAATGCATATCTCAGCTGGAAACCCAAAGATACCAACGATATCGCAGTTTCCGCATGTCAAACACCCTGTGGAGTTCTGAAAACACCAGGAAACCTGTTTTCCGCATTCAATAGCACGAAAACAGCGGTTTCGGTGATTCTGCACACTTGTAACAGCAGGATAATGAAGACTATCACTGAAAATGCATATCTCAGCTGGAAACCCAACGAAACCGAAGATATCGCAGTTTCCGCATGTCGAACGCACTGTCGAGTGCTGAAAACACCAGAAAACGTGTTTTTCGCATTCAATAGCTCGAAACCTGCGATTTCGGTGATTCTGCACACCTGTAAAAGCAGAATCATGAATTTATCACTGAAAATGCATACCTCAGCTGGAAACCCAACGAAACCGAAGATATCGCTGTTTCCGCATGTCAAACGCACTGTGGAGTGCGGAAAACACCAGAAAACGTGTTTTATGCATTCAATATCACGAAAACAGCGGTTTCGGTGATACTCCACACTTGTAACAGCAGGATAATGAAGACTATCACTGAAAATGCATATCTCAGCTGGAAACCCAAAGATACCAAAGATATCGCAGTTGCCGCATGTCAAACGCACTGTGGAGTTCTGAAAACACCAGGAAACGTGTTTTTCGCATTCAATTGCACGAAACCAACGGTTTCGGTGATTCTGCACACCTGTAAAAGCAGAATCATGAGTTTATCACTGAAAATGCATATCTCAGCTGGAAACCCAAAGATACCAACGATATCGCAGTTTCCGCATGTCAAACACCCTGTGGAGTTCTGAAAACACCAGGAAACCTGTTTTCCGCATTCAATAGCACGAAAACAGCGATTTCGGTGATTCGGCACACTTGTAACAACGGGATCATGTAGATTATCACTGAAAATGCATATCTCAGCTTGAAACCCAACGAAACCGAAGATATCGCAGTTTCCGCATGTCGAACGCACTGTCGAGTGCTGAAAACACCAGAAAACGTGTTTTATGCATTCAATATCACGACAACAGCGTTTTCGGTGATTCTGCACACTTGTAACAGCAGCATAATGAAGACTATCACTGAAAATGCATATCTCAGCTGGAAACCCAACTATACCGAAGATATTTCTGTTTTCGCATGTCAAACGCACTGCGGAGTGCTGAAAACACCAGGAAACGTGTTTTTCGCATTCAATAGCACGAAAACAGCGATTTCGGTGATTCTGCACACTTGTAACAGCAGAATCATGAATTTATCACTGAAAATGCATACCTCAGCTGGAAACCCAACGAAACTGAAGCTATCGCTGTTTCCGCATGTCAAACGCACTGTGGAGTGCGGAAAACACCAGAAAACGTTTTTTATGCATTCAATATCACGAAAACAGCGGTTTCGGTGATACTGCACACTTGTAACAGCAGGATAATGAAGACTATCACTGAAAATGCATATCTCAGCTGGAAACCCAACTATACCGAAGATATTTCTGTTTCCGCATGTCAAACGCACTGCGGAGTGCTGAAAACACCAGGAAACGTGTTTTTCGCATTCAATAGCACGGAACCAGCGATTTCGGTGATTCTGCACAACTGTAAAAGCAGAATCATGAATTTATCACTGAAAATGCATATCTCAGCTGGAAACCCAACGAAACCGAAGATATCGCAGTTTCCGCATGTCAAACGCACTGTGGAGTGCTGAAAACACCAGAAAACGTGTTTTATGCATTCAATATCACGAAAACAGCGTTTTCGGTGATTCTGCACACTTGTAACAGCAGCATAATGAAGACTATCACTGAAAATGCATATCTCAGCTGGAAACCCAAAGATACCAAAGATATCGCAGTTTCCGCATGTCAAACGCACTGTGGAGTTGTGAAAACACCAGGAAACGTGTTTTTCGCATTCAATTGCACGAAACCAGCGGTTTCGGTGATTCTGCACACCTGTAAAAGCAGAATCATGAATTTATCACTGAAAATGCATATCTCAGCTGGAAACCCAAAGATACCAAAGATATCGCAGTTTCCGCATGTCAAACGCACTGTGGAGTTCTGAAAACACCAGGAAACGTGTTTTTCGCATTCAGTTGCACGAAAACAGCGTTTTCGGTGATTCTGCACACTTGTAACAGCAGCATAATGAAGACTATCACTGAAAATTCATATCTCAGCTGGAAACCCAACGAAACCGAAGATATCGCAGTTTCCGCATGTCAAACGCACTGTGGAGTGCTGAAAACACCAGAAAACGTGTTTTATGCATTCAATATCACGAAAACAGCGGTTTCGGTGATTCTGCACACTTGTAACAGCAGGATAATGAAGACTATCACTGAAAATGCATATCTCAGCTGGAAACCCAACGAAACCGAAGATATCGCAGTTTCCGCATGTCGAACGCACTGTCGAGTGCTGAAAACACCAGAAAACGTGTTTTTCGCATTCAATAGCTCGAAACCAGCGATTTCGGTGATTCTGCACACCTGTAAAAGCAGAATCATGAATTTATCACTGAAAATGCATACCTCAGCTGGAAACCCAACGAAACCGAAGATATCGCTGTTTCCGCATGTCAAACGCACTGTGGAGTGCGGAAAACACCAGAAAACGTTTTTTATGCATTCAATATCACGAAAACAGCGGTTTCGGTGATACTGCACACTTGTAACAGCAGGATAATGAAGACTATCACTGAAAATGCATATCTCAGCTGGAAACCCAAAGATACCAAAGATATCGCAGTTTCCGCATGTCAAACGCACTGTGGAGTTCTGAAAACACCAGGAATCGTGTTTTTCGCATTCAATTGCACGAAACCAGCGATTTCGGTGATTCTGCACACCTGTAAAAGCAGAATCATGAGTTTATCACTGAAAATGCATATCTCAGCTGGAAACCCAAAGATACCAACGATATCGCAGTTTCCGCATGTCAAACACCCTGTGGAGTTCTGAAAACACCAGGAAACCTGTTTTCCGCATTCAATAGCACGAAAACAGCGGTTTCGGTGATTCTGCACACTTGTAACAGCAGGATAATGAAGACTATCACTGAAAATGCATATCTCAGCTGGAAACCCAACGAAACCGAAGATATCGCAGTTTCCGCATGTCGAACGCACTGTCGAGTGCTGAAAACACCAGAAAACGTGTTTTTCGCATTCAATAGCTCGAAACCAGCGATTTCGGTGATTCTGCACACCTGTAAAAGCAGAATCATGAATTTATCACTGAAAATGCATACCTCAGCTGGAAACCCAACGAAACCGAAGATATCGCTGTTTCCGCATGTCAAACGCACTGTGGAGTGCGGAAAACACCAGAAAACGTTTTTTATGCATTCAATATCACGAAAACAGCGGTTTCGGTGATACTGCACACTTGTAACAGCAGGATAATGAAGACTATCACTGAAAATGCATATCTCAGCTGGAAACCCAAAGATACCAAAGATATCGCAGTTTCCGCATGTCAAACGCACTGTGGAGTTCTGAAAACACCAGGAAACGTGTTTTTCGCATTCAATTGCACGAAACCAGCGATTTCGGTGATTCTGCACACCTGTAAAAGCAGAATCATGAGTTTATCACTGAAAATGCATATCTCAGCTGGAAACCCAAAGATACCAACGATATCGCAGTTTCCGCATGTCAAACACCCTGTGGAGTTCTGAAAACACCAGGAAACCTGTTTTCCGCATTCAATAGCACGAAAACAGCGGTTTCGGTGATTCTGCACACTTGTAACAGCAGGATAATGAAGACTATCACTGAAAATGCATATCTCAGCTGGAAACCCAACGAAACCGAAGATATCGCAGTTTCCGCATGTCGAACGCACTGTCGAGTGCTGAAAACACCAGAAAACGTGTTTTTCGCATTCAATAGCTCGAAACCAGCGATTTCGGTGATTCTGCACACCTGTAAAAGCAGAATCATGAATTTATCACTGAAAATGCATACCTCAGCTGGAAACCCAACGAAACCGAAGATATCGCTGTTTCCGCATGTCAAACGCACTGTGGAGTGCGGAAAACACCAGAAAACGTTTTTTATGCATTCAATATCACGAAAACAGCGGTTTCGGTGATACTGCACACTTGTAACAGCAGGATAATGAAGACTATCACTGAAAATGCATATCTCAGCTGGAAACCCAAAGATACCAACGATATCGCAGTTTCCGCATGTCAAACACCCTGTGGAGTTCTGAAAACACCAGGAAACCTGTTTTCCGCATTCAATAGCACGAAAACAGCGGTTTCGGTGATTCTGCACACTTGTAACAGCAGGATAATGAAGACTATCACTGAAAATGCATATCTCAGCTGGAAACCCAACGAAACCGAAGATATCGCAGTTTCCGCATGTCGAACGCACTGTCGAGTGCTGAAAACACCAGAAAACGTGTTTTTCGCATTCAATAGCTCGAAACCAGCGATTTCGGTGATTCTGCACACCTGTAAAAGCAGAATCATGAATTTATCACTGAAAATGCATACCTCAGCTGGAAACCCAACGAAACCGAAGATATCGCTGTTTCCGCATGTCAAACGCACTGTGGAGTGCGGAAAACACCAGAAAACGTTTTTTATGCATTCAATATCACGAAAACAGCGGTTTCGGTGATACTGCACACTTGTAACAGCAGGATAATGAAGACTATCACTGAAAATGCATATCTCAGCTGGAAACCCAAAGATACCAAAGATATCGCAGTTGCCGCATGTCAAACGCACTGTGGAGTTCTGAAAACACCAGGAAACGTGTTTTTCGCATTCAATTGCACGAAACCAACGGTTTCGGTGATTCTGCACACCTGTAAAAGCAGAATCATGAGTTTATCACTGAAAATGCATATCTCAGCTGGAAACCCAAAGATACCAACGATATCGCAGTTTCCGCATGTCAAACACCCTGTGGAGTTCTGAAAACACCAGGAAACCTGTTTTCCGCATTCAATAGCACGAAAACAGCGATTTCGGTGATTCGGCACACTTGTAACAACGGGATCATGTAGATTATCACTGAAAATGCATATCTCAGCTGGAAACCCAACGAAACCGAAGATATCGCAGTTTCCGCATGTCGAACGCACTGTCGAGTGCTGAAAACACCAGAAAACGTGTTTTTCGCATTCAATAGCACGAAAACAGCGTTTTCGGTGATTCTGCACACTTGTAACAGCAGCATAATGAAGACTATCACTGAAAATGCATATCTCAGCTGGAAACCCAAAGATACCAAAGATATCGCAGTTGCCGCATGTCAAACGCACTGTGGAGTTCTGAAAACACCAGGAAACGTGTTTTTCGCATTCAATTGCACGAAACCAACGGTTTCGGAGATTCTGCACACCTGTAAAAGCAGAAACATGAATTTATCACTGAAAATGCATATCTCAGCTGGAAACCCAAAGATACCAAAGATATCGCAGTTTCCGCATGTCAAACGCACTGTGGAGTTCCGAAAACACAAGGAAACGTGTTTTTCGCATTCAGTAGCACGAAAACAGCGTTTTCGGTGATTCTGCACACTTGTACCAGCAGCATAATGAAGACTATCACTGAAAATGCATATCTCAGTTGGAAACCCAAAGATACCAAAGATATCGCAGTTTCCGCATGTCAAACGCACTGTGGAGTTCTGAAAACACCAGGAAACGTGTTTTTCGCATTCAATTGCACGAAACCAGCGGTTTCGGTGATTCTGCACACCTGTAAAAGCAGAATCATGAATTTATCACTGAAAATGCATATCTCAGCTGGAAACCCAAAGATACCAAAGATATCGCAGTTTCCGCATGTCAAACGCACTGTGGAGTTCTGAAAACACCAGGAAACGTGTTTTTCGCATTCAGTTGCACGAAAACAGCGTTTTCGGTGATTCTGCACACTTGTAACAGCAGCATAATGAAGACTATTACTGAAAATGCATATCTCAGCTGGAAACCCAAAGATACCAACGATATCGCAGTTTCCGCATGTCAAACACCCTGTGGAGTTCTGAAAACACCAGGAAACCTGTTTTCCGCATTCAATAGCACGAAAACAGCGGTTTCGGTGATTCTGCACACTTGTAACAGCAGGATAATGAAGACTATCACTGAAAATGCATATCTCAGCTGGAAACCCAACGAAACCGAAGATATCGCAGTTTCCGCATGTCGAACGCACTGTCGAGTGCTGAAAACACCAGAAAACGTGTTTTTCGCATTCAATAGCTCGAAACCAGCGATTTCGGTGATTCTGCACACCTGTAAAAGCAGAATCATGAATTTATCACTGAAAATGCATACCTCAGCTGGAAACCCAACGAAACCGAAGATATCGCTGTTTCCGCATGTCAAACGCACTGTGGAGTGCGGAAAACACCAGAAAACGTTTTTTATGCATTCAATATCACGAAAACAGCGGTTTCGGTGATACTGCACACTTGTAACAGCAGGATAATGAAGACTATCACTGAAAATGCATATCTCAGCTGGAAACCCAAAGATACCAAAGATATCGCAGTTTCCGCATGTCAAACGCACTGTGGAGTTCTGAAAACACCAGGAAACGTGTTTTTCGCATTCAATTGCACGAAACCAGCGATTTCGGTGATTCTGCACACCGGTAAAAGCAGAATCATGAGTTTATCACTGAAAATGCATATCTCAGCTGGAAACCCAAAGATACCAACGATATCGCAGTTTCCGCATGTCAAACACCCTGTGGAGTTCTGAAAACACCAGGAAACCTGTTTTCCGCATTCAATAGCACGAAAACAGCGATTTCGGTGATTCGGCACACTTGTAACAACGGGATCATGTAGATTATCACTGAAAATGCATATCTCAGCTGGAAACCCAACGAAACCGAAGATATCGCAGTTTCCGCATGTCAAACGCACTGTGGAGTGCTGAAAACACCAGAAAACGTGTTTTTCGCATTCAATAGCACGAAAACAGGGTTTTCGGTGATTCTGCACACTTGTAACAGCAGCATAATGAAGACTATCACTGAAAATGCATATCTCAGCTGGAAACCCAAAGATACCAAAGATATCGCAGTTGCCGCATGTCAAACGCACTGTGGAGTTCTGAAAACACCAGGAAACGTGTTTTTCGCATTCAATTGCACGAAACCAACGGTTTCGGTGATTCTGCACACCTGTAAAAGCAGAATCATGAATTTATCACTGAAAATGCATATCTCAGCTGGAAACCCAAAGATACCAAAGATATCGCAGTTTCCGCATGTCAAACGCACTGTGGAGTTCTGAAAACACAAGGAAACGTGTTTTTCGCATTCAGTAGCACGAAAACAGCGTTTTCGGTGATTCTGCACACTTGTGCCAGCAGCATAATGAAGACTATCACTGAAAATGCATATCTCAGCTGGAAACCCAAAGATACCAAAGATATCGCAGTTTCCGCATGTCAAACGCACTGTGGAGTTCTGAAAACACCAGGAAACGTGTTTTTCGCATTCAATTGCACGAAACCAGCGGTTTCGGTGATTCTGCACACCTGTAAAAGCAGAATCATGAATTTATCACTGAAAATGCATATCTCAGCTGGAAACCCAAAGATACCAAAGATATCGCAGTTTCCGCATGTCAAACGCACTGTGGAGTTCTGAAAACACCAGGAAACGTGTTTTTCGCATTCAGTTGCACGAAAACAGCGTTTTCGGTGATTCTGCACACTTGTAACAGCAGCATAATGAAGACTATCACTGAAAATGCATATCTCAGCTGGAAACCCAAAGATACCAACGATATCGCAGTTTCCGCATGTCAAACACCCTGTGGAGTTCTGAAAACACCAGGAAACCTGTTTTCCGCATTCAATAGCACGAAAACAGCGGTTTCGGTGATTCTGCACACTTGTAACAGCAGGATAATGAAGACTATCACTGAAAATGCATATCTCAGCTGGAAACCCAACGAAACCGAAGATATCGCAGTTTCCGCATGTCGAACGCACTGTCGAGTGCTGAAAACACCAGAAAACGTGTTTTTCGCATTCAATAGCTCGAAACCAGCGATTTCGGTGATTCTGCACACCTGTAAAAGCAGAATCATGAATTTATCACTGAAAATGCATACCTCAGCTGGAAACCCAACGAAACCGAAGATATCGCTGTTTCCGCATGTCAAACGCACTGTGGAGTGCGGAAAACACCAGAAAACGTTTTTTATGCATTCAATATCACGAAAACAGCGGTTTCGGTGATACTGCACACTTGTAACAGCAGGATAATGAAGACTATCACTGAAAATGCATATCTCAGCTGGAAACCCAAAGATACCAAAGATATCGCAGTTTCCGCATGTCAAACGCACTGTGGAGTTCTGAAAACACCAGGAAACGTGTTTTTCGCATTCAATTGCACGAAACCAGCGATTTCGGTGATTCTGCACACCGGTAAAAGCAGAATCATGAGTTTATCACTGAAAATGCATATCTCAGCTGGAAACCCAAAGATACCAACGATATCGCAGTTTCCGCATGTCAAACACCCTGTGGAGTTCTGAAAACACCAGGAAACCTGTTTTCCGCATTCAATAGCACGAAAACAGCGATTTCGGTGATTCGGCACACTTGTAACAACGGGATCATGTAGATTATCACTGAAAATGCATATCTCAGCTGGAAACCCAACGAAACCGAAGATATCGCAGTTTCCGCATGTCAAACGCACTGTGGAGTGCTGAAAACACCAGAAAACGTGTTTTTCGCATTCAATAGCACGAAAACAGCGTTTTCGGTGATTCTGCACACTTGTAACAGCAGCATAATGAAGACTATCACTGAAAATGCATATCTCAGCTGGAAACCCAAAGATACCAAAGATATCGCAGTTGCCGCATGTCAAACGCAATGTGGAGTTCTGAAAACACCAGGAAACGTGTTTTTCGCATTCAATTGCACGAAACCAACGGTTTCGGTGATTCTGCACACCTGTAAAAGCAGAATCATGAATTTATCACTGAAAATGCATATCTCAGCTGGAAACCCAAAGATACCAAAGATATCGCAGTTTCCGCATGTCAAACGCACTGTGGAGTTCTGAAAACACAAGAAAACGTGTTTTTCGCATTCAGTAGCACGAAAACAGTGTTTTCGGTGATTCTGCACACTTGTACCAGCAGCATAATGAAGACTATCACTGAAAATGCATATCTCAGCTGGAAACCCAAAGATACCAAAGATATCGCAGTTTCCGCATGTCAAACGCACTGTGGAGTTCTGAAAACACCAGGAAACGTGTTTTTCGCATTCAATTGCACGAAACCAGCGGTTTCGGTGATTCTGCACACCTGTAAAAGCAGAATCATGAATTTATCACTGAAAATGCATATCTCAGCTGGAAACCCAAAGATACCAAAGATATCGCAGTTTCCGCATGTCAAACGCACTGTGGAGTTCTGAAAACACCAGGAAATGTGTTTTTCGCATTCAGTTGCACGAAAACAGCGTTTTCGGTGATTCTGCACACTTGTAACAGCAGCATAATGAAGACTATCACTGAAAATGCATATCTCAGCTGGAAACCCAACGAAACCGAAGATATCGCAGTTTCCGCATGTCAAACGCACTGTGGAGTGCTGAAAACACCAGAAAACGTGTTTTATGCATTCAATATCACGAAAACAGCGGTTTCGGTGATTCTGCACACTTGTAAAAGCAGAATCATGAATTTATCACTGAAAATGCATATCTCAGCTGGAAACCCAAAGATACCAAAGATATCGCAGTTTCCGCATGTCAAACGCTCTGTGGAGTTCAGAAAACACCAGGAAACGTGTTTTTCGCATTCAGTTGCACGAAAACAGCGTTTTCGGTGATTGTGCACGACTGTAAAAGCAGAATCATGAATTTATCACTGAAAATGCATATCTCAGCTGGAAACCCAAAGATATACCAAAGATATCGCAGTTTCCGCATGTCAAACGCACTGTGGAGTTCTGAAAACACCAGGAAACGTGTTTTTCGCATTCAATAGCACGAAAACAGCGATTTCGGTGATTCTGCACACTTGTAACAGCAGAATCATGAATTTATCACTGAAAATGCATACCTCAGCTGGAAACCCAACGAAACCGAAGATATCGCAGTTTCCGCATGTCAAACGCACTGTGGAGTGCGGAAAACACCAGAAAACGTTTTTTATGCATTCAATATCACGAAAACAGCGTTTTGGGTGATTCTGCACACTTGTAACAGCAGGATAATGAAGACTATCACTGAAAATGCATAACTCAGCTGGAAACCCAAAGATACCAAAGATATCGCAGTTTCCGCATGTCAAACGCACTGTGGAGTTCTGAAAACACCAGGAAACGTGTTTTTCGCATTCAATTGCACGAAACCAGCGGTTTCGGTGATTCTGCACACCTGTAAAAGCAGAATCATGAATTTAGCACTGAAAATGCATATCTCAGCTGGAAACCCAAAGATACCAAAGATATCGCAGTTGCCGCATGTCAAACGCACTGTGGAGTACTGAAAACACCAGGAAACGTGTTTTTCGCATTCAATTGCACGAAACCAACGGTTTCGGTGATTCTGCACACCTGTAAAAGCAGAATCATGAATTTATCACTGAAAATGCATATCTCAGCTGGAAACCCAAAGATACCAAAGATATCGCAGTTTCCGCATGTCAAACGCACTGTGGAGTTCTGAAAACACAAGGAAACGTGTTTTTCGCATTCAGTTGCACGAAAACAGCGTTTTCGGTGATTCTGCACACTTGTAACAGCAGCATAATGAAGACTATCACTGAAAATGCATATCTCAGCTGGAAACCCAACGAAACCGAAGATATCGCAGTTTCCGCATGTCAAACGCACTGTGGAGTGCTGAAAACACCAGAAAACGTGTTTTATGCATTCAATATCACGACAACAGCGTTTTCGGTGATTCTGCACACTTGTAACAGCAGCATAATGAAGACTATCACTGAAAATGCATATCTCAGCTGGAAACCCAACTATAACGTAGATATTTCTGTTTCCGCATGTCAAACGCACTTCGGAGTGCTGAAAACACCAGGAAACGTGCTTTTGCATTCAGTAGCACGAAACCAGCGATTTCGGTGATTCTGCACACCTGTAAAAGCAGAATCATGAATTTATCACTGAAAATGCATATCTCAGCTGGAAACCCAAAGATACCAAAGATATCGCAGTTTCCGCATGTCAAACGCACTGTGGAGTGCTGAAAACACCAGAAAACGTGTTTTATGCATTCAATATCACGAAAACAGCGGTTTCGGTGATTCTGCACACTTGTAACAGCAGGATAATGAAGATTATAACTGAAAATACAAAACTCAGCTGGAAACCCAACTATACCGAAGATATTTCTGTTTCCGCATGTCAAACGCACTGTGGAGTGCTGAAAACCCCAGAAAACGTGTTTTATGCATTCAATATCACGAAAACCGCGTGTTCGGTGATTCTGCACACTTGTAACAGCAGCATAATGAAGACTATCACTGAAAATGCATATCTCAGCTGGAAACCCAAAGATACCAAAGATATCGCAGTTTCCGCATGTCAAACGCACTGTGGAGTTCTGAAAACACCAGGAAACGTGTTTTTCGCATTCAATTGCACGAAACCAGCGGTTTCGGTGATTCTGCACACCTGTAAAAGCAGAATCATGAATTTATCACTGAAAATGCATATCTCAGCTGGAAACCCAAAGATACCAAAGATATCGCAGTTTCCGCATGTCAAACGCACTGTGGAGTTCTGAAAACACCAGGAAACGTGTTTTTCGCATTCAGTTGCACGAAAACAGCGTTTTCGGTGATTCTGCACACTTGTAACAGCAGCATAATGAAGACTATCACTGAAAATGCATATCTCAGATGGAAACCCAACGAAACCGAAGATATTGCAGTTTCCGCATGTCAAACGCTCTGTGGAGTGCTAAAAACACCAGAAAACGTGTTTTATGCATTCAATATCACGACAACAGCGTTTTCGGTGATTCTGCACACTTGTAACAGCAGCATAATGAAGACTATCACTGAAAATGCATATCTCAGCTGGAAACCCAACTATAACGAAGATATTTCTGTTTCCGCATGTCAAACGCACTTCGGAGTGCTGAAAACACCAGGAAACGTGTTTTTTGCATTCAGTAGCACGAAACCAGCGATTTCGGTGATTCTGCACACTTGTAACAGCAGAATCATGAATTTATCACTGAAAATGCATACCTCAGCTGGAAACCCAACGAAACCGAAGATATCGCAGTTTCCGCATGTCAAACGCACTGTGGAGTGCGGAAAACACCAGAAAACGTTTTTTATGCATTCAATATCACGAAAACAGCGGTTTCGGTGATTCTGCACACTTGTAACAGCAGGATAATGAAGACTATCACTGAAAATGCATATCTCAGCTGGAAACCCAACTATACCGAAGATATTTCTGTTTTCGCATGTCAAACGCACTGCGGAGTGCTGAAAACACCAGGAAACGTTTTTTTCGCATTCAATAGCACGAAAACAGCGATTTCGGTGATTCTGCACACTTGTAACAGCAGAATCATGAATTTATCACTGAAAATGCATACCTCAGCTGGAAACCCAACGAAACCGAAGATATCGCTGTTTCCGCGTGTCAAACGCACTGTGGAGTGCGGAAACCACCAGAAAACGTTTTTTATGCATTCAATATCACGAAAACAGCGGTTTCGGTGATTCTGCACACCTGTAAAAGCAGAATCATGAATTTATCACTGAAAATGCATATCTCAGCTGGAAACCCAAAGATACCAAAGATATTGCAGTTTCCGCATGTCAAACGCACTGTGGAGTTCTGAAAACACCAGGAAACGTGTTTTTCGCATTCAATTGCACGAAACCAGTGGTTTCGGTGATTCTGCACACCTGTAAAAGCAGAATCATGAATTTATCACTGAAAATGCATATCTCAGCTGGAAACCCAAAGATACCAAAGATATCGCAGTTTCCGCATGTCAAACGCACTGTGGAGTTCTGAAAACACCAGGAAACGTGTTTTTCGCATTCAGTTGCACGAAAACAGCGTTTTCGGTGATTCTGCACACTTGTAACAGCAGCATAATGAAGACTATCACTGAAAATGCATATCTCAGATGGAAACCCAACGAAACCGAAGATATCGCAGTTTCCGCATGTCAAACGCACTGTGGAGTGCTAAAAACACCAGAAAACGTGTTTTATGCATTCAATATCACGACAACAGCGTTTTCGGTGATTCTGCACACTTGTAACAGCAGCATAATGAAGACTATCACTGAAAATGCATATCTCAGCTGGAAACCCAACTATAACGAAGATATTTCTGTTTCCGCATGTCAAACGCACTTCGGAGTGCTGAAAACACCAGGAAACGTGTTTTTTGCATTCAGTAGCACGAAACCAGCGATTTCGGTGATTCTGCACACCTGTAAAAGCAGAATCATGAATTTATCACTGAAAATGCATATCTCAGCTGGAAACCCAAAGATACCAAAGATATCGCAGTTTCCGCATGTCAAACGCACTGTGGAGTTCTGAAAACACCAGGAAACGTGTTTTTCGCATTCAATAGCACGAAACAAGCGATTTCGGTAATTCTGCACACCTGTAAAAGCAGAATCATGAATTTATCACTGAAAATGCATATCTCAGCTGGAAACCCAACGAAACCGAAGATATCGCAGTTTCCGCATGTCAAACGCACTGTGGAGTGCTGAAAACACCAGGAAACGTGTTTTTCGCATTCAATAGCACGAAACCAGCGATTTCGGTGATTCTGCACACCTGTAAAAGCAGAATCATGAATTTATCACTGAAAATGCATATCTCAGCTGGAAACCCAACGAAACCGAAGATATCGCAGTTTCCGCATGTCAAACGCACTGTGGAGTGCTGAAAACACCAGAAAACGTGTTTTATGCATTCAATATCACGAAAACAGCGTTTTCGGTGATTCTGCACACTTGTAACAGCAGCATAATGAAGACGATCACTGAAAATGCATATCTCAGCTGGAAACCCAAAGATACCAAAGATATCGCAGTTTCCGCATGTCAAACGCACTGTGGAGTTCTGAATACACCAGGAAACGTGTTTTTCGCATTCAATAGCACGAAACAAGCGATTTCGGTGATTCTGCACACCTGTAAAAGCAGAATCATGAATTTATCACTGAAAATGCATATCTCAGCTGGAAACCCAACGAAACCGAAGATATCGTAGTTTCCGCATGTCAAACGCACTGTGGAGTGCTGAAAACAGCAGGAAACGTGTTTTTCGCATTCAATAGCACGAAACCAGCGGTTTCGGTGATTCTGCACACCTGTAAAAGCAGAATCATGAATTTATCACTGAAAATGCATATCTCAGCTGGAAACCCAAAGATACCAAAGATATCGCAGTTTCCGCATGTCAAACGCACTGTGGAGTTCTGAAAACACCAGGAAACGTGTTTTTCGCATTCAGTTGCACGAAAACAGCGTTTTCGGTGATTCTGCACACTTGTAACAGCAGCATAATGAAGACTATCACTGAAAATGCATATCTCAGATGGAAACCCAACGAAACCGAAGATATCGCAGTTTCCGCATGTCAAACGCACTGTGGAGTGCTGAAAACACCAGAAAACGTGTTTTTCGAATTCAATAGCACGAAAACAGTGTTTTCGGTGATACTGCACACTTGTAAAAGCAGAATCATGAATTTATCACTGAATATGCATATCTCAGCTGGAAACCCAACGAAACCGAAGATATCGCAGTTTCCGCATGTCAAACGCACTGTGGAGTGCTGAAAACACCAGGAAACGTGTTTTTCGAATTCAATAGCACGAAAACAGTGTTTTCGGTGATACTGCACACTTGTAACAGCAGCATAATGAAGACTATCACTGAAAATGCATATCTCAGCTGGAAACCCAACTGTACCGACGATATCACAGTTTCCGCAAATCTAGCGCACTGTGGAGTGCTGAAAACACCAGAAAACGTGTTTTTCGCATTCAATAGCACGAAACCAGCGATTTCGGTGATTCTGCACACCTGTAAAAGCAGAATCATGAATTTATCACTGAAAATGCATATCTCAGCTGCAAACCCAAAGATACCAAAGATATCGCAGTTTCCGCATGTCAAACACACTGTGGAGTGCTGAAAACACCAGAAAACGTGTTTTTCGCATTCAATAGCACGAAAACAGCGTTTTCGGTGATACTGCACACTTGTAACAGCAGCATAATGAAGACTATCACTGAAAATGCATATCTCAGCTGGAAACCCTAAGATACCAAAGATATCGCAGTTGCCGCATGTCAAACGCACTGTGGAGTTCTGAAAACACCAGGAAACGTGTTTTTCGCATTCAGTTGCACGAAACCAACGGTTTCGGTGATTCTGCACACCTGTAAAAGCAGAATCATGAATTTATCACTGAATATGCATATCTCAGCTGGAAACCCAACGAAACCGAAGATATCGCAGTTTCCGCATGTCAAACGCACTGTGGAGTGCTGAAAACACCAGGAAACGTGTTTTTCGCATTCAGTAGCACGAAAACAGCGTTTTCGGTGATTCTGCACACTTGTAACAGCAGCATAATGAAGACTATCACTGAAAATGCATATCTCAGATGGAAACCCAACTGTACCGACGATATCACAGTTTCCGCAAATCTAGCGCACTGTGGAGTGCTGAAAACACCAGGAAACGTGTTTTTCGCTTTCAATAGCACGAAAACAGCGATTTCGGTGATTCTGCACACCTGTAAAAGCAGAATCATGATTTTATCACTGAAAATGCATATCTCAGCTGGAAACCCAAAGATACCAAAGATATCGCTGTTTCCGCATGTCAAACACACTGTGGAGTTCTGAAATCCCCAGGAAACCTGTTTTCCGCATTCAATAGCACGAAAACAGCGGTTTCGGTGATTCTGCACACCTGTAAAAGCAGAATCATGAATTTATCACTGAAAATGCATATCTCAGCTGGAAACCCAAAGATACCAAAGATATCGCAGTTTCCGCATGTCAAACGCACTGTGGAGTTCTGAAAACACCAGGAAACGTGTTTTTCGCATTCAGTTGCACGAAAACAGCGTTTTCGGTGATTCTGCACACTTGTAACAGCAGCATAATGAAGACTATCACTGAAAATGCATATCTCAGATGGAAACCCAACTGTACCGACGATATCACAGTTTCCGCAAATCTAGCGCACTGTGGAGTGCTGAAAACACCAGGAAACGTGTTTTTCGCTTTCAATAGCACGAAAACAGCGATTTCGGTGATTCTGCACACCTGTAAAAGCAGAATCATGATTTTATCACTGAAAATGCATATCTCAGCTGGAAACCCAAAGATACCAAAGATATCGCTGTTTCCGCATGTCAAACACACTGTGGAGTTCTGAAATCCCCAGGAAACCTGTTTTCCGCATTCAATAGCACGAAAACAGCGATTTCGGTGATTCTGCACACTTGTCACAACGGGATCATGTAGATTATCACTGAAAATGCATATCTCAGCTGGAAACCCAACGAAACCGAAGATATCGCAGTTTCCGCATGTCAAACGCACTGTGGAGTGCTGACAACACCAGAAAACGTGTTTTATGCATTCAATATCACGAAAACAGCGGTTTCGGTGATTCTGCACACTTGTAACAGCAGGATAATGAAGATTATCACTGAAAATGCATATCTTAGCTGGAAACCCAACGAAACCGAAGATATCGCGGTTTCCGCATGTCAAATGCACTGTGGGGTGCTGCAAACACCAGAAAACGTGATTTTCGCATTCAATTGCACGAAAACAGGGTTTTCGGTGATTCTGCACACTTGTAACAGCAGCATAATGAAGACTATCACTGAAAATGCATATCTCAGCTGGAAAGCCAACGAAACCGAAGATATCGCAGTTTCCGCATGTCAAACGCACTGTGGAGTGCTGAAAACACCAGAAAACGTGTTTTTATGCATTCAATATCACGAAAACAGCGGTTTCAGTGATTCTGCACACCTGTAAAAGCAGAATCATGAATTTATCACTGAAAATGCATATCTCAGCTGGAAACCCAAAGATACCAAAGATATCGCAGTTTCCCCATGTCAAACACACTGTGGAGTGCTGAAAACACCAGAAAACGTGTTTTTCGCATTCAATAGAACGAAAACAGCGATTTGGGTGTTTCTGCACACCTGCAACAGCAGAATCATGAATTTATCACTGAAAATGCATATCTCAGCTGTAAACCCAACGAAACCGAAGATATCGCTGTTTCCGCATGTCAAACGCACTGTGGAGTGCTGAAAACACCAGAAAACGTGTTTTTCGAATTCAATAGCACGAAAACAGTGTTTTCGGTGATACTGCACACTTGTAACAGCAGCATAATGAAGACTATCACTGAAAATGCATATCTCAGCTGGAACCCCTAAGATACCAAAGATATCGCAGTTGCCGCATGTCAAACGCACTGTGGAGTTCTGAAAACACCAGGAAACGTGTTTTTCGCATTCAATTGCACGAAACCAACGGTTTCGGTGATTCTGCACACCTGTAAAAGCAGAATCATGAATTTATCACTGAAAATGCATATCTCAGCTGGAAACCCAAAGATACCAAAGATATCGCAGTTTCCGCATGTCAAACGCACTGTGGAGTTCTGAAAACACCAGGAAACGTGTTTTTCGCATTCAGTAGCACGAAAACGGCGTTTTCGGTGATTCTGCACACTTGTAACAGCAGCATAATGAAGACTATCACTGAAAATGCATATCTCAGATGGAAACCCAACTGTACCGACGATATCACAGTTTCCGCAAATCTAGCGCACTGTGGAGTGCTGAAAACACCAGGAAACGTGTTTTTCGCTTTCAATAGCACGAAAACAGCGATTTCGGTGATTCTGCACACCTGTAAAAGCAGAATCATGAATTTATCACTGAAAATGCATATCTCAGCTGGAAACCCAAAGATACCAAAGATATCGCTGTTTCCGCATGTCAAACACACTGTGGAGTTCTGAAAACCCCAGGAAACCTGTTTTCCGCATTCAATAGCACGAAAACAGCGATTTCGGTGATTCTGCACACTTGTAACAACGGGATCATGTAGATTATCACTGAAAATGCATATCTCAGCTGGAAACCCAACGAAACCGAAGATATCGCAGTTTCCGCATGTCAAACGCACTGTGGAGTGCTGACAACACCAGAAAACGTGTTTTATGCATTCAATATCACGAAAACAGCGGTTTCGGTGATTCTGCACACTTGTAACAGCAGGATAATGAAGATTATCACTGAAAATGCATATCTTAGCTGGAAACCCAACGAAACCGAAGATATCGCAGTTTCCGCATGTCAAATGCACTGTGGGGTGCTGCAAACACCAGAAAACGTGATTTTCGCATTCAATTGCACGAAAACAGGGTTTTCGGTGATTCTGCACACTTGTAACAGCAGCATAATGAAGACTATCACTGAAAATGCATATCTCAGCTGGAAAGCCAACGAAACCGAAGATATCGCAGTTTCCGCATGTCAAACGCACTGTGGAGTGCTGAAAACACCAGAAAACGTGTTTTTATGCATTCAATATCACGAAAACAGCGGTTTCAGTGATTCTGCACACCTGTAAAAGCAGAATCATGAATTTATCACTGAAAATGCATATCTCAGCTGGAAACCCAAAGATACCAAAGATATCGCAGTTTCCCCATGTCAAACACACTGTGGAGTGCTGAAAACACCAGAAAACGTGTTTTTCGCATTCAATAGAACGAAAACAGCGATTTGGGTGTTTCTGCACACCTGCAACAGCAGAATCATGAATTTATCACTGAAAATGCATATCTCAGCTGGAAACCCAACGAAACCGAAGATATCGCTGTTTCCGCATGTCAAACGCACTGTGGAGTGCTGAAAACACCAGAAAACGTGTTTTTCGAATTCAATAGCACGAAAACAGTGTTTTCGGTGATACTGCACACTTGTAACAGCAGCATAATGAAGACTATCACTGAAAATGCATATCTCAGCTGGAACCCCTAAGATACCAAAGATATCGCAGTTGCCGCATGTCAAACGCACTGTGGAGTTCTGAAAACACCAGGAAACGTGTTTTTCGCATTCAGTTGCACGAACCCAACGGTATCGGTGATTCTGCACACCTGTAAAAGCAGAATCATGAATTTATCACTGAAAATGCATATCTCAGCTGGAAACCCAAAGATACCAAAGATATCGCAGTTTCCGCATGTCAAACGCACTGTGGAGTTCTGAAAACACCAGGAAACCTGTTTTTCGCATTCAATTGCACGAAACCAACGGTTTCGGTGATTCTGCACACCTGTAAAAGCAGAATCATGAATTTATCACTGAAAATGCATATCTCAGCTGGAAACCCAAAGATACCAAAGATATCGCAGTTTCCGCATGTCAAACGCACTGTGGAGTTCTGAAAACACCAGAAAACGTGTTTTTCGCATTCAGTTGCACGAACCCAACGGTTTCGGTGATTCTGCACACCTGTAAAAGCAGAATCATGAATTTATCACAGAAAATGCATATCTCAGCTGGAAACCCAAAGATACCAAAGATATCGCAGTTTCCGCATGTCAAACGCACTGTGCAGTTCTGAAAACACCAGGAAACCTGTTTTTCGCATTCAATTGCACGAAACCAACGGTTTCGGTGATTCTGCACACCTGTAAAAGCAGAATCATGAATTTATCACTGAAAATGCATATCTCAGCTGGAAACCCAAAGATACCAAAGATATCGCAGTTTCCGCATGTCAAACGCACTGTGGAGTTCTGAAAACACCAGGAAACGTGTTTTTCGCATTCAGTAGCACGAAAACAGCGTTTTCGGTGTTTTCTGCACACTTGTAACAGCAGCATAATGAAGACTATCACTGAAAATGCATATCTCAGCTGGAAACCCAACTGTACCGACGATATCACAGTTTCCGCAAATCTAGCGCACTGTGGAGTGCTGAAAACACCAGGAAACGTGTTTTTCGCTTTCAATAGCACGAAAACAGCGATTTCGGTGATTCTGCACACCTGTAAAAGCAGAATCATGAATTTATCACTGAAAATGCATATCTCAGCTGGAAACCCAAAGATACCAAAGATATCGCAGTTTCCGCATGTCAAACACACTGTGGAGTTCTGAAAACACCAGGAAACCTGTTTTCCGCATTCAATAGCACGAAAACAGCGATTTCGGTGATTCTGCACACTTGTAACAACGGGATCATGTAGATTATCACTGAAAATGCATATCTCAGCTGGAAACCCAACGAAACCGAAGATATCGCAGTTTCCGCATGTCAAACGCACTGTGGAGTGCTGAAAACACCAGAAAACGTGTTTTATGCATTCAATATCACGAAAACAGCGTTTTCGGTGATTCTGCACACATGTAACAGCAGCATAATGAAGACTATCACTGAAAATGCATGTCTCAGCTGGAAACCCAACGAAACCGAAGATATCGCAGTTTCCGCATGTCAAACGCACAGTGGAGTGCTGAAAACACCAGAAAACGTGTTTTTCGCATTCAATAGAACGAAAACAGCGATTTGGGTGTTTCTGCACACCTGCAACAGCAGAATCATGAATTTATCACTGAAAATGCATATCTCAGCTGGAAACCCAACGACACCGTAGATATCGCGGTTTCCGCATGTCAATCGCACTGTCGAGTGCTGAAAACACCAGAAAACGTGTTTTTCGCATTCAATAGCACGAAGACAGCGATTTCGGTGATTCTGCATACTTCTCACAGAAGAATATCCAAGATTATCATAGATAATGCATGTCGCACCTGGCAACCCACGAAAACGAAGATATCGCGGTTTCCGCAAATCAAACGCACTGTGGATTGCTGAAAACAGCAGGAAACGTGTTTTTCGCATTCAATAGCACGAAAACAGCGATTTCGGTGATTCTGCACACTTGTAACAGCAGAATCATAAATTTATCACTGAAAATGCATATCTCAGCTGGAAACCCAACTGTACCGACGATATCACAGTTTCCGCAAATCTAGCGCAGTGTGGAGTGCTGAAAACACCAGGAAACGTGTTTTTCGCTTTCAATAGCACGAAAACAGCGATTTCGGTGATTCTGCACGCCTGTAAAAGCAGAATCATGAATTTATCACTGAAAATGCATATCTCAGCTGGAAACCCAAAGATACCAAAGATATCGCAGTTTCCGCATGTCAAACGCACTGTGGAGTTCTGAAAACACCAGGAAACGTGTTTTTCGCATTCAATAGCATGAAATCAGCGATTTCGGTGATTCTGCACACTTGTAACAGCAGAATCATGAATTTATCACTGAAAATGCATATCTCAGCTGGAAACCCAAAGAAACCGAAGATATCGCAGTGTCCGCATGTCAAACGCACTGTGGAGTGCTGAAAACACCAGAAAACGTGTTTTATGCAGTCAATATCACGAAAACAGCGGTTTCGGTGATTCTGCACACTTGTAACAGCAGGATAATAAAGATTATCACTGAAAATGCATAACTCAGCTGGAAACCCAACTATACCGAAGGTATTTCTGTTTCCGCATGTCAAACGCACTGCGGAGTGCTGAAAACACCAGGAAACGTGTTTTTCGCATGCATTAGCACGAAAACAGCGATTTGGGTGTTTCTGCACACCTGTAACAGCAGAATCATGAATTTATCACTGAAAATGCATATCTCAGCTGGAAACCCAACGAAACCGAAGATATCGCAGTGTCCGCATGTCAAACGCACTGTGGAGTGCTGAAAACACCAGAAAACGTGTTTTATGCATTCAATATCACGCAAAAAGCGTTTTCGGTGATTCTGCACACTTGTAACAGCAGCATAATGAAGACTATCACTGAAAATGCATATCTCAGCTGGAAACCCAAAGATACCAAAGATATCGCAGTTTCCGCATGTCAAACGCACTGTGGAGTTCTGAAAACACCAGGAAACCTGTTTTTCGCATTCAATTGCACGAAAACAGCGTTTTCGGTGATTCTGCACAATTGTAACAGCAGCATAATGAAGACTATCACTGAAAATGCATATCTCAGCTGGAAACCCAAAGATACCAAAGATATCGCAGTTTCCGCATGTCAAACGCACTGTGGAGTTCTGAAAACACCAGGAAACGTGTTTTTCGCATTCAATTGCACGAAACCAGCGGTTTCGGTGATTCTGCACACCTGTAAAAGCAGAATCATGAATTTATCACTGAAAATGCATATCTCAGCTGGAAACCCAAAGATACCAAAGATATCGCAGTTTCCGCATGTCAAACGCACTGTGGAGTTCTGAAAACACCAGCAAACGTGTTTTTCGCATTCAGTTGCACGAAAACAGCGGTTTCGGTGATTCTGCACACTTGTGACAGCAGGATAATGAAGACTATCACTGAAAATGCATATCTCAGCTGGAAACCCAACTATACCGAAGATATTTCTGTTTCCGCATGTCAAACGCACTGTCGAGTGCTGAAAACACCAGAAAACGTGTGTTTCGCATTCAATAGCACGAAACCAGCGATTTCGGTGATTCTGCACACCTGTAAAAGCAGAATCATGAATTTATCACTGAAAATGCATATCTCAGCTGGAAACCCAAAGATACCAAAGATATCGCAGTTTCCGCATGTCAAACACACTGTGGAGTTCTGAAAACACCAGAAAACGTGTTTTATGCATTCAATATCACGAAAACAGCGTTTTCGGTGATTCTGCACACTTGTAACAGCAGCATAATGAAGACTATCACTGAAAGTGCATATCTCAGCTGGAAACCCAAAGATACCAAAGATATCGCAGTTTCCGCATGTCAAACGCACTGTGGAGTTCTGAAAACACCAGGAAACGTGTTTTTCGCATTCAATTGCACGAAACTAGCGGTTTCGGTGATTCTGCACACCTGTAAAAGCAGAATCATGAATTTATCACTGAAAATGCATATCTCAGCTGGAAACCCAAAGATACCAAAGATATCGCAGTTTCCGCATGTCAAACACACTGTGGAGTTCTGAAAACACCAGGAAACGTGTTTATCGCATTCAGTTGCACGAAAACAGCGTTTTCGGTGATTCTGCACACTTGTAACAGCAGCATAATGAAGACTATCACTGAAAATGCATTTCTCAGCTGGAAACCCAACGAAACCGAAGATATCGCAGTTTCCGCATGTCAAACGCACTGTGGAGTGCTGAAAACACCAGAAAACGTGTTTTATGCATTCAATATCACGAAAACAGCGGTTTCGGTGATTCTGCACACTTGTAACAGCAGGATAATGAAGATTATAACTGAAAATGCAAAACTCAGCTGGAAACCCAACTATACCGAATATATTTCTGTTTCCGCATGTCAAACGCATTGTGGAGTGCTGAAAACACCAGAAAACGTGTTTTATGCATTCAATATCACGAAATCAGCGTTTTCGGTGATTCTGCACACTTGTAACAGCAGCATAATGAAGACTATCACTGAAAATGCATGTCTCAGCTGGAAACCCAACGAAACCGAAGATATCGCAGTTTCCGCATGTCAAACGCACAGTGGAGTGCTGAAAACACCAGAAAACGTGTTTTTCGCATTCAATAGCACGAAAACAGCGATTTGGGTGTTTCTGAACACCTGCAACAGCAGAATCATGAATTTATCACTGAAAATGCATATCTCAGCTGGAAACCCAAAGATACCAAAGATATCGCAGTTTCCGCATGTCAAACACACTGTGGAGTTCTGAAAACACCAGAAAACGTGTTTTATGCATTCAATATCACGAAAACAGCGTTTTCGGTGATTCTGCACACTTGTAACAGCAGCATAATGAAGACTATCACTGAAAGTGCATATCTCAGCTGGAAACCCAAAGATACCAAAGATATCGCAGTTTCCGCATGTCAAACGCACTGTGGAGTTCTGAAAACACCAGGAAACGTGTTTTTCGCATTCAATTGCACGAAACTAGCGGTTTCGGTGATTCTGCACACCTGTAAAAGCAGAATCATGAATTTATCACTGAAAATGCATATCTCAGCTGGAAACCCAAAGATACCAAAGATATCGCAGTTTCCGCATGTCAAACACACTGTGGAGTTCTGAAAACACCAGGAAACGTGTTTATCGCATTCAGTTGCACGAAAACAGCGTTTTCGGTGATTCTGCACACTTGTAACAGCAGCATAATGAAGACTATCACTGAAAATGCATTTCTCAGCTGGAAACCCAACGAAACCGAAGATATCGCAGTTTCCGCATGTCAAACGCACTGTGGAGTGCTGAAAACACCAGAAAATGTGTTTTTCGCATTCAATAGCACGAAAACAGCGATTTGGGTGTTTCTGCACACCTGCAACAGCAGAATCATGAATTTATCACTGAAAATGCATATCTCAGCTGGAAACCCAAAGATACCAAAAATATCGCAGTTTCCGCATGTCAAACGCACTGTGGAGTTCTGAAAACACCAGGAAACGTGTTTTTCGCATTCAATATCATGAAATCAGCGATTTCGGTGATTCTGCACACTTGTAGCAGCAGAATCATGAATTTATCACTGAAAATGCATATCTCAGCTGGAAACCCAACGAAACCGAAGATATCGCAGTTTCCGCATGTCAAACGCACTGTGGAGTGCTGAAAACACCAGGAAGCGTGTTTTATGCATTCAATATCACGAAAACAGCGGTTTCGGTGATTCTGCACACTTGTAACTGCAGGATAATGTAGACTATCACTGAAAATGCATATCTCAGCTGGAAACCCAACTATACCGTAGATATTTCTGTTTCCGCATGTCAAACGCACTGCGGAGTGCTGAAAACACCAGGAAACGTGTTTTTCGCATTCAATAGCACGAAACAAGCGATTTCGGTGATTCTGCACACCTGTAAAAGCAGAATCATGAATTTATCACTGAAAATGCATATCTCAGCTGGAAACCGAACGAAACCGAAGATATCGCTGTTTCCGCATGTCATACGCACTGTGGCGTGCGGAAAACACCAGAAAACGTTTTTTATGCATTCAATATCACGAAAACAGCGGTTTCGGTGAATCTGCACACTTGTAACAGCAGAATCATGAATTTATCACTGAAAATGCATATCTCAGTTGGAAACCCAACGAAACCGAAGATATCGCAGATTCCGCATGTCAAACGCAATGAGGAGTGCTGAAAACACCAGGAAACGTGTTGTTCGCATTCAATAGCACGAAAACAGCGATTTCGGTGATTCTGCACACTTGTAACAGCAGAATCATGAATTTGTCACTGAAAATGCATATCTCAGCTGGAAACCCAAGGAAACGGTAGATATCGCGGTTTCCGCATGTCAAACGCACTGTCGAGTGCTGAAGACACCAGGAAACGTGTTTTTCGCATTCAATAGCACGAAGACAGCGATTTCGGTGATTCTGCATACTTCTCACAGAAGAATATCCGAGATTATCATAGATAATGCATGTCGCAGCTGGCAACCCCACGAAAACGAAGATATCGCGGTTTCCGCAAATCAAACGCACTGTGGAGTGCTGAAAACACCAGGAAACGTGTTTTTCGCATTCAATAGCACGAAAACAGCGATTTCGGTGATTCAGTAAACTTGTAACAGCAGAATCATGAATTTATCACTGAAAATGCTTATGTCAGTTGGAAACCCAACGAAACCGAAGATGTCACAGTTTCCGCATGTCAAACGCAATGTGGAGTGCTGAAAACACCAGGAAACGTGTTTTTCGCATTCAATAGCACGAAAACAGCGATTTCGGCGATTCTGCACACTTGTAACAGCAGCATAATGAAGACTATCACTGGAAAAGCATATCTCAGCTGGAAACCCTAAGATACCAAAGATATCGCAGTTTCCGCATGTCAAACGCACTGTGGAGTTCTGAAAACACCAGGAAACGTGTTTTTCGCATTCAATTGCACGAAACCAGCGGTTTCGGTGATTCTGCACACCTGTAAAAGCAGAATCATGAATTTATCACTGAAAATGCATATCTCAGCTGGAAACCCAAAGATACCAAAGATATCGCAGTTTCCGCATGTCAAACGCACTGTGGAGTTCTGAAAACACCAGGAAACGTTGTTTTTCGCATTCAGTAGCACGAAAACAGCGTTTTCGGTGATTCTGCACACTTGTAACAGCAGCATAATGAAGACTATCACTGAAAATGCTTGTCTCAGCTGGAAACCCAACGAAACCGAAGATATCGCAGTTTCCGCATGTCAAACGCACAGTGGAGTGCTGAAAACACCAGAAAACGTGTTTTTCGCATTCAATAGCACGAAAACAGCGATTTGGGTGTTTCTGCACACCTGTAACAGCAGAATCATGAATTTATCACTGAAAATGCATATCTCAGCTGGAAACCCAACGACGCCGTAGATATCGCGGTTTCCGCATGTCAAACGCACTGTCGAGTGCTGAAAACACCAGAAACGTGTTTTTCGCATTCAATAGCACGAAGACAGCGATTTCGGTGATTCTGCATACTTCTCACAGAAGAATATCCAAGATTATCATAGATAATGCATGTCGCAGCTGGCAACCCCACGAAAACGAAGATATCGCGGTTTCCGCTTGTCAAACGCACTGTCGAGTGCTGAAAACACCAGAAAACGTGTTTTTCGCATTCAATAGCACGAAGACTGCGATTTCGGTGACTCTGTATACTTCTCACAGAAGAATATCCAAGATTATCATAGATAATGCATGTCGCATCTGGCAACCCCACGAAAACGAAGATATCGCGGTGTCCGCAAATCAAACGCACTGTGGAGTGCTGAAAACACCAGGAAACGTGTTTTTCGCATTCAATAGCACGAAAACAGCGATTTCGGTGCTTCAGCACACTTGTAACAGCAGAATCATGAATTTATCACTGAAACTGCATATCTCAGTTGGAAACCCAACGAAACCGAAGATGACAGAGTTTCCGCATGTCAAACGCAATGTGGAGTGCTGAAAACACCAGGAAACGTGTTTTTCGCATTCAATAGCACGAAAACAGCGATTTCGGTGATTCAGCACACTTGTAACAGCAGAATCATGAATTTATCACTGAAAATGCATATCTCAGTTGGAAACCCAACGAAACCGAAGATGTCACTGTTTCCGCATGTGAAACGCAATGTGGAGTGCTGAAAACACCAGAAAACGTGTTTTATGCATTCAATATCACGAAAACAGCGTTTTCGGTGATTCTGCACACTTGTAACAGCAGCATAATGAAGACTATCACTGAAAATGCATATCTCAGCTGGAAACCCAAAGATACCAAAGATATCGCAGTTTCCGCATGTCAAACGCACAGTGGAGTTCTGAAAACACCAGGAAACGTGTTTTTCGCATTCAATTGCACGAAACCAGCGGTTTCGGTGATTCTGCACACCTGTAAAAGCAGAATCATGAATTTATCACTGAAAATGCATATCTCAGTTGGAAACCCAACGAAACCGAAGATGTCACTGTTTCCGCATGTGAAACGCAATGTGGAGTGCTGAAAACACCAGGAAACGTTGTTTTTCGCTTTCAGTAGCACGAAAACAGCGTTTTCGGTGATTCTGCACACTTGTAACAGCAGCATAATGAAGACTATCACTGAAAATGCATGTCTCAGCTGGAAACCCAACGAAACCGAAGATATCGCAGTTTCCGCATGTCAAACGCACAGTGGAGTGCTGAAAACACCAGAAAACGTGTTTTTCGCATTCAATAGCACGAAAACAGCGATTTGGGTGTTTCTGCACACCTGTAACAGCAGAATCATGAATTTATCACTGAAAATGCATATCTCAGCTGGAAACCCAACGACACCGTAGATATCGCGGTTTCCGCATGTCAAACGCACTGTCGAGTGCTGAAAACACCAGAAACGTGTTTTTCGCATTCAATAGCACGAAGACAGCGATTTCGGTGATTCTGCATACTTCTCACAGAAGAATATCCAAGATAATAATAGATAATGCATGTCGCAGCTGGCAACCCCACGAAAACGAAGATATCGCGGTTTCCGCAAATCAATCGCACTGTGGATTGCTGAAAAGAGCAGGAAACGTGTTTTTCGCATTCAATTGCACGAAACCAGCGGTTTCGGTGATTCTGCACACCTGTAAAAGCAGAATCATGAATTTATCACTGAAAATGCATATCTCAGCTGGAAACCCAAAGATACCAAAGATATCGCAGTTTCCGCATGTCAAACGCACTGTGGAGTTCTGAAAACACCAGGAAACGTTGTTTTTCGCATTCAGTAGCACGAAAACAGCGTTTTCGGTGATTCTGCACACTTGTAACAGCAGCATAATGAAGACTATCACTGAAAATGCATGTCTCAGCTGGAAACCCAACGAAACCGAAGATATCGCAGTTTCCGCATGTCAAACGCACAGTGGAGTGCTGAAAACACCAGAAAACGTGTTTTTCGCATTCAATAGCACGAAAACAGCGATTTGGGTGTTTCTGCACACCTGTAACAGCAGAATCATGAATTTATCACTGAAAATGCATATCTCAGCTGGAAACCCAACGACACCGTAGATATCGCGGTTTCCGCATGTCAAACGCACTGTCGAGTGCTGAAAACACCAGAAACGTGTTTTTCGCATTCTATAGCACGAAGACAGCGATTTCGGTGATTCTGCATACTTCTCACAGAAGAATATCCAAGATTATCATAGATAATGCATGTCGCAGCTGGCAACCCCACGAAAACGAAGATATCGCGGTTTCCGCAAATCAATCGCACTGTGGATTGCTGAAAACAGCAGGAAACGTGTTTTTCGCATTCATTAGCACGAAAACAGCGATTTCGGTGAATCAGCACACTTGTAACAGCAGAATCATGAATTTATCACTGAAAATGCATATCTCAGTTGGAAACCCAACGAAACCGAAGATGACACAGTTTCCGCATGTCAAACGCAATGTGGAGTGCTGAATACACCAGGAAACGTGTTTTTCGCATTCAATAGCACGAAAACAGCGATTTCGGTGATTCAGCACACTTGTAACAGCAGAATCATGAATCTATCACTGAAAATGCATATCTCACTTGGAAACCCAACGAAACCGAAGATGTCACTGTTTCCGCATGTCAAACGCAATGTGGAGTGCTGAAAACACCAGAAAACGTGTTTTATGCATTCAATATCACGAAAACAGCGGTTTCGGTGATTCTGCACACTTGTAACAGCAGGATAATGAAGATTATAACTGAAAATACAAAACTCAGCTGGAAACCCAACTATACCGAAGATATTTCTGTTTCCGCATGTCAAACGCACTGTGGAGTGCTGAAAACCCCAGAAAACGTGTTTTATGCATTCAATATCACGAAAACCGCGTGTTCGGTGATTCTGCACACTTGTAACAGCAGCATAATGAAGACTATCACTGAAAATGCATATCTCAGCTGGAAACCCAAAGATACCAAAGATATCGCAGTTTCCGCATGTCAAACGCACTGTGGAGTTCTGAAAACACCAGGAAACGTGTTTTTCGCATTCAATTGCACGAAACCAGCGGTTTCGGTGATTCTGCACACCTGTAAAAGCAGAATCATGAATTTATCACTGAAAATGCATATCTCAGCTGGAAACCCAAAGATACCAAAGATATCGCAGTTTCCGCATGTCAAACGCACTGTGGAGTTCTGAAAACACCAGGAAACGTGTTTTTCGCATTCAGTTGCACGAAAACAGCGTTTTCGGTGATTCTGCACACTTGTAACAGCAGCATAATGAAGACTATCACTGAAAATGCATATCTCAGATGGAAACCCAACGAAACCGAAGATATCGCAGTTTCCGCATGTCAAACGCTCTGTGGAGTGCTAAAAACACCAGAAAACGTGTTTTATGCATTCAATATCACGACAACAGCGTTTTCGGTGATTCTGCACACTTGTAACAGCAGCATAATGAAGACTATCACTGAAAATGCATATCTCAGCTGGAAACCCAACTATAACGAAGATATTTCTGTTTCCGCATGTCAAACGCACTTCGGAGTGCTGAAAACACCAGGAAACGTGTTTTTTGCATTCAGTAGCACGAAACCAGCGATTTCGGTGATTCTGCACACTTGTAACAGCAGAATCATGAATTTATCACTGAAAATGCATACCTCAGCTGGAAACCCAACGAAACCGAAGATATCGCAGTTTCCGCATGTCAAACGCACTGTGGAGTGCGGAAAACACCAGAAAACGTTTTTTATGCATTCAATATCACGAAAACAGCGGTTTCGGTGATTCTGCACACTTGTAACAGCAGGATAATGAAGACTATCACTGAAAATGCATATCTCAGCTGGAAACCCAACTATACCGAAGATATTTCTGTTTTCGCATGTCAAACGCACTGCGGAGTGCTGAAAACACCAGGAAACGTTTTTTTCGCATTCAATAGCACGAAAACAGCGATATCGGTGATTCTGCACACTTGTAACAGCAGAATCATGAATTTATCACTGAAAATGCATACCTCAGCTGGAAACCCAACGAAACCGAAGATATCGCTGTTTCCGCATGTCAAACGCACTGTGGAGTGCGGAAACCACCAGAAAACGTTTTTTATGCATTCAATATCACGAAAACAGCGGTTTCGGTGATTCTGCACACCTGTAAAAGCAGAATCATGAATTTATCACTGAAAATGCATATCTCAGCTGGAAACCCAAAGATACCAAAGATATTGCAGTTTCCGCATGTCAAACGCACTGTGGAGTTCTGAAAACACCAGGAAACGTGTTTTTCGCATTCAATTGCACGAAACCAGTGGTTTCGGTGATTCTGCACACCTGTAAAAGCAGAATCATGAATTTATCACTGAAAATGCATATCTCAGCTGGAAACCCAAAGATACCAAAGATATCGCAGTTTCCGCATGTCAAACGCACTGTGGAGTTCTGAAAACACCAGGAAACGTGTTTTTCGCATTCAGTTGCACGAAAACAGCGTTTTCGGTGATTCTGCACACTTGTAACAGCAGCATAATGAAGACTATCACTGTAAATGCATATCTCAGATGGAAACCCAACGAAACCGAAGATATCGCAGTTTCCGCATGTCAAACGCACTGTGGAGTGCTAAAAACACCAGAAAACGTGTTTTATGCATTCAATATCACGACAACAGCGTTTTCGGTGATTCTGCACACTTGTAACAGCAGCATAATGAAGACTATCACTGAAAATGCATATCTCAGCTGGAAACCCAACTATAACGAAGATATTTCTGTTTCCGCATGTCAAACGCACTTCGGAGTGCTGAAAACACCAGGAAACGTGTTTTTTGCATTCAGTAGCACGAAACCAGCGATTTCGGTGATTCTGCACACCTGTAAAAGCAGAATCATGAATTTATCACTGAAAATGCATATCTCAGCTGGAAACCCAAAGATACCAAAGATATCGCAGTTTCCGCATGTCAAACGCACTGTGGAGTTCTGAAAACACCAGGAAACGTGTTTTTCGCATTCAATAGCACGAAACAAGCGATTTCGGTAATTCTGCACACCTGTAAAAGCAGAATCATGAATTTATCACTGAAAATGCATATCTCAGCTGGAAACCCAACGAAACCGAAGATATCGCAGTTTCCGCATGTCAAACGCACTGTGGAGTGCTGAAAACACCAGGAAACGTGTTTTTCGCATTCAATAGCACGAAACCAGCGATTTCGGTGATTCTGCACACCTGTAAAAGCAGAATCATGAATTTATCACTGAAAATGCATATCTCAGCTGGAAACCCAACGAAACCGAAGATATCGCAGTTTCCGCATGTCAAACGCACTGTGGAGTGCTGAAAACACCAGAAAACGTGTTTTATGCATTCAATATCACGAAAACAGCGTTTTCGGTGATTCTGCACACTTGTAACAGCAGCATAATGAAGACGATCACTGAAAATGCATATCTCAGCTGGAAACCCAAAGATACCAAAGATATCGCAGTTTCCGCATGTCAAACGCACTGTGGAGTTCTGAATACACCAGGAAACGTGTTTTTCGCATTCAATAGCACGAAACAAGCGATTTCGGTGATTCTGCACACCTGTAAAAGCAGAATCATGAATTTATCACTGAAAATGCATATCTCAGCTGGAAACCCAACGAAACCGAAGATATCGTAGTTTCCGCATGTCAAACGCACTGTGGAGTGCTGAAAACAGCAGGAAACGTGTTTTTCGCATTCAATAGCACGAAACCAGCGGTTTCGGTGATTCTGCACACCTGTAAAAGCAGAATCATGAATTTATCACTGAAAATGCATATCTCAGCTGGAAACCCAAAGATACCAAAGATATCGCAGTTTCCGCATGTCAAACGCACTGTGGAGTTCTGAAAACACCAGGAAACGTGTTTTTCGCATTCAGTTGCACGAAAACAGCGTTTTCGGTGATTCTGCACACTTGTAACAGCAGCATAATGAAGACTATCACTGAAAATGCATATCTCAGATGGAAACCCAACGAAACCGAAGATATCGCAGTTTCCGCATGTCAAACGCACTGTGGAGTGCTGAAAACACCAGAAAACGTGTTTTTCGAATTCAATAGCACGAAAACAGTGTTTTCGGTGATACTGCACACTTGTAACAGCAGCATAATGAAGACTATCACTGAAAATGCATATCTCAGCTGGAAACCCAACGAAACCGAAGATATCGCAGTTTCCGCATGTCAAACGCACTGTGGAGTGCTGAAAACACCAGAAAACGTGTTTTTCGAATTCAATAGCACGAAAACAGTGTTTTCGGTGATACTGCACACTTGTAACAGCAGCATAATGAAGACTATCACTGAAAATGCATATCTCAGCTGGAAACCCAACTGTACCGACGATATCACAGTTTCCGCAAATCTAGCGCACTGTGGAGTGCTGAAAACACCAGAAAACGTGTTTTTCGCATTCAATAGCACGAAACCAGCGATTTCGGTGATTCTGCACACCTGTAAAAGCAGAATCATGAATTTATCACTGAAAATGCATATCTCAGCTGCAAACCCAAAGATACCAAAGATATCGCAGTTTCCGCATGTCAAACACACTGTGGAGTGCTGAAAACACCAGAAAACGTGTTTTTCGCATTCAATAGCACGAAAACAGCGTTTTCGGTGATACTGCACACTTGTAACAGCAGCATAATGAAGACTATCACTGAAAATGCATATCTCAGCTGGAAACCCTAAGATACCAAAGATATCGCAGTTGCCGCATGTCAAACGCACTGTGGAGTGCTGAAAACACCAGGAAACGTGTTTTTCGCATTCAGTAGCACGAAAACAGCGTTTTCGGTGATTCTGCACACTTGTAACAGCAGCATAATGAAGACTATCACTGAAAATGCATATCTCAGATGGAAACCCAACTGTACCGACGATATCACAGTTTCCGCAAATCTAGCGCACTGTGGAGTGCTGAAAACACCAGGAAACGTGTTTTTCGCTTTCAATAGCACGAAAACAGCGATTTCGGTGATTCTGCACACCTGTAAAAGCAGAATCATGAATTTATCACTGAATATGCATATCTCAGCTGGAAACCCAACGAAACCGAAGATATCGCAGTTTCCGCATGTCAAACACACTGTGGAGGTCTGAAAACACCAGGAAACGTGTTTTTCGCATTCAGTAGCACGAAAACAGCGTTTTCGGTGATTCTGCACACTTGTAACAGCAGCATAATGAAGACTATCACTGAAAATGCATATCTCAGATGGAAACCCAACTGTACCGACGATATCACAGTTTCCGCAAATCTAGCGCACTGTGGAGTGCTGAAAACACCAGGAAACGTGTTTTTCGCTTTCAATAGCACGAAAACAGCGATTTCGGTGATTCTGCACACCTGTAAAAGCAGAATCATGATTTTATCACTGAAAATGCATATCTCAGCTGGAAACCCAAAGATACCAAAGATATCGCTGTTTCCGCATGTCAAACACACTGTGGAGGTCTGAAATCCCCAGGAAACCTGTTTTCCGCATTCAATAGCACGAAAACAGCGATTTCGGTGATTCTGCACACTTGTAACAACGGGATCATGTAGATTATCACTGAAAATGCATATCTCAGCTGGAAACCCAACGAAACCGAAGATATCGCAGTTTCCGCATGTCAAACGCACTGTGGAGTGCTGACAACACCAGAAAACGTGTTTTATGCATTCAATATCACGAAAACAGCGGTTTCGGTGATTCTGCACACTTGTAACAGCAGGATAATGAAGATTATCACTGAAAATGCATATCTCAGCTGGAAACCCAAAGATACCAAAGATATCGCAGTTTCCGCATGTCAAACACACTGTGGAGTGCTGAAAACACCAGAAAACGTGTTTTTCGCATTCAATAGAACGAAAACAGCGATTTGGGTGTTTCTGCACACCTGCAACAGCAGAATCATGAATTTATCACTGAAAATGCATATCTCAGCTGTAAACCCAACGAAACCGAAGATATCGCTGTTTCCGCATGTCAAACGCACTGTGGAGTGCTGAAAACACCAGAAAACGTGTTTTTCGAATTCAATAGCACGAAAACAGTGTTTTCGGTGATACTGCACACTTGTAACAGCAGCATAATGAAGACTATCACTGAAAATGCATATCTCAGCTGGAACCCCTAAGATACCAAAGATATCGCAGTTGCCGCATGTCAAACGCACTGTGGAGTTCTGAAAACACCAGGAAACGTGTTTTTCGCATTCAGTTGCACGAACCCAACGGTTTCGGTGATTCTGCACACCTGTAAAAGCAGAATCATGAATTTATCACTGAAAATGCATATCTCAGCTGGAAACCCAAAGATACCAAAGATATCGCAGTTTCCGCATGTCAAACGCACTGTGGAGTTCTGAAAACACCAGGAAACCTGTTTTTCGCATTCAATTGCACGAAAACAGCGTTTTCGGTGATTCTGCACAATTGTAACAGCAGCATAATGAAGACTATCACTGAAAATGCATATCTCAGCTGGAAACCCAAAGATACCAAAGATATCGCAGTTTCCGCATGTCAAACGCACTGTGGAGTTCTGAAAACACCAGGAAACGTGTTTTTCGCATTCAATTGCACGAAACCAACGGTTTCGGTGATTCTGCACACCTGTAAAAGCAGAATCATGAATTTATCACTGAAAATGCATATCTCAGCTGGAAACCCAAAGATACCAAAGATATCGCAGTTTCCGCATGTCAAACGCACTGTGGAGTTCTGAAAACACCAGGAAACGTGTTTTTCGCATTCAGTAGCACGAAAACAGCGTTTTCGGTGATTCTGCACACTTGTAACAGCAGCATAATGAAGACTATCACTGAAAATGCATATCTCAGATGGAAACCCAACTGTACCGACGATATCACAGTTTCCGCAAATCTAGCGCACTGTGGAGTGCTGAAAACACCAGGAAACGTGTTTTTCGCTTTCAATAGCACGAAAACAGCGATTTCGGTGATTCTGCACACCTGTAAAAGCAGAATCATGAATTTATCACTGAAAATGCATATCTCAGCTGGAAACCCAAAGATACCAAAGATATCGCTGTTTCCGCATGTCAAACACACTGTGGAGTTCTGAAAACCCCAGGAAACCTGTTTTCCGCATTCAATAGCACGAAAACAGCGATTTCGGTGATTCTGCACACTTGTAACAACGGGATCATGTAGATTATCACTGAAAATGCATATCTCAGCTGGAAACCCAACGAAACCGAAGATATCGCAGTTTCCGCATGTCAAACGCACTGTGGAGTGCTGACAACACCAGAAAACGTGTTTTATGCATTCAATATCACGAAAACAGCGGTTTCGGTGATTCTGCACACTTGTAACAGCAGGATAATGAAGATTATCACTGAAAATGCATATCTTAGCTGGAAACCCAACGAAACCGAAGATATCGCAGTTTCCGCATGTCAAATGCACTGTGGGGTGCTGCAAACACCAGAAAACGTGATTTTCGCATTCAATTGCACGAAAACAGGGTTTTCGGTGATTCTGCACACTTGTAACAGCAGCATAATGAAGACTATCACTGAAAATGCATATCTCAGCTGGAAAGCCAACGAAACCGAAGATATCGCAGTTTCCGCATGTCAAACGCACTGTGGAGTGCTGAAAACACCAGAAAACGTGTTTTTATGCATTCAATATCACGAAAACAGCGGTTTCAGTGATTCTGCACACCTGTAAAAGCAGAATCATGAATTTATCACTGAAAATGCATATCTCAGCTGGAAACCCAAAGATACCAAAGATATCGCAGTTTCCCCATGTCAAACACACTGTGGAGTGCTGAAAACACCAGAAAACGTGTTTTTCGCATTCAATAGAACGAAAACAGCGATTTGGGTGTTTCTGCACACCTGCAACAGCAGAATCATGAATTTATCACTGAAAATGCATATCTCAGCTGGAAACCCAACGAAACCGAAGATATCGCTGTTTCCGCATGTCAAACGCACTGTGGAGTGCTGAAAACACCAGAAAACGTGTTTTTCGAATTCAATAGCACGAAAACAGTGTTTTCGGTGATACTGCACACTTGTAACAGCAGCATAATGAAGACTATCACTGAAAATGCATATCTCAGCTGGAACCCCTAAGATACCAAAGATATCGCAGTTGCCGCATGTCAAACGCACTGTGGAGTTCTGAAAACACCAGGAAACGTGTTTTTCGCATTCAGTTGCACGAACCCAACGGTATCGGTGATTCTGCACACCTGTAAAAGCAGAATCATGAATTTATCACTGAAAATGCATATCTCAGCTGGAAACCCAAAGATACCAAAGATATCGCAGTTTCCGCATGTCAAACGCACTGTGGAGTTCTGAAAACACCAGGAAACCTGTTTTTCGCATTCAATTGCACGAAACCAACGGTTTCGGTGATTCTGCACACCTGTAAAAGCAGAATCATGAATTTATCACTGAAAATGCATATCTCAGCTGGAAACCCAAAGATACCAAAGATATCGCAGTTTCCGCATGTCAAACGCACTGTGGAGTTCTGAAAACACCAGGAAACGTGTTTTTCGCATTCAGTTGCACGAACCCAACGGTTTCGGTGATTCTGCACACCTGTAAAAGCAGAATCATGAATTTATCACTGAAAATGCATATCTCAGCTGGAAACCCAAAGATACCAAAGATATCGCAGTTTCCGCATGTCAAACGCACTGTGGAGTTCTGAAAACACCAGGAAACCTGTTTTTCGCATTCAATTGCACGAAACCAACGGTTTCGGTGATTCTGCACACCTGTAAAAGCAGAATCATGAATTTATCACTGAAAATGCATATCTCAGCTGGAAACCCAAAGATACCAAAGATATCGCAGTTTCCGCATGTCAAACGCACTGTGGAGTTCTGAAAACACCAGGAAACGTGTTTTTCGCATTCAGTAGCACGAAAACAGCGTTTTCGGTGTTTTCTGCACACTTGTAACAGCAGCATAATGAAGACTATCACTGAAAATGCATATCTCAGCTGGAAACCCAACTGTACCGACGATATCACAGTTTCCGCAAATCTAGCGCACTGTGGAGTGCTGAAAACACCAGGAAACGTGTTTTTCGCTTTCAATAGCACGAAAACAGCGATTTCGGTGATTCTGCACACCTGTAAAAGCAGAATCATGAATTTATCACTGAAAATGCATATCTCAGCTGGAAACCCAAAGATACCAAAGATATCGCAGTTTCCGCATGTCAAACACACTGTGGAGTTCTGAAAACAACAGGAAACCTGTTTTCCGCATTCAATAGCACGAAAACAGCGATTTCGGTGATTCTGCACACTTGTAACAACGGGATCATGTAGATTATCACTGAAAATGCATATCTCAGCTGGAAACCCAACGAAACCGAAGATATCGCAGTTTCCGCATGTCAAACGCACTGTGGAGTGCTGAAAACACCAGAAAACGTGTTTTATGCATTCAATATCACGAAAACAGCGTTTTCGGTGATTCTGCACACATGTAACAGCAGCATAATGAAGACTATCACTGAAAATGCATGTCTCAGCTGGAAACCCAACGAAACCGAAGATATCGCAGTTTCCGCATGTCAAACGCACAGTGGAGTGCTGAAAACACCAGAAAACGTGTTTTTCGCATTCAATAGAACGAAAACAGCGATTTGGGTGTTTCTGCACACCTGCAACAGCAGAATCATGAATTTATCACTGAAAATGCATATCTCAGCTGGAAACCCAACGACACCGTAGATATCGCGGTTTCCGCATGTCAATCGCACTGTCGAGTGCTGAAAACACCAGAAAACGTGTTTTTCGCATTCAATAGCACGAAGACAGCGATTTCGGTGATTCTGCATACTTCTCACAGAAGAATATCCAAGATTATCATAGATAATGCATGTCGCAGCTGGCAACCCACGAAAACGAAGATATCGCGGTTTCCGCAAATCAAACGCACTGTGGATTGCTGAAAACAGCAGGAAACGTGTTTTTCGCATTCAATAGCACGAAAACAGCGATTTCGGTGATTCTGCACACTTGTAACAGCAGAATCATAAATTTATCACTGAAAATGCATATCTCAGCTGGAAACCCAACTGTACCGACGATATCACAGTTTCCGCAAATCTAGCGCAGTGTGGAGTGCTGAAAACACCAGGAAACGTGTTTTTCGCTTTCAATAGCACGAAAACAGCGATTTCGGTGATTCTGCACGCCTGTAAAAGCAGAATCATGAATTTATCACTGAAAATGCATATCTCAGCTGGAAACCCAAAGATACCAAAGATATCGCAGTTTCCGCATGTCAAACGCACTGTGGAGTTCTGAAAACACCAGGAAACGTGTTTTTCGCATTCAATAGCATGAAATCAGCGATTTCGGTGATTCTGCACACTTGTAACAGCAGAATCATGAATTTATCACTGAAAATGCATATCTCAGCTGGAAACCCAAAGAAACCGAAGATATCGCAGTGTCCGCATGTCAAACGCACTGTGGAGTGCTGAAAACACCAGAAAACGTGTTTTATGCAGTCAATATCACGAAAACAGCGGTTTCGGTGATTCTGCACACTTGTAACAGCAGGATAATAAAGATTATCACTGAAAATGCATAACTCAGCTGGAAACCCAACTATACCGAAGGTATTTCTGTTTCCGCATGTCAAACGCACTGCGGAGTGCTGAAAACACCAGGAAACGTGTTTTTCGCATGCATTAGCACGAAAACAGCGATTTGGGTGTTTCTGCACACCTGTAACAGCAGAATCATGAATTTATCACTGAAAATGCATATCTCAGCTGGAAACCCAACGAAACCGAAGATATCGCAGTGTCCGCATGTCAAACGCACTGTGGAGTGCTGAAAACACCAGAAAACGTGTTTTATGCATTCAATATCACGCAAAAAGCGTTTTCGGTGATTCTGCACACTTGTAACAGCAGCATAATGAAGACTATCACTGAAAATGCATATCTCAGCTGGAAACCCAAAGATACCAAAGATATCGCAGTTTCCGCATGTCAAACGCACTGTGGAGTTCTGAAAACACCAGGAAACCTGTTTTTCGCATTCAATTGCACGAAAACAGCGTTTTCGGTGATTCTGCACAATTGTAACAGCAGCATAATGAAGACTATCACTGAAAATGCATATCTCAGCTGGAAACCCAAAGATACCAAAGATATCGCAGTTTCCGCATGTCAAACGCACTGTGGAGTTCTGAAAACACCAGGAAACGTGTTTTTCGCATTCAATTGCACGAAACCAGCGGTTTCGGTGATTCTGCACACCTGTAAAAGCAGAATCATGAATTTATCACTGAAAATGCATATCTCAGCTGGAAACCCAAAGATACCAAAGATATCGCAGTTTCCGCATGTCAAACGCACTGTGGAGTTCTGAAAACACCAGCAAACGTGTTTTTCGCATTCAGTTGCACGAAAACAGCGGTTTCGGTGATTCTGCACACTTGTGACAGCAGGATAATGAAGACTATCACTGAAAATGCATATCTCAGCTGGAAACCCAACTATACCGAAGATATTTCTGTTTCCGCATGTCAAACGCACTGTCGAGTGCTGAAAACACCAGAAAACGTGTGTTTCGCATTCAATAGCACGAAACCAGCGATTTCGGTGATTCTGCACACCTGTAAAAGCAGAATCATGAATTTATCACTGAAAATGCATATCTCAGCTGGAAACCCAAAGATACCAAAGATATCGCAGTTTCCGCATGTCAAACACACTGTGGAGTTCTGAAAACACCAGAAAACGTGTTTTATGCATTCAATATCACGAAAACAGCGTTTTCGGTGATTCTGCACACTTGTAACAGCAGCATAATGAAGACTATCACTGAAAGTGCATATCTCAGCTGGAAACCCAAAGATACCAAAGATATCGCAGTTTCCGCATGTCAAACGCACTGTGGAGTTCTGAAAACACCAGGAAACGTGTTTTTCGCATTCAATTGCACGAAACTAGCGGTTTCGGTGATTCTGCACACCTGTAAAAGCAGAATCATGAATTTATCACTGAAAATGCATATCTCAGCTGGAAACCCAAAGATACCAAAGATATCGCAGTTTCCGCATGTCAAACACACTGTGGAGTTCTGAAAACACCAGGAAACGTGTTTATCGCATTCAGTTGCACGAAAACAGCGTTTTCGGTGATTCTGCACACTTGTAACAGCAGCATAATGAAGACTATCACTGAAAATGCATTTCTCAGCTGGAAACCCAACGAAACCGAAGATATCGCAGTTTCCGCATGTCAAACGCACTGTGGAGTGCTGAAAACACCAGAAAACGTGTTTTATGCATTCAATATCACGAAAACAGCGGTTTCGGTGATTCTGCACACTTGTAACAGCAGGATAATGAAGATTATAACTGAAAATGCAAAACTCAGCTGGAAACCCAACTATACCGAATATATTTCTGTTTCCGCATGTCAAACGCATTGTGGAGTGCTGAAAACACCAGAAAACGTGTTTTATGCATTCAATATCACGAAATCAGCGTTTTCGGTGATTCTGCACACTTGTAACAGCAGCATAATGAAGACTATCACTGAAAATGCATGTCTCAGCTGGAAACCCAACGAAACCGAAGATATCGCAGTTTCCGCATGTCAAACGCACAGTGGAGTGCTGAAAACACCAGAAAACGTGTTTTTCGCATTCAATAGCACGAAAACAGCGATTTGGGTGTTTCTGAACACCTGCAACAGCAGAATCATGAATTTATCACTGAAAATGCATATCTCAGCTGGAAACCCAAAGATACCAAAAATATCGCAGTTTCCGCATGTCAAACGCACTGTGGAGTTCTGAAAACACCAGGAAACGTGTTTTTCGCATTCAATATCATGAAATCAGCGATTTCGGTGATTCTGCACACTTGTAGCAGCAGAATCATGAATTTATCACTGAAAATGCATATCTCAGCTGGAAACCCAACGAAACCGAAGATATCGCAGTTTCCGCATGTCAAACGCACTGTGGAGTGCTGAAAACACCAGGAAGCGTGTTTTATGCATTCAATATCACGAAAACAGCGGTTTCGGTGATTCTGCACACTTGTAACTGCAGGATAATGTAGACTATCACTGAAAATGCATATCTCAGCTGGAAACCCAACTATACCGAAGATATTTCTGTTTCCGCATGTCAAACGCACTGTCGAGTGCTGAAAACACCAGAAAACGTGTTTTTCGCATTCAATAGCACGAAACCAGCGATTTCGGTGATTCTGCACACCTGTAAAAGCAGAATCATGAATTTATCACTGAAAATGCATATCTCAGCTGGAAACCCAAAGATACCAAAGATATCGCAGTTTCCGCATGTCAAACACACTGTGGAGTTCTGAAAACACCAGAAAACGTGTTTTATGCATTCAATATCACGAAAACAGCGTTTTCGGTGATTCTGCACACTTGTAACAGCAGCATAATGAAGACTATCACTGAAAGTGCATATCTCAGCTGGAAACCCAAAGATACCAAAGATATCGCAGTTTCCGCATGTCAAACGCACTGTGGAGTTCTGAAAACACCAGGAAACGTGTTTTTCGCATTCAATTGCACGAAACTAGCGGTTTCGGTGATTCTGCACACCTGTAAAAGCAGAATCATGAATTTATCACTGAAAATGCATATCTCAGCTGGAAACCCAAAGATACCAAAGATATCGCAGTTTCCGCATGTCAAACACACTGTGGAGTTCTGAAAACACCAGGAAACGTGTTTATCGCATTCAGTTGCACGAAAACAGCGTTTTCGGTGATTCTGCACACTTGTAACAGCAGCATAATGAAGACTATCACTGAAAATGCATTTCTCAGCTGGAAACCCAACGAAACCGAAGATATCGCAGTTTCCGCATGTCAAACGCACTGTGGAGTGCTGAAAACACCAGAAAATGTGTTTTTCGCATTCAATAGCACGAAAACAGCGATTTGGGTGTTTCTGCACACCTGCAACAGCAGAATCATGAATTTATCACTGAAAATGCATATCTCAGCTGGAAACCCAAAGATACCAAAAATATCGCAGTTTCCGCATGTCAAACGCACTGTGGAGTTCTGAAAACACCAGGAAACGTGTTTTTCGCATTCAATATCATGAAATCAGCGATTTCGGTGATTCTGCACACTTGTAGCAGCAGAATCATGAATTTATCACTGAAAATGCATATCTCAGCTGGAAACCCAACGAAACCGAAGATATCGCAGTTTCCGCATGTCAAACGCACTGTGGAGTGCTGAAAACACCAGGAAGCGTGTTTTATGCATTCAATATCACGAAAACAGCGGTTTCGGTGATTCTGCACACTTGTAACTGCAGGATAATGTAGACTATCACTGAAAATGCATATCTCAGCTGGAAACCCAACTATACCGTAGATATTTCTGTTTCCGCATGTCAAACGCACTGCGGAGTGCTGAAAACACCAGGAAACGTGTTTTTCGCATTCAATAGCACGAAACAAGCGATTTCGGTGATTCTGCACACCTGTAAAAGCAGAATCATGAATTTATCACTGAAAATGCATATCTCAGCTGGAAACCGAACGAAACCGAAGATATCGCTGTTTCCGCATGTCATACGCACTGTGGCGTGCGGAAAACACCAGAAAACGTTTTTTATGCATTCAATATCACGAAAACAGCGGTTTCGGTGAATCTGCACACTTGTAACAGCAGAATCATGAATTTATCACTGAAAATGCATATCTCAGTTGGAAACCCAACGAAACCGAAGATATCGCAGATTCCGCATGTCAAACGCAATGAGGAGTGCTGAAAACACCAGGAAACGTGTTGTTCGCATTCAATAGCACGAAAACAGCGATTTCGGTGATTCTGCACACTTGTAACAGCAGAATCATGAATTTATCACTGAAAATGCATATCTCAGCTGGAAACCCAAGGAAACGGTAGATATCGCGGTTTCCGCATGTCAAACGCACTGTCGAGTGCTGAAGACACCAGGAAACGTGTTTTTCGCATTCAATAGCACGAAGACAGCGATTTCGGTGATTCTGCATACTTCTCACAGAAGAATATCCGAGATTATCATAGATAATGCATGTCGCAGCTGGCAACCCCACGAAAACGAAGATATCGCGGTTTCCGCAAATCAAACGCACTGTGGAGTGCTGAAAACACCAGGAAACGTGTTTTTCGCATTCAATAGCACGAAAACAGCGATTTCGGTGATTCAGTAAACTTGTAACAGCAGAATCATGAATTTATCACTGAAAATGCTTATGTCAGTTGGAAACCCAACGAAACCGAAGATGTCACAGTTTCCGCATGTCAAACGCAATGTGGAGTGCTGAAAACACCAGGAAACGTGTTTTTCGCATTCAATAGCACGAAAACAGCGATTTCGGCGATTCTGCACACTTGTAACAGCAGCATAATGAAGACTATCACTGGAAAAGCATATCTCAGCTGGAAACCCTAAGATACCAAAGATATCGCAGTTTCCGCATGTCAAACGCACTGTGGAGTTCTGAAAACACCAGGAAACGTGTTTTTCGCATTCAATTGCACGAAACCAGCGGTTTCGGTGATTCTGCACACCTGTAAAAGCAGAATCATGAATTTATCACTGAAAATGCATATCTCAGCTGGAAACCCAAACATACCAAAGATATCGCAGTTTCCGCATGTCAAACGCACTGTGGAGTTCTGAAAACACCAGGAAACGTTGTTTTTCGCATTCAGTAGCACGAAAACAGCGTTTTCGGTGATTCTGCACACTTGTAACAGCAGCATAATGAAGACTATCACTGAAAATGCTTGTCTCAGCTGGAAACCCAACGAAACCGAAGATATCGCAGTTTCCGCATGTCAAACGCACAGTGGAGTGCTGAAAACACCAGAAAACGTGTTTTTCGCATTCAATAGCACGAAAACAGCGATTTGGGTGTTTCTGCACACCTGTAACAGCAGAATCATGAATTTATCACTGAAAATGCATATCTCAGCTGGAAACCCAACGACACCGTAGATATCGCGGTTTCCGCATGTCAAACGCACTGTCGAGTGCTGAAAACACCAGAAACGTGTTTTTCGCATTCAATAGCACGAAGACAGCGATTTCGGTGATTCTGCATACTTCTCACAGAAGAATATCCAAGATTATCATAGATAATGCATGTCGCATCTGGCAACCCCACGAAAACGAAGATATCGCGGTGTCCGCAAATCAAACGCACTGTGGAGTGCTGAAAACACCAGGAAACGTGTTTTTCGCATTCAATAGCACGAAAACAGCGATTTCGGTGCTTCAGCACACTTGTAACAGCAGAATCATGAATTTATCACTGAAACTGCATATCTCAGTTGGAAACCCAACGAAACCGAAGATGACAGAGTTTCCGCATGTCAAACGCAATGTGGAGTGCTGAAAACACCAGGAAACGTGTTTTTCGCATTCAATAGCACGAAAACAGCGATTTCGGTGATTCAGCACACTTGTAACAGCAGAATCATGAATTTATCACTGAAAATGCATATCTCAGTTGGAAACCCAACGAAACCGAAGATGTCACTGTTTCCGCATGTGAAACGCAATGTGGAGTGCTGAAAACACCAGAAAACGTGTTTTATGCATTCAATATCACGAAAACAGCGTTTTCGGTGATTCTGCACACTTGTAACAGCAGCATAATGAAGACTATCACTGAAAATGCATATCTCAGCTGGAAACCCAAAGATACCAAAGATATCGCAGTTTCCGCATGTCAAACGCACAGTGGAGTTCTGAAAACACCAGGAAACGTGTTTTTCGCATTCAATTGCACGAAACCAGCGGTTTCGGTGATTCTGCACACCTGTAAAAGCAGAATCATGAATTTATCACTGAAAATGCATATCTCAGTTGGAAACCCAACGAAACCGAAGATGTCACTGTTTCCGCATGTGAAACGCAATGTGGAGTGCTGAAAACACCAGGAAACGTTGTTTTTCGCTTTCAGTAGCACGAAAACAGCGTTTTCGGTGATTCTGCACACTTGTAACAGCAGCATAATGAAGACTATCACTGAAAATGCATGTCTCAGCTGGAAACCCAACGAAACCGAAGATATCGCAGTTTCCGCATGTCAAACGCACAGTGGAGTGCTGAAAACACCAGAAAACGTGTTTTTCGCATTCAATAGCACGAAAACAGCGATTTGGGTGTTTCTGCACACTTGTAACAGCAGAATCATGAATTTATCACTGAAAATGCATATCTCAGTTGGAAACCCAACGAAACCGAAGATGACACAGTTTCCGCATGTCAAACGCAATGTGGAGTGCTGAATACACCAGGAAACGTGTTTTTCGCATTCAATAGCACGAAAACAGCGATTTCGGTGATTCAGCACACTTGTAACAGCAGAATCATGAATCTATCACTGAAAATGCATATCTCACTTGGAAACCCAACGAAACCGAAGATGTCACTGTTTCCGCATGTCAAACGCAATGTGGAGTGCTGAAAACACCAGAAAACGTGTTTTATGCATTCAATATCACGAAAACAGCGTTTTCGGTGATTCTGCACACTTGTAACAGCAGCATAATGAAGACTATCACTGAAAAAGCATATCTCAGCTGGAAACCCAAAGATACCAAAGATATCGCAGTTTCCGCATGTCAAACGCACTGTGGAGTTCTGAAAACACCAGGAAACGTGTTTTTCGCATTCAATTGCACGAAACCAGCGGTTTCGGTGATTCTGCACACCTGTAAAAGCAGAATCATAAATTTATCACTGAAAATGCATATCTCAGCTGGAAACCCAACGACACCGTAGATATCGCGGTTTCCGCATGTCAAACGCACTGTCGAGTGCTGAAAACACCAGAAACGTGTTTTTCGCATTCAATAGCACGAAGACAGCGATTTCGGTGATTCTGCATACTTCTCACAGAAGAATATCCAAGATTATCATAGATAATGCATGTCGCAGCTGGCAACCCCACGAAAACGAAGATATCGCGGTTTCCGCAAATCAATCGCACTGCGGATTGCTGAAAACAGCAGGAAACGTGTTTTTCGCATTCAATTGCACGAAACAAGCGGTTTCGGTGATTCTGCACACCTGTAAAAGCAGAATCATGAATTTATCACTGAAAATGCGTATCTCAGCTGGAAACCCAAAGATACCAAAGATATCGCAGTTTCCGCATGTCAAACGCACTGTGGAGTTCTGAAAACACCAGGAAACGTTGTTTTTCGCATTCAGTAGCACGAAAACAGCGTTTTCGGTGATTCTGCACACTTGTAACAGCAGCATAATGAAGACTATCACTGAAAATGCATGTCTCAGCTGGAAACCCAACGAAACCGAAGATATCGCAGTTTCCGCATGTCAAACGCACAGTGGAGTGCTGAAAACACCAGAAAACGTGTTTTTCGCATTCAATAGCACGAAAACAGCGATTTGGGTGTTTCTGCACACCTGTAACAGCAGAATCATGAATTTATCACTGAAAATGCATATCTCAGCTGGAAACCCAACGACACCGTAGATATCGCGGTTTCCGCATGTCAAACGCACTGTCGAGTGCTGAAAACACCAGAAACGTGTTTTTCGCATTCAATAGCACGAAGACAGCGATTTCGGTGATTCTGCATACTTCTCACAGAAGAATATCCAAGATTATCATAGATAATGCATGTCGCAGCTGGCAACCCCACGAAAACGAAGATATCGCGGTTTCCGCAAATCAATCGGACTGTGGATTGCTGAAAACAGCAGGAAACGTGTTTTTCGCATTCATTAGCACGAAAACAGCGATTTCGGTGATTCAGCACACTTGTAACAGCAGAATCATGAATTTATCACTGAAAATGCATATCTCAGTTGGAAACCCAACGAAACCAAAGATGTCACTGTTTCCGCATGTCAAACGCAATGTGGAGTGCTGAAAACACCAGAAAACGTGTTTTATGCATTCAATATCACGAAAACAGCGTTTTCGGTGATTCTGCACACTTGTAACAGCAGCATAATGAAGACTATCACTGAAAAAGCATATCTCAGCTGGAAACCCAAAGATACCAAAGATATCGCAGTTTCCGCATGTCAAACGCACTGTGGAGTTCTGAAAACACCAGGAAACGTGTTTTTCGCATTCAATTGCACGAAACCAGCGGTTTCGGTGATTCTGCACACCTGTAAAAGCAGAATCATGAATTTATCACTGAAAATGCATATCTCAGCTGGAAACCCAACGACACCGTAGATATCGCGGTTTCCTCATGGCAAACGCACTGTCGAGTGCTGAAAACACCAGAAACGTGTTTTTCGCATTCAATAGCACGAAGACAGCGATTTCGGTGATTCTGCATACTTCTCACAGAAGAATATCCAAGATTATCATAGATAATGCATGTCGTAGCTGGCAACCCCACGAAAACGAAGATATCGCGGTTTCCGCAAATCAATCGCACTGTGGATTGCTGAAAACAGCAGGAAACGTGTTTTTCGCATTCAATTGCACGAAACCAGCGGTTTCGGTGATTCTGCACACCTGTAAAAGCAGAATCATGAATTTATCACTGAAAATGCATATCTCAGCTGGAAACCCAAAGATACCAAAGATATCGCAGTTTCCGCATGTCAAACGCACTGTGGAGTTCTGAAAACACCAGGAAACGTTGTTTTTCGCATTCAGTAGCACGAAAACAGCGTTTTCGGTGATTCTGCACACTTGTAACAGCAGCTTAATGAAGACTATCACTGAAAATGCATGTCTCAGTTGGAAACCCAACGAAACCGAAGATATCGCAGTTTCCGCATGTCAAACGCACAGTGGAGTGCTGAAAACACCAGAAAACGTGTTTTTCGCATTCAATACCACGAAAACAGCGATTTGGGTGTTTCTGCACACCTGTAACAGCAGAATCATGAATTTATCACTGAAAATGCATATCTCAGTTGGAAACCCAACGAAACCGAAGATGACACAGTTTCCGCATGTCAAACGCAATGTGGAGTGCTGAATACACCAGGAAACGTGTTTTTCGCATTCAATAGCACGAAAACAGGGATTTCGGTGATTCAGCACACTTGTAACAGCAGAATCATGAATCTATCACTGAAAATGCATATCTCACTTGGAAACCCAACGAAACCGAAGATATCGCAGTTTCCGCATGTCAAACGCACAGTGGAGTGCTGAAAACACCAGAAAACGTGTTTTTCGCATTCAATAGCACGAAAACAGCGATTTGGGTGTTTCTGCACACCTGTAACAGCAGAATCATGAATTTATCACTGAAAATGCATATCTCAGCTGGAAACCCAACGACACCGTAGATATCGCGGTTTCCGCATGTCAAACGCACTGTCGAGTGCTGAAAACACCAGAAACGTGTTTTTCGCATTCAATAGCACGAAGACAGCGATTTCGGTGATTCTGCATACTTCTCACAGAAGAATATCCAAGATTATCATAGATAATGCATGTCGCAGCTGGCAACCCCACGAAAACGAAGATATCGCGGTTTCCGCAAATCAATCGGACTGTGGATTGCTGAAAACAGCAGGAAACGTGTTTTTCGCATTCATTAGCACGAAAACAGCGATTTCGGTGAATCAGCACACTTGTAACAGCAGAATCATGAATTTATCACTGAAAATGCATATCTCAGTTGGAAACCCAACGAAACCGAAGATATCGCAGATTCCGCATGTCAAACGCAATGAGGAGTGCTGAAAACACCAGGAAACGTGTTTTTCGCATTCAATAGCACGAAAACAGCGATTTCGGTGAATCAGCACACTTGTAACAGCAGAATCATGAATTTATCACTGAAAATGCATATCTCAGTTGGAAACCCAACGAAACCGAAGATGACACAGTTTCCGCATGTCAAACGCAATGTGGAGTGCTGAATACACCAGGAAACGTGTTTTTCGCATTCAATAGCACGAAAACAGCGATTTCGGTGATTCAGCACACTTGTAACAGCAGAATCATGAATTTATCACTGAAAATGCATATCTCAGTTGGAAACCCAACGAAACCGAAGATGTCACTGTTTCCGCATGTCAAACGCAATGTGGAGTGCTGAAAACACCAGAAAACGTGTTTTATGCATTCAATATCACGAAAACAGCGTTTTCGGTGATTCTGCACACTTGTAACAGCAGCATAATGAAGACTATCACTGAAAAAGCATATCTCAGCTGGAAACCCAAAGATACCAAAGATATCGCAGTTTCCGCATGTCAAACGCACTGTGGAGTTCTGAAAACACCAGGAAACGTGTTTTTCGCATTCAATTGCACGAAACCAGCGGTTTCGGTGATTCTGCACACCTGTAAAAGCAGAATCATGAATTTATCACTGAAAATGCATATCTCAGCTGGAAACCCAACGACACCGTAGATATCGCGGTTTCCTCATGTCAAACGCACTGTCGAGTGCTGAAAACACCAGAAACGTGTTTTTCGCATTCAATAGCACGAAGACAGCGATTTCGGTGATTCTGCATACTTCTCACAGAAGAATATCCAAGATTATCATAGATAATGCATGTCGTAGCTGGCAACCCCACGAAAACGAAGATATCGCGGTTTCCGCAAATCAATCGCACTGTGGATTGCTGAAAACAGCAGGAAACGTGTTTTTCGCATTCAATTGCACGAAACCAGCGGTTTCGGTGATTCTGCACACCTGTAAAAGCAGAATCATGAATTTATCACTGAAAATGCATATCTCAGCTGGAAACCCAAAGATACCAAAGATATCGCAGTTTCCGCATGTCAAACGCACTGTGGAGTTCTGAAAACACCAGGAAACGTTGTTTTTCGCATTCAGTAGCACGAAAACAGCGTTTTCGGTGATTCTGCACACTTGTAACAGCAGCATAATGAAGACTATCACTGAAAATGCATGTCTCAGTTGGAAACCCAACGAAACCGAAGATATCGCAGTTTCCGCATGTCAAACGCACAGTGGAGTGCTGAAAACACCAGAAAACGTGTTTTTCGCATTCAATACCACGAAAACAGCGATTTGGGTGTTTCTGCACACCTGTAACAGCAGAATCATGAATTTATCACTGAAAATGCATATCTCAGTTGGAAACCCAACGAAACCGAAGATGACACAGTTTCCGCATGTCAAACGCAATGTGGAGTGCTGAATACACCAGGAAACGTGTTTTTCGCATTCAATAGCACGAAAACAGCGATTTCGGTGATTCAGCACACTTGTAACAGCAGAATCATGAATCTATCACTGAAAATGCATATCTCACTTGGAAACCCAACGAAACCGAAGATGTCACTGTTTCCGCATGTCAAACGCAATGTGGAGTGCTGAAAACACCAGAAAACGTGTTTTATGCATTCAATATCACGAAAACAGCGTTTTCGGTGATTCTGCACACTTGTAACAGCAGCATAATGAAGACTATCACTGAAAAAGCATATCTCAGCTGGAAACTCAAAGATACCAAAGATATCGCAGTTTCCGCATGTCAAACGCACTGTGGAGTTCTGAAAACACCAGGAAACGTGTTTTTCGCATTCAATTGCACGAAACCAGCGGTTTCGGTGATTCTGCACACCTGTAAAAGCAGAATCATAAATTTATCACTGAAAATGCATATCTCAGCTGGAAACCCAACGACACCGTAGATATCGCGGTTTCCGCATGTCAAACGCACTGTCGAGTGCTGAAAACACCAGAAACGTGTTTTTCGCATTCAATAGCACGAAGACAGCGATTTCGGTGATTCTGCATACTTCTCACAGAAGAATATCCAAGATTATCATAGATAATGCATGTCGCAGCTGGCAACCCCACGAAAACGAAGATATCGCGGTTTCCGCAAATCAATCGCACTGCGGATTGCTGAAAACAGCAGGAAACGTGTTTTTCGCATTCAATTGCACGAAACCAGCGGTTTCGGTGATTCTGCACACCTGTAAAAGCAGAATCATGAATTTATCACTGAAAATGCGTATCTCAGCTGGAAACCCAAAGATACCAAAGATATCGCAGTTTCCGCATGTCAAACGCACTGTGGAGTTCTGAAAACACCAGGAAACGTTGTTTTACGCATTCAGTAGCACGAAAACAGCGTTTTCGGTGATTCTGCACACTTGTAACAGCAGCATAATGAAGACTATCACTGAAAATGCATGTCTCAGCTGGAAACCCAACGAAACCGAAGATATCGCAGTTTCCGCATGTCAAACGCACAGTGGAGTGCTGAAAACACCAGAAAACGTGTTTTTCGCATTCAATAGCACGAAAACAGCGATTTGGGTGTTTCTGCACACCTGTAACAGCAGAATCATGAATTTATCACTGAAAATGCATATCTCAGCTGGAAACCCAACGACACCGTAGATATCGCGGTTTCCGCATGTCAAACGCACTGTCGAGTGCTGAAAACACCAGAAACGTGTTTTTCGCATTCAATAGCACGAAGACAGCGATTTCGGTGATTCTGCATACTTCTCACAGAAGAATATCCAAGATTATCATAGATAATGCATGTCGCAGCTGGCAACCCCACGAAAACGAAGATATCGCGGTTTCCGCAAATCAATCGGACTGTGGATTGCTGAAAACAGCAGGAAACGTGTTTTTCGCATTCATTAGCACGAAAACAGCGATTTCGGTGAATCAGCACACTTGTAACAGCAGAATCATGAATTTATCACTGAAAATGCATATCTCAGTTGGAAACCCAACGAAACCGAAGATATCGCAGATTCCGCATGTCAAACGCAATGAGGAGTGCTGAAAACACCAGGAAACGTGTTTTTCGCATTCAATAGCACGAAAACAGCGATTTCGGTGAATCAGCACACTTGTAACAGCAGAATCATGAATTTATCACTGAAAATGCATATCTCAGTTGGAAACCCAACGAAACCGAAGATGACACAGTTTCCGCATGTCAAACGCAATGTGGAGTGCTGAATACACCAGGAAACGTGTTTTTCGCATTCAATAGCACGAAAACAGCGATTTCGGTGATTCAGCACACTTGTAACAGCAGAATCATGAATTTATCACTGAAAATGCATATCTCAGTTGGAAACCCAACGAAACCGAAGATGTCACTGTTTCCGCATGTCAAACGCAATGTGGAGTGCTGAAAACACCAGAAAACGTGTTTTATGCATTCAATATCACGAAAACAGCGTTTTCGGTGATTCTGCACACTTGTAACAGCAGCATAATGAAGACTATCACTGAAAAAGCATATCTCAGCTGGAAACCCAAAGATACCAAAGATATCGCAGTTTCCGCATGTCAAACGCACTGTGGAGTTCTGAAAACACCAGGAAACGTGTTTTTCGCATTCAATTGCACGAAACCAGCGGTTTCGGTGATTCTGCACACCTGTAAAAGCAGAATCATGAATTTATCACTGAAAATGCATATCTCAGCTGGAAACCCAACGACACCGTAGATATCGCGGTTTCCTCATGTCAAACGCACTGTCGAGTGCTGAAAACACCAGAAACGTGTTTTTCGCATTCAATAGCACGAAGACAGCGATTTCGGTGATACTGCATACTTCTCACAGAAGAATATCCAAGATTATCATAGATAATGCATGTCGTAGCTGGCAACCCCACGAAAACGAAGATATCGCGGTTTCCGCAAATCAATCGCACTGTGGATTGCTGAAAACAGCAGGAAACGTGTTTTTCGCATTCAATTGCACGAAACCAGCGGTTTCGGTGATTCTGCACACCTGTAAAAGCAGAATCATGAATTTATCACTGAAAATGCATATCTCAGCTGGAAACCCAAAGATACCAAAGATATCGCAGTTTCCGCATGTCAAACGCACTGTGGAGTTCTGAAAACACCAGGAAACGTTGTTTTTCGCATTCAGTAGCACGAAAACAGCGTTTTCGGTGATTCTGCACACTTGTAACAGCAGCATAATGAAGACTATCACTGAAAATGCATGTCTCAGTTGGAAACCCAACGAAACCGAAGATATCGCAGTTTCCGCATGTCAAACGCACAGTGGAGTGCTGAAAACACCAGAAAACGTGTTTTTCGCATTCAATACCACGAAAACAGCGATTTGGGTGTTTCTGCACACCTGTAACAGCAGAATCATGAATTTATCACTGAAAATGCATATCTCAGTTGGAAACCCAACGAAACCGAAGATATCGCAGATTCCGCATGTCAAACGCAATGTGGTGTGGTGAAAACACCAGGAAACGTCTTTTTCGCATTCAATAGCACGAAAACAGCGATTTCGGTGAATCAGCACACTTGTAACAGCAGAATCATGAATTTATCACTGAAAATGCATATCTCAGTTGGAAACCCAACGAAATCGAAGATATCGCAGATTCCGCATGTCAAACGCAATGAGGAGTGCTGAAAACACCAGGAAACGTGTTTTTCGCATTCAATAGCACGAAAACAGCGATTTCGGTGAATCTGCACACTTGTAACAGCAGAATCATGAATTTATCACTGAAAATGTATATCTCAGCTGGAAACCCAATTGTACCGACGATATCACAGTTTCCGCAAATCTAGCGCACTGTGGAGTGCTGAAAACACCAGGAAACGTGTTTTTCGCATTCAATTGCACGAAACCAGCGGTTTCGGTGATTCTGCACACCTGTAAAAGCAGAATCATGAATTTATCATTGAAAATGCATATCTCAGCTGGAAACCCAATTGTACCGACGATATCACAGTTTCCGCAAATCTAGCGCACTGTGGAGTGCTGAAAACACCAGGAAACGTGTTTTTCGCATTCAATTGCACGAAACCAGCGGTTTCGGTGATTCTGCACACCTGTAAAAGCAGAATCATGAATTTATCACTGAAAATGCATATCTCAGTTGGAAACCCAACGAAACCGAAGATGTCACTGTTTCCGCATGTCAAACGCAATGTGGAGTGCTGAAAACACCAGAAAACGTGTTTTATGCATTCAATATCACGAAAACAGCGTTTTCGGTGATTCTGCACACTTTTATCAGCAGCATAATGAAGACTATCACTGAAAAAGCATATCTCAGCTGGAAACCCAAAGATACCAAAGATATCGCAGTTTCCGCATGTCAAACGCACTGTGGAGTTCTGAAAACACCAGGAAACGTGTTTTTCGCATTCAATTGCACGAAACCAGCGGTTTCGGTGATTCTGCACGCCTGTAAAAGCAGAATCATGAATTTATCACTGAAAATGCATATCTCAGCTGGAAACCCAAAGATACCAAAGATATCGCAGTTTCCGCATGTCAAACGCACTGTGGAGTTCTGAAAACACCAGGAATCGTTGTTTTTCGCATTCAGTAGCACGAAAACAGCGTTTTCGGTGATTCTGCACACTTGTAACAGCAGCATAATGAAGACTATCACTGAAAATGCATGTCTCAGCTGGAAACCCAACGAAACCGAAGATATCGCAGTTTCCGCATGTCAATCGCACAGTGGAGTGCTGAAAACACCAGAAAACGTGTTTTTCGCATTCAATAGCACGAAAACAGCGATTTGGGTGTTTCTGCACACCTGTAACAGCAGAATCATGAATTTATCACTGAAAATGCATATCTCAGCTGGAAACCCAACGACACCGTAGATATCGCGGTTTCCGCATGTCAAACGCACTGTCGAGTGCTGAAAACACCAGAAACGTGTTTTTCGCATTCAATAGCACGAAGACAGCGATTTCGGTGATTCTGCATCCTTCTCACAGAAGAATATCCAAGATTATCATAGATAATGCATGTCGCAGCTGGCAACCCCACGAAAACGAAGATATCGCGGTTTCCGCAAATCAATCGCACTGTGGAATGCTGAAAACAGCAGGAAACGTGTTTTTCGCATTCATTAGCACGAAAACAGCGATTTCGGTGAATCAGCACACTTGTAACAGCAGAATCATGAATTTATCACTGAAAATGTATATCTCAGCTGGAAACCCAATTGTACCGACGATATCACAGTTTCCGCAAATCCAGCGCACTGTGGAGTGCTGAAAACACCAGGAAACGTGTTTTTCGCTTTCAATAGCACGAAAACAGCGATTTGGGTGTTTCTGCACACCTGTAACAGCAGAATCATGAATTTATCACTGAAAATGTATATCTCAGCTGGAAACCCAATTGTACCGACGAAATCACAGTTTCCGCAAATCTAGCGCACTGTGGAGTGCTGAAAACACCAGGAAACGTGTTTTTCGCTTTCAATAGCACGAAAACAGCGTTTTCGGTGAATCAGCACACTTGTAACAGCAGAATCATGAATTTATCACTGAAAATGCATATCTCAGTTGGAAACCCAACGAAACCGAAGGTATTTCTGTTTCCGCATGTCAAACGCACTGCGGAGTGCTGAAAACACCAGGAAACGTGTTTTTCGCATTCATTAGCACGAAAACAGCGATTTGGGTGTTTCTGAACACCTGTAACAGCAGAATCATGAATTTATCACTGAAAATGCATATCTCAGCTGGAAACCCAACGAAACGGTAGATATCGCGGTTTCCGCATGTCAAACGCACTGTCGAGTGCTGAAGACACCAGAAAACGTGTTTTTCGCATTCAATAGCACGAAGACAGCGATTTCGGTGATTCTGCATACTTCTCACAGAAGAATATCCGAGATTATCATAGATAATGCATGTCGCAGCTGGCAACCCCACCAAAACGAAGATATCGCGGTTTCCGCAAATCAAACGCACTGTGGAGTGCTGAAAACACCAGGAAAGGTTTTTTTCGCATTCAATAGCACGAAAACAGCGATTTCGGTGATTCAGTAAACTTGTAACAGCAGAATCATGAATTTATCACTGAAAATGCATATGTCAGATGGAAACCCAACGACACCGTAGATATCGAGGTTTCCGCATGTCAAACGCACTGTCGAGTGCTGAAAACACCAGAAACGTGTTTTTCGCATTCTATAGCACGAAGACAGCGATTTCGGTGATTCTGCATACTTCTTACAGAAGAATATCCAAGATTATCATAGATAATGCATGTCGCAGCTGGCAACCCCACGAAACCGAAGATATCGCGGTGTCCGCAAATCAAACGCACTGTGGCGTGCTGAAAACACCAGGAAACGTGTTTTTCGCATTCAATAGCACGACAACAGCGATTTCGGTGATTCAGCACACTTGTAACAGCAGAATCATGAATTTATCACTGAAACTGCATATCTCAGTTGGAAACCCAACGAAACCGAAGATGACACAGTTTCCGCATGTCAAACGCAATGTGGAGTGCTGAAAACACCAGGAAACGTGTATTTCGCATTCAATAGCACGAAAACAGCGATTTCGGTGATTCATCACACTTGTAACAGCGGAATCATGAATTTATCACTGAAAATGCATATCTCAGTTGGAAACCCAACGAAACCGAAGATGTCACTGTTTCCGCATGTCAAACGCAATGTGGAGTGCTGAAAACACCAGAAAACGTGTTTTATGCATTCAATATCACGAAAACAGCGTTTTCGGTGATTCTGCACACTTGTAACAGCAGCATAATGAAGACTATCACTGAAAATGCATATCTCAGCTGGAAACCCAAAGATACCAAAGATGTCGCAGTTTCCGCTTGTCAAACGCACTGTGGAGTTCTGAAAACACCAGGAAACGTGTTTTTCGCATTCAATTGCACGAAACCAGCGGTTTCGGTGATTCTGCACACCTGTAAAAGCAGAATCATGAATTTATCACTGAAAATGCATATCTCAGCTGGAAACCCAAAGATACCAAAGATATCGCAGTTTCCGCATGTCAAACGCACTGTGGAGTTCTGAAAACACCAGGAAACGTTGTTTTTCGCATTCAGTAGCACGAAAACAGCGTTTTCGGTGATTCTGCACACTTGTAACAGCAGCATAATGAAGACTATCACTGAAAATGCATGTCTCAGCTGGAAACCCAACGAAACCGAAGATATCGCAGTTTCCGCATGTCAAACGCACAGTGGAGTGCTGAAAACACCAGAAAACGAGTTTTTCGCATTCAATAGCACGAAAACAGCGATTTGGGTGTTTCTGCACACCTGTAACAGCAGAATCATGAATTTATCACTGAAAATGCATATCTCAGTTGGAAACCCAACGAAACCGAAGATATCGCAGATTCCGCATGTCAAACGCAATAAGGAGTGCTGAAAACACCAGGAAACGTGTTTTATGCATTCAATATCACGAAAACAGCGGTTTCGGTGATTCTGCACACTTGTAACAGCAGCATAATGAAGACTATCACTGAAAATGCATATCTCAGCTGGAAACCCAACGACACCGTCGATATCGCGGTTTCCGCATGTCAAACGCACTGTCGAGTGCTGAAAACACCAGAAAACGTGCTTTTCGCATTCAATAGCACGAAAACAGCGATTTGGGTGTTTCTGCACACCTGTAACAGCAGAATCATGAATTTATCACTGAAAATGCATATCTCAGTTGGAAACCCAACGAAACCGAAGATATCGCAGATTCCGCATGTCAAACGCAATAAGGAGTGCTGAAAACACCAGGAAACGTGTTTTATGCATTCAATATCACGAAAACAGCGGTTTCGGTGATTCTGCACACTTGTAACAGCAGGATAATGAAGATTATCACTGAAAATGCATAACTCAGCTGGAAACCCAACTATACCGAAGGTATTTCTGTTTCCGCATGTCAAACGCACTGCGGAGTGCTGATAACCCCAGGAAACGTGTTTTTCGCATTCATTAGCACGAAAACAGCGATTTGGGTGTTTCAGCACACCTGTAACAGCAGAATCATGAATTTATCACTGAAAATGCATATCTCAGCTGGAAACCCAACGAAACCGAAGATATCGCAGATTCCGCATGTCAAACGCAATAAGGAGTGCTGAAAACACCAGGAAACGTGTTTTATGCATTCAATATCACGAAAACAGCGGTTTCGGTGATTCTGCACACTTGTAACAGCAGCATAATGAAGACTATCACTGAAAATGCATATCTCAGCTGGAAACCCAACGACACCGTAGATATCGCGGTTTCCGCATGTCAAACGCACTGTCGAGTGCTGAAAACACCAGAAACGTGTTTTTCGCATTCAATAGCACGAAGACAGCGATTTCGGTGATTCTGCATCCTTCTCACAGAAGAATATCCAAGATTATCATAGATAATGCATGTCGCAGCTGGCAACCCCACGAAAACGAAGATATCGCGGTTTCCGCAAATCAATCGCACTGTGGAATGCTGAAAACAGCAGGAAACGTGTTTTTCGCATTCATTAGCACGAAAACAGCGATTTCGGTGAATCAGCACACTTGTAACAGCAGAATCATGAATTTATCACTGAAAATGCATATCTCAGTTGGAAACCCAACGAAACCGAAGATATCGCAGATTCCGCATGTCAAACGCAATGAGGAGTGCTGAAAACACCAGGAAACGTGTTTTTCGCATTCAATAGCACGAAAACAGCGATTTCGGTGATTCTGCACACTTGTAACAGCAGAATCATGAATTTATCACTGAAAATGTATATCTCAGCTGGAAACCCAATTGTACCGACGATATCACAGTTTCCGCAAATCCAGCGCACTGTGGAGTGCTGAAAACACCAGGAAACGTGTTTTTCGCTTTCAATAGCACGAAAACAGCGATTTGGGTGTTTCTGCACACCTGTAACAGCAGAATCATGAATTTATCACTGAAAATGTATATCTCAGCTGGAAACCCAATTGTACCGACGAAATCACAGTTTCCGCAAATCTAGCGCACTGTGGAGTGCTGAAAACACCAGGAAACGTGTTTTTCGCTTTCAATAGCACGAAAACAGCGTTTTCGGTGAATCAGCACACTTGTAACAGCAGAATCATGAATTTATCACTGAAAATGCATATCTCAGTTGGAAACCCAACGAAACCGAAGGTATTTCTGTTTCCGCATGTCAAACGCACTGCGGAGTGCTGAAAACACCAGGAAACGTGTTTTTCGCATTCATTAGCACGAAAACAGCGATTTGGGTGTTTCTGCACACCTGTAACAGCAGAATCATGAATTTATCACTGAAAATGCATATGTCAGATGGAAACCCAACGACACCGTAGATATCGCGGTTTCCGCATGTCAAACGCACTGTCGAGTGCTGAAAACACCAGAAACGTGTTTTTCGCATTCTATAGCACGAAGACAGCGATTTCGGTGATTCTGCATACTTCTCACAGAAGAATATCCAAGATTATCATAGATAATGCATGTCGCAGCTGGCAACCCCACGAAACCGAAGATATCGCGGTGTCCGCAAATCAAACGCACTGTGGCGTGCTGAAAACACCAGGAAACGTGTTTTTCGCATTCAATAGCACGACAACAGCGATTTCGGTGATTCAGCACACTTGTAACAGCAGAATCATGAATTTATCACTGAAACTGCATATCTCAGTTGGAAACCCAACGAAACCGAAGATGACACAGTTTCCGCATGTCAAACGCAATGTGGAGTGCTGAAAACACCAGGAAACGTGTATTTCGCATTCAATAGCACGAAAACAGCGATTTCGGTGATTCATCACACTTGTAACAGCGGAATCATGAATTTATCACTGAAAATGCATATCTCAGTTGGAAACCCAACGAAACCGAAGATGTCACTGTTTCCGCATGTCAAACGCAATGTGGAGTGCTGAAAACACCAGAAAACGTGTTTTATGCATTCAATATCACGAAAACAGCGTTTTCGGTGATTCTGCACACTTGTAACAGCAGCATAATGAAGACTATCACTGAAAATGCATATCTCAGCTGGAAACCCAAAGATACCAAAGATATCGCAGTTTCCGCTTGTCAAACGCACTGTGGAGTTCTGAAAACACCAGGAAACGTGTTTTTCGCATTCATTAGCACGAAAACAGCGATTTGGGTGTTTCTGCACACCTGTAACAGCAGAATCATGAATTTATCACTGAAAATGCATATCTCAGCTGGAAACCCAACGAAACCGAAGATATCGCAGATTCCGCATGTCAAACGCAATAAGGAGTGCTGAAAACACCAGGAAACGTGTTTTATGCATTCAATATCACGAAAACAGCGGTTTCGGTGATTCTGCACACTTGTAACAGCAGCATAATGAAGACTATCACTGAAAATGCATATCTCAGCTGGAAACCCAACGACACCGTAGATATCGCGGTTTCCGCATGTCAAACGCACTGTCGAGTGCTGAAAACACCAGAAACGTGTTTTTCGCATTCAATAGCACGAAGACAGCGATTTCGGTGATTCTGCATCCTTCTCACAGAAGAATATCCAAGATTATCATAGATAATGCATGTCGCAGCTGGCAACCCCACGAAAACGAAGATATCGCGGTTTCCGCAAATCAATCGCACTGTGGAATGCTGAAAACAGCAGGAAACGTGTTTTTCGCATTCATTAGCACGAAAACAGCGATTTCGGTGAATCAGCACACTTGTAACAGCAGAATCATGAATTTATCACTGAAAATGCATATCTCAGTTGGAAACCCAACGAAACCGAAGATATCGCAGATTCCGCATGTCAAACGCAATGAGGAGTGCTGAAAACACCAGGAAACGTGTTTTTCGCATTCAATAGCACGAAAACAGCGATTTCGGTGATTCTGCACACTTGTAACAGCAGAATCATGAATTTATCACTGAAAATGTATATCTCAGCTGGAAACCCAATTGTACCGACGATATCACAGTTTCCGCAAATCCAGCGCACTGTGGAGTGCTGAAAACACCAGGAAACGTGTTTTTCGCTTTCAATAGCACGAAAACAGCGATTTGGGTGTTTCTGCACACCTGTAACAGCAGAATCATGAATTTATCACTGAAAATGTATATCTCAGCTGGAAACCCAATTGTACCGACGAAATCACAGTTTCCGCAAATCTAGCGCACTGTGGAGTGCTGAAAACACCAGGAAACGTGTTTTTCGCTTTCAATAGCACGAAAACAGCGTTTTCGGTGAATCAGCACACTTGTAACAGCAGAATCATGAATTTATCACTGAAAATGCATATCTCAGTTGGAAACCCAACGAAACCGAAGGTATTTCTGTTTCCGGATGTCAAACGCACTGCGGAGTGCTGAAAACACCAGGAAACGTGTTTTTCGCATTCATTAGCACGAAAACAGCGATTTGGGTGTTTCTGCACACCTGTAACAGCAGAATCATGAATTTATCACTGAAAATGCATATCTCAGCTGGAAACCCAACGAAACGGTAGATATCGCGGTTTCCGCATGTCAAACGCACTGTCGAGTGCTGAAGACACCAGAAAACGTGTTTTTCGCATTCAATAGCACGAAGACAGCGATTTCGGTGATTCTGCATACTTCTCACAGAAGAATATCCGAGATTATCATAGATAATGCATGTCGCAGCTGGCAACCCCACGAAAACGAAGATATCGCGGTTTCCGCAAATCAAACGCACTGTGGAGTGCTGAAAACACCAGGAAACGTGTTTTTCGCATTCAATAGCACGAAAACAGCGATTTCGGTGAGTCAGTAAACTTGTAACAGCAGAATCATGAATTTATCACTGAAAATGCATATGTCAGATGGAAACCCAACGACACCGTAGATATCGCGGTTTCCGCATGTCAAACGCACTGTCGAGTGCTGAAAACACCAGAAACGTGTTTTTCGCATTCTATAGCACGAAGACAGCGATTTCGGTGATTCTGCATACTTCTCACAGAAGAATATCCAAGATTATCATAGATAATGCATGTCGCAGCTGGCAACCCCACGAAACCGAAGATATCGCGGTGTCCGCAAATCAAACGCACTGTGGCGTGCTGAAAACACCAGGAAACGTGTTTTTCGCATTCAATAGCACGACAACAGCGATTTCGGTGATTCAGCACACTTGTAACAGCAGAATCATGAATTTATCACTGAAACTGCATATCTCAGTTGGAAACCCAACGAAACCGAAGATGACACAGTTTCCGCATGTCAAACGCAATGTGGAGTGCTGAAAACACCAGGAAACGTGTATTTCGCATTCAATAGCACGAAAACAGCGATTTCGGTGATTCATCACACTTGTAACAGCGGAATCATGAATTTATCACTGAAAATGCATATCTCAGTTGGAAACCCAACGAAACCGAAGATGTCACTGTTTCCGCATGTCAAACGCAATGTGGAGTGCTGAAAACACCAGAAAACGTGTTTTATGCATTCAATATCACGAAAACAGCGTTTTCGGTGATTCTGCACACTTGTAACAGCAGCATAATGAAGACTATCACTGAAAATGCATATCTCAGCTGGAAACCCAAAGATACCAAAGATATCGCAGTTTCCGCTTGTCAAACGCACTGTGGAGTTCTGAAAACACCAGGAAACGTGTTTTTCGCATTCAATTGCACGAAACCAGCGGTTTCGGTGATTCTGCACACCTGTAAAAGCAGAATCATGAATTTATCACTGAAAATGCATATCTCAGCTGGAAACCCAAAGATACCAAAGATATCGCAGTTTCCGCATGTCAAACGCACAGTGGAGTGCTGAAAACACCAGAAAACGAGTTTTTCGCATTCAATAGCACGAAAACAGCGATTTGGGTGTTTCTGCACACCTGTAACAGCAGAATCATGAATTTATCACTGAAAATGCATATCTCAGTTGGAAACCCAACGAAACCGAAGATATCGCAGATTCCGCATGTCAAACGCAATAAGGAGTGCTGAAAACACCAGGAAACGTGTTTTATGCATTCAATATCACGAAAACAGCGGTTTCGGTGATTCTGCACACTTGTAACAGCAGCATAATGAAGACTATCACTGAAAATGCATATCTCAGCTGGAAACCCAACGACACCGTCGATATCGCGGTTTCCGCATGTCAAACGCACTGTCGAGTGCTGAAAACACCAGAAAACGTGCTTTTCGCATTCAATAGCACGAAAACAGCGATTTGGGTGTTTCTGCACACCTGTAACAGCAGAATCATGAATTTATCACTGAAAATGCATATCTCAGTTGGAAACCCAACGAAACCGAAGATATCGCAGATTCCGCATGTCAAACGCAATAAGGAGTGCTGAAAACACCAGGAAACGTGTTTTATGCATTCAATATCACGAAAACAGCGGTTTCGGTGATTCTGCACACTTGTAACAGCAGGATAATGAAGATTATCACTGAAAATGCATAACTCAGCTGGAAACCCAACTATACCGAAGGTATTTCTGTTTCCGCATGTCAAACGCACTGCGGAGTGCTGATAACACCAGGAAACGTGTTTTTCGCATTCATTAGCACGAAAACAGCGATTTGGGTGTTTCTGCACACCTGTAACAGCAGAATCATGAATTTATCACTGAAAATGCATATCTCAGCTGGAAACCCAACGAAACGGTAGATATCGCGGTTTCCGCATGTCAAACGCACTGTCGAGTGCTGAAATCAGCAGAAAACGTGTTTTTCGCATTCAATAGCACGAAGAGAGCGATTTCGGAGATTCTGCATACTTCTCACAGAAGAATATCCAAGATTATCATAGATAATGCATGTCGCAGCTGGCAACCCCACGAAAACGAAGATATCGCGGTTTCCGCAAATCAAACGCACTGTGGAGTGCTGAAAACACCAGGAAACGTGTTTTTCGCATTCAATAGCACGAATACAGCGATTTGGGTGTTTCTGCACACCTGTAACAGCAGAATCATGAATTTATCACTGAAAATGCATATCTCAGCTGGAAACCCAAAGATACCAAAGATATCGCAGTTTCCGCATGTCCAACGCACTGTCGAGTGCTGAAAACACGAGAAAACGTGTTTTTCGCATTCAATAGCACGAAACCAGCGATTTCGGTGATTCTGCACACTTGTAACAGCAGGAATGTGATGTCTATCACTGAGAATGCATATCTCAGCTGGAAACCCAAAGATACCAAAGATATCGCAGTTTCGCATGTCAAACGCACTGTGGAGTGCTGAAAACACCAGAAAACGTGTTTTATGCATTCAATATCACGAAAACAGCGTTTTCGGTGATTCTGCACACTTGTAACAGCAGCATAATGAAGACTATCACTGAAAATGCATATCTCATCTGGAAACCCAAAGATACCAAAGATATCGCAGTTTCCGCATGTCAAACGCACTGTGGAGTTCTGAAAACACCAGGAAACGTGTTTTTCGCATTCAATTGCACGAAACCAGCGGTTTCGGTGATTCTGCACACCTGTAAAAGCATAATCATGAATTTATCACTGAAAATGCATATCTCAGCTGGAAACCCAAAGATACCAAAGATATCGCAGTTTCCGCATGTCAAACGCACTGTGGAGTGCTGAAAACACCAGAAAACGTGTTTTATGCATTCAATATCACAAAAACAGCGGTTTCGGTGATTCTGCACACTTGTAACAGCAGCATAATGAAGACTATCACTGAAAATGCATATCTCAGCTGGAAACCCAACTATACCGAAGATATTTCTGTTTCCGCATGTCAAACGCACTGCGGAGTGCTGAAAACACCAGGAAACGTGTTTTTTGCATTCAGTAGCACGAAACCTGCGATTTCGGTGATTCTGCACACCTGTAACAGCAGAATCATGAATGTATCACTGAAAATGCATATCTCAGCTGGAAACCCAACGAAACCGAGGAAATCAGAGTTTCCGCATGTCAAACGCAATGTGGAGTGCTGAAAACACCAGGAAACGTGTTTTTCGCATTCAATAGCACGAAAACAGCGATTTGGGTGTTTCTGCACACTTGTAACAGCAGGAATGTGATGTCTATCACTGAGAATGCATATCTCAGCTGGAAACCCAACTATACCGAAGATATTTGTGTTTCCGCATGTCAAACGCACTGCGGAGTGCTGAAAACACCGGGAAACGTGTTTTTCGCATTCAATAGCACGAAGACAGCGATTTCGGTGATTCTGCATCCTTCTCACAGAAGAATATCCAAGATTATCATAGATAATGCATGTCGCAGCTGGCAACCCCACGAAAACGAAGATATCGCGGTTTCCGCAAATCAATCGCACTGTGGATTGCTGAAAACAGCAGGAAACGTGTTTTTCGCATTCAATTGCACGAAACCAGCGGTTTCGGTGATTCTGCACACCTGTAAAAGCAGAATCATGAATTTATCACTGAAAATGCATATCTCAGTTGGAAACCCAACGAAACCGAAGATATCGCAGATTCCGCATGTCAAACGCAATGAGGAGTGCTGAAAACACCAGGAAACGTGTTTTTCGCATTCAATAGCACGAAAACAGCGATTTCGGTGAATCAGCACACTTGTAACAGCAGAATCATGAATTTATCACTGAAAATGCATATCTCAGTTGGAAACCCAACGAAACCGAAGATGACACAGTTTCCGCATGTCAAACGCAATGTGGAGTGCTGAATACACCAGGAAACGTGTTTTTCGCATTCAATAGCACGAAAACAGCGATTTCGGTGATTCAGCACACTTGTAACAGCAGAATCATGAATTTATCACTGAAAATGCATGTCTCAGCTGGAAACCCAACGAAACCGAAGATATCGCAGTTTCGGCATGTCAAACGCACAGTGGAGTGCTGAAAACACCAGAAAACGTGTTTTTCGCATTCAATAGCACGAAAACAGCGATTTGGGTGTTTCTGCACAGCTGTAACAGCAGAATCATGAATTTATCACTGAAAATGCATATCTCAGCTGGAAACCCAACGACACCGTAGATATCGCGGTTTCCGCATGTCAAACGCACTGTCGAGTGCTGACAACACCAGAAACGTGTTTTTCGCATTCAATAGCACGAAGACAGCGATTTCGGTGATTCTGCATTCTTCTCACAGAAGAATATCCAAGATTATCATAGATAATGCATGTCGCAGCTGGCAACCCCACGAAAACGAAGATATCGCGGTTTCCGCAAATCAATCGCACTGTGGATTGCTGAAAACAGCAGGAAACGTGTTTTTCGCATTCATTAGCACGAAAACAGCGATTTCGGTGAATCAGCACACTTGTAACAGCAGAATCATGAATTTATCACTGAAAATGCATATCTCAGTTGGAAACCCAACGAAACCGAAGATATCGCAGATTCCGCATGTCAAACGCAATGAGGAGTGCTGAAAACACCAGGAAACGTGTTTTTCGCATTCAATAGCACGAAAACAGCGATTTCGGTGAATCAGCACACTTGTAACAGCAGAATCATGAATTTATCACTGAAAATGCATATCTCAGTTGGAAACCCAACGAAACCGAAGATGACACAGTTTCCGCATGTCAAACGCAATGTGGAGTGCTGAATACACCAGGAAACGTGTTTTTCGCATTCAATAGCACGAAAACAGCGATTTCGGTGATTCAGCACACTTGTAACAGCAGAATCATGAATTTATCACTGAAAATGCATACCTCAGTTGGAAACCCAACGAAACCGAAGATGTCACTGTTTCCGCATGTCAAACGGAATGTGGAGTGCTGAAAACACCAGAAAACGTGTTTTATGCATTCAATATCACGAAAACAGCGTTTTCGGTGATTCTGCACACTTGTAACAGCAGCATAATGAAGACTATCACTGAAAAAGCATATCTCAGCTGGAAACCCAAAGATACCAAAGATATCGCAGTTTCCGCATGTCAAACGCACTGTGGAGTTCTGAAAACACCAGGAAACGTGTTTTTCGCATTCAATTGCACGAAACCAGCGGTTTCGGTGATTCTGCACACCTGTAAAAGCAGAATCATGAATTTATCACTGAAAATGCATATCTCAGCTGGAAACCCAACGACACCGTAGATATCGCGGTTTCCTCATGTCAAACGCACTGTCGAGTGCTGAAAACACCAGAAACGTGTTTTTCGCATTCAATAGCACGAAGACAGCGATTTCGGTGATTCTGCATTCTTCTCACAGAAGAATATCCAAGATTATCATAGATAATGCATGTCGCAGCTGGCAACCCCACGAAAACGAAGATATCGCGGTTTCCGCAAATCAATCGCACTGTGGATTGCTGAAAACAGCAGGAAACGTGTTTTTCGCATTCAATTGCACGAAACCAGCGGTTTCGGTGATTCTGCACACCTGTAAAAGCAGAATCATGAATTTATCACTGAAAATGCATATCTCAGCTGGAAACCCAAAGATACCAAAGATATCGCAGTTTCCGCATGTCAAACGCACTGTGGAGTTCTGAAAACACCAGGAAACGTTGTTTTTCGCATTCAGTAGCACGAAAACAGCGTTTTCGGTGATTCTGCACACTTGTAACAGCAGCATAATGAAAACTATCACTGAAAATGCATGTCTCAGTTGGAAACCCAACGAAACCGAAGATATCGCAGTTTCCGCATGTCAAACGCACAGTGGAGTGCTGAAAACACCAGAAAACGTGTTTTTCGCATTCAATAGCACGAAAACAGCGATTTGGGTGTTTCTGCACACCTGTAACAGCAGAATCATGAATTTATCACTGAAAATGCATATCTCAGTTGGAAACCCAACGAAACCGAAGATATCGCAGATTCCGCATGTCAAACGCAATGAGGAGTGGTGAAAACACCAGGAAACGTGTTTTTCGCATTCAATAGCACGAAAACAGCGATTTCGGTGAATCAGCACACTTGTAACAGCAGAATCATGAATTTATCACTGAAAATGCATATCTCAGTTGGAAACCCAACGAAATCGAAGATATCGCAGATTCCGCATGTCAAACGCAATGAGGAGTGCTGAAAACACCAGAAACGTGTTTTTCGCATTCAATAGCACGAAGACAGCGATTTCGGTGATTCTGTATACTTCTCACAGAAGAATATCCGAGATTATCATAGATAATGCATGTCGCAGCTGGCAACCCCACGAAAACGAAGATATCGCGGTTTCCGCAAATCAAACGCACTGTGGAGTGCTGAAAACACCAGGAAACGTGTTTTTCGCATTCAATAGCACGAAAACAGCGATTTCGGTGATTCAGTAAACTTGTCACAGCAGAATCATGAATTTATCACTGAAAATGCATATGTCAGATGGAAACCCAACGACACCGTAGATATCGCGGTTTCCGCATGTCAAACGCACTGTCGAGTGCTGAAAACACCAGAAACGTGTTTTTCGCATTCTATAGCACGAAGACAGCGATTTCGGTGATTCTGCATACTTCTCACAGAAGAATATCCAAGATTATCATAGATAATGCATGTCGCAGCTGGCAACCCCACGAAACCGAAGATATCGCGGTGTCCGCAAATCAAACGCACTGTGGCGTGCTGAAAACACCAGGAAACGTGTATTTCGCATTCAATAGCACGAAAACAGCGATTTCGGTGATTCATCACACTTGTAACAGCGGAATCATGAATTTATCACTGAAAATGCATATCTCAGTTGGAAACCCAACGAAACCGAAGATGTCACTGCTTCCGCATGTCAAACGCAATGTGGAGTGCTGAAAACACCAGAAAACGTGTTTTATGCATTCAATATCACGAAAACAGCGTTTTCGGTGATTCTGCACACTTGTAACAGCAGCATAATGAAGACTATCACTGAAAATGCATATCTCAGCTGGAAACCCAAAGATACCAAAGATATCGCAGTTTCCGCTTGTCAAACGCACTGTGGAGTTCTGAAAACACCAGGAAACGTGTTTTTCGCATTCAATTGCACGAAACCAGCGGTTTCGGTGATTCTGCACACCTGTAAAAGCAGAATCATGAATTTATCACTGAAAATGCATATCTCAGCTGGAAACCCAAAGATACCACAGATATCGCAGTTTCCGCATGTCAAACGCACAGTGGAGTGCTGAAAACACCAGAAAACGAGTTTTTCGCATTCAATAGCACGAAAACAGCGATTTGGGTGTTTCTGCACACCTTTAACAGCAGAATCATGAATTTATCACTGAAAATGCATATCTCAGTTGGAAACCCAACGAAACCGAAGATATCGCAGATTCCGCATGTCAAACGCAATAAGGAGTGCTGAAAACACCAGGAAACGTGTTTTATGCATTCAATATCACGAAAACAGCGGTTTCGGTGATTCTGCACACTTGTAACAGCAGCATAATGAAGACTATCACTGAAAATGCATATCTCAGCTGGAAACCCAACGACACCGTCGATATCGCGGTTTCCGCATGTCAAACGCACTGTCGAGTGCTGAAAACACCAGAAAACGTGCTTTTCGCATTCAATAGCACGAAAACAGCGATTTGGGTGTTTCTGCACACTTGTAACAGCAGGAATGTGATGTCTATCACTGAGAATGCATATCTCAGCTGGAAACCCAACTATACCGAAGATATTTGTGTTTCCGCATGTCAAACGCACTGCGGAGTGCTGAAAACACCGGGAAACGTGTTTTTCGCATTCAATTGCACGAAACCAGCGGTTTCGGTGATTCTGCACACCTGTAAAAGCAGAATCATGAATTTATCACTGAAAATGCATATCTCAGTTGGAAACCCAACGAAACCGAAGATATCGCAGTTTCCGCATGTCAAACGCACTGTGGAGTTCTGAAAACACCAGGAAACGTTTTTCGCATTCAGTAGCACGAAAACAGCGTTTTCGGTGATTCTGCACAGTTGTAACAGCAGCATAATGAAGACTATCACTGAAAATGCATGTCTCAGCTGGAAACCCAACGAAACCGAAGATTTCGCAGTTTCGGCATGTCAAACGCACAGTGGAGTGCTGAAAACACCAGAAAACGTGTTTTTCGCATTCAATAGCACGAAAACAGCGATTTGGGTGTTTCTGCACAGCTGTAACAGCAGAATCATGAATTTATCACTGAAAATGCATATCTCAGCTGGAAACCCAACGACACCGTAGATATCGCGGTTTCCGCATGTCAAACGCACTGTCGAGTGCTGACAACACCAGAAACGTGTTTTTCGCATTCAATAGCACGAAGACAGCGATTTCGGTGATTCTGCATACTTCTCACAGAAGAATATCCAAGATTATCATAGATAATGCATGTCGCAGCTGGCAACCCCACGAAAACGAAGATATCGCGGTTTCCGCAAATCAATCGCACTGTGGATTGCTGAAAACAGCAGGAAACGTGTTATTCGCATTCATTAGCACGAAAACAGCGATTTCGGTGAATCAGCACACTTGTAACAGCAGAATCATGAATTTATCACTGAAAATGCATATCTCAGTTGGAAACCCAACGAAACCGAAGATATCGCAGATTCCGCATGTCAAACGCAATGAGGAGTGCTGAAAACACCAGGAAACGTGTTTTTCGCATTCAATAGCACGAAAACAGCGATTTCGGTGAATCAGCACACTTGTAACAGCAGAATCATGAATTTATCACTGAAAATGCATATCTCAGTTGGAAACCCAACGAAACCGAAGATGACACAGTTTCCGCATGTCAAACGCAATGTGGAGTGCTGAATACACCAGGAAACGTGTTTTTCGCATTCAATAGCACGAAAACAGCGATTTCGGTGATTCAGCACACTTGTAACAGCAGAATCATAAATTTATCACTGAAAATGCATACCTCAGTTGGAAACCCAACGAAACCGAAGATGTCACTGTTTCCGCATGTCAAACGGAATGTGGAGTGCTGAAAACACCAGAAAACGTGTTTTATGCATTCAATATCACGAAAACAGCGTTTTCGGTGATTCTGCACACTTGTAACAGCAGCATAATGAAGACTATCACTGAAAAAGCATATCTCAGCTGGAAACCCAAAGATACCAAAGATATCGCAGTTTCCGCATGTCAAACGCACTGTGGAGTTCTGAAAACACCAGGAAACGTGTTTTTCGCATTCAATTGCACGAAACCAGCGGTTTCGGTGATTCTGCACACCTGTAAAAGCAGAATCATGAATTTATCACTGAAAATGCATATCTCAGCTGGAAACCCAACGACACCGTAGATATCGCGGTTTCCTCATGTCAAACGCACTGTCGAGTGCTGAAAACACCAGAAACGTGTTTTTCGCATTCAATAGCACGAAGACAGCGATTTCGGTGATTCTGCATTCTTCTCACAGAAGAATATCCAAGATTATCATAGATAATGCATGTCGCAGCTGGCAACCCCACGAAAACGAAGATATCGCGGTTTCCGCATATCAATCGCACTGTGGATTGCTGAAAACAGCAGGAAACGTGTTTTTCGCATTCAATTGCACGAAACCAGCGGTTTCGGTGATTCTGCACACCTGTAAAAGCAGAATCATGAATTTATCACTGAAAATGCATATCTCAGCTGGAAACCCAAAGATACCAAAGATATCGCAGTTTCCGCATGTCAAACGCACTGTGGAGTTCTGAAAACACCAGGAAACGTTGTTTTTCGCATTCAGTAGCACGAAAACAGCGTTTTCGGTGATTCTGCACACTTGTAACAGCAGCATAATGAAGACTATCACTGAAAATGCATGTCTCAGTTGGAAACCCAACGAAACCGAAGATATCGCAGTTTCCGCATGTCAAACGCACAGTGGAGTGCTGAAAACACCAGAAAACGTGTTTTTCGCATTCAATAGCACGAAAACAGCGATTTGGGTGTTTCTGCACACCTGTAACAGCAGAATCATGAATTTATCACTGAAAATGCATATCTCAGTTGGAAACCCAACGAAACCGAAGATATCGCAGATTCCGCATGTCAAACGCAATGAGGAGTGGTGAAAACACCAGGAAACGTGTTTTTCGCATTCAATAGCACGAAAACAGCGATTTCGGTGAATCAGCACACTTGTAACAGCAGAATCATGAATTTATCACTGAAAATGCATATCTCAGTTGGAAACCCAACGAAATCGAAGATATCGCAGATTCCGCATGTCAAACGCAATGAGGAGTGCTGAAAACACCAGAAACGTGTTTTTCGCATTCAATAGCACGAAGACAGCGATTTCGGTGATTCTGTATACTTCTCACAGAAGAATATCCGAGATTATCATAGATAATGCATGTCGCAGCTGGCAACCCCACGAAAACGAAGATATCGCGGTGTCCGCAAATCAAACGCACTGTGGCGTGCTGAAAACACCAGGAAACGTGTTTTTCGCATTCAATAGCACGACAACAGCGATTTCGGTGATTCATCACACTTGTAACAGCAGAATCATGAATTTATCACTGAAACTGCATATCTCAGTTGGAAACCCAACGAAACCGAAGATGACACAGTTTCCGCATGTCAAACGCAATGTGGAGTGCTGAAAACACCAGGAAACGTGTATTTCGCATTCAATAGCACGAAAACAGCGATTTCGGTGATTCAGCACACTTGTAACAGCAGAATCATGAATTTATCACTGAAAATGCATATCTCAGTTGGAAACCCAACGAAACCGAAGATGTCACTGTTTCCGCATGTCAAACGCAATGTGGAGTGCTGAAAACACCAGAAAACGTGTTTTATGCATTCAATGTCACGAAAACAGCGTTTTCGGTGATTCTGCACACTTGTAACAGCAGCATAATGAAGACTATCACTGAAAATGCATATCTCAGCTGGAAACCCAAAGATACCAAAGATATCGCAGTTTCCGCTTGTCAAACGCACTGTGGAGTTCTGAAAACACCAGGAAACGTGTTTTTCGCATTCAATTGCACGAAACCAGCGGTTTCGGTGATTCTGCACACCTGTAAAAGCAGAATCATGAATTTATCACTGAAAATGCATATCTCAGCTGGAAACCCAATTGTACCGACGATATCACAGTTTCCGCAAATCTAGCGCACTGTGGAGTGCTGAAAACACCAGAAAACGTGTTTTTCGCATTCAATTGCACGAAACCAGCGGTTTCGGTGATTCTGCACACCTGTAAAAGCAGAATCATGAATTTATCATTGAAAATGCATATCTCAGCTGGAAACCCAATTGTACCGACGATATCACAGTTTCCGCAAATCTAGCGCACTGTGGAGTGCTGAAAACACCAGGAAACGTGTTTTTCGCATTCAATTGCACGAAACCAGCGGTTTCGGTGATTCTGCACACCTGTAAAAGCAGAATCATGAATTTATCACTGAAAATGCATATCTCAGTTGGAAACCCAACGAAACCGAAGATGTCACTGTTTCCGCATGTCAAACGCAATGTGGAGTGCTGAAAACACCAGAAAACGTGTTTTATGCATTCAATATCACGAAAACAGCGTTTTCGGTGATTCTGCACACTTGTAACAGCAGCATAATGAAGACTATCACTGAAAAAGCATATCTCAGCTGGAAACCCAAAGATACCAAAGATATCGCAGTTTCCGCATGTCAAACGCACTGTGGAGTTCTGAAAACACCAGGAAACGTGTTTTTCGCATTCAATTGCACGAAACCAGCGGTTTCGGTGATTCTGCACGCCTGTAAAAGCAGAATCATGAATTTATCACTGAAAATGCATATCTCAGCTGGAAACCCAAAGATACCAAAGATATCGCGGTTTCCGCATGTCAAACGCACTGTCGAGTGCTGAAAACACCAGAAACGTGTTTTTCGCATTCAATAGCACGAAGACAGCGATTTCGGTGATTCTGCATACTTCTCACAGAAGAATATCCAAGATTATCATAGATAATGCATGTCGCAGCTGGCAACCCCACGAAAACGAAGATATCGCGGTTTCCGCAAATCAATCGCACTGTGGATTGCTGAAAACAGCAGGAAACGTGTTTTTCGCATTCATTAGCACGAAAACAGCGATTTCGGTGAATCAGCACACTTGTAACAGCAGAATCATGAATTTATCACTGAAAATGCATATCTCAGTTGGAAACCCAACGAAACCGACGAAATCACAGTTTCCGCAAATCTAGCGCACTGTGGAGAGCTGAAAACACCAGGAAACGTGTTTTTCGCTTTCAATAGCACGAAAACAGCGTTTTCGGTGAATCAGCACACTTGTAACAGCAGAATCATGAATTTATCACTGAAAATGTATATCTCAGCTGGAAACCCAATTGTACCGACGATATCACAGTTTCCGCAAATCCAGCGTACTGTGGAGTGCTGAAAACACCAGGAAACGTGTTTTTCGCTTTCAATAGCACGAAAACAGCGATTTGGGTATTTCTGCACACCTGTAACAGCAGAATCATGAATTTATCACTGAAAATGTATATCTCAGCTGGAAACCCAATTGTACCGACGAAATCACAGTTTCCGCAAATCTAGCGCACTGTGGAGTGCTGAAAACAGCAGGAAACGTGTTTTTCGCATTCATTAGCACGAAAACAGCGATTTCGGTGAATCAGCACACTTGTAACAGCAGAATCATGAATTTATCACTGAAAATGCATATCTCAGTTGGAAACCCAACGAAACCGAAGATATCGCAGATTCCGCATGTCAAACGCACTGTCGAGTGCTGAAAACACCAGAAACGTGTTTTTCGCATTCAATAGCACGAAGACAGCGATTTCGGTGATTCTGCATACTTCTCACAGAAGAATATCCAAGATTATCATAGATAATGCATGTCGCAGCTGGCAACCCCACGAAAACGAAGATATCGCAGATTCCGCATGTCAAACGCACTGCAGAGTGCTGAAAACACCAGGAAACGGGTTTTTCGCATTCAATAGCACGAAAACAGCGATTTCGGTGATTCTGCAAACTTGAAACAGCAGAATCATGAATTTATCACTGAAAATGCATATCTCAGCTGGAAACCCAACGAAACCGAAGATATCGCGGTTTCCGCATGTCAAACGCACTGTCGAGTGCTGAAATCACCAGAAAACGTGTTTTTCGCATTCAATAGCACGAAAACAGCGATTTCGGTGATTCTGCACACCTGTAAAAGCAGAATCATGAATTTATCACTGAAAATGCATATCTCAGCTGGAAACCCAAAGATACCAAAGATATCGCAGTTTCCGCATGTCAAACGCACTGTGGAGTGCTGAAAACACCAGAAAACGTGTTTTATGCATTCAATATCACGAAAACAGCGGTTTCGGTGATTCAGCACACTTGTAACAGCAGGATAATGAAGATTATCACTGAAAATGCATAACTCAGCTGGAAACCCAACTATACCGAAGGTATTTCTGTTTCCGCATGTCAAACGCACTGCGGAGTGCTGAAAACACCAGGAAACGTGTTTTTCGCATTCATTAGCACGAAAACAGCGATTTGGGTGTTTCTGCACACCTGTAACAGCAGAATCATGAATTTATCACTGAAAATGCATATCTCAGCTGGAAACCCAACGAAACGGTAGATATCGCGGATTCCGCATGTCAAACGCACTGTCGAGTGCTGAAGACACCAGAAAACGTGTTTTTCGCATTCAATAGCACGAAGACAGCGATTTCGGTGATTCTGTATACTTCTCACAGAAGAATATCCGAGATTATCATAGATAATGCATGTCGCAGCTGGCAACCCCACGAAAACGAAGATATCGCGGTTTCCGCAAATCAAACGCACTGTGGAGTGCTGAAAACACCAGGAAACGTGTTTTTCGCATTCAATAGCACGAAAACAGCGATTTCGGTGATTCAGTAAACTTGTCACAGCAGAATCATGAATTTATCACTGAAAATGTATATGTCAGATGGAAACCCAACGAAACCGTAGATATCGCGGTTTCCGCATGTCAAACGCAATGTGGAGTGCTGAAAACACCAGGAAACGTGTTTTTCGCATTCAATAGCACGAAGACAGCGATTTCGGTGACTCTGTATACTTCTCACAGAAGAATATCCAAGATTATCATAGATAATGCATGTCGCAGCTGGCAACCCCACGAAAACGAAGATATCGCGGTGTCCGCAAATCAAACGCACTGTGGCGTGCTGAAAACACCAGGAAACGTGTTTTTCGCATTCAATAGCACGAAAACAGCGATTTCGGTGATTCAGCACACTTGTAACAGCAGAATCATGAATTTATCACTGAAAATGCATATCTCAGTTGGAAACCCAACGAAACCGAAGATGTCACTGTTTCCGCATGTCAAACGCAATGTGGAGTGCTGAAAACACCAGAAAACGTGTTTTATGCATTCAATGTCACGAAAACAGCGTTTTCGGTGATTCTGCACACTTGTAACAGCAGCATAATGAAGACTATCACTGAAAATGCATATCTCAGCTGGAAACCCAAAGATACCAAAGATATCGCAGTTTCCGCTTGTCAAACGCACTGTGGAGTTCTGAAAACACCAGGAAACGTGTTTTTCGCATTCATTAGCACGAAAACAGCGATTTGGGTGTTTCTGCACACCTGTAACAGCAGAATCATGAATTTATCACTGAAAATGCATATCTCAGCTGGAAACCCAACGAAACCGTAGATATCGCGGTTTCCGCATGTCAAACGCACTGTCGAGTGCTGAAATCAGCAGAAAACGTGTTTTTCGCATTCAATAGCACGAAGAGAGCGATTTCGGAGATTCTGCATACTTCTCACAGAAGAATATCCAAGATTATCATAGATAATGCATGTCGCAGCTGGCAACCCCACGAAAACGAAGATATCGCGGTTTCCGCAAATCAAACGCACTGTGGAGTGCTGAAAACACCAGGAAACGTGTTTTTCGCATTCAATAGCACGAATACAGCGATTTGGGTGTTTCTGCACACCGGTAACAGCAGAATCATGAATTTATCACTGAAAATGCATATCTCAGCTGGAAACCCAAAGATACCAAAGATATCGCAGTTTCCGCATGTCCAACGCACTGTCGAGTGCTGAAAACACGAGAAAACGTGTTTTTCGCATTCAATAGCACGAAACCAGCGATTTCGGTGATTCTGCACACTTGTAAAAGCAGAATCATGAATTTATCACTGAAAATGCATATCTCAGCTGGAAACCCAAAGATACCAAAGATATCGCAGTTTCGCATGTCAAACGCACTGTGGAGTGCTGAAAACACCAGAAACCGTGTTTTATGCATTCAATATCACGAAAACAGCGTTTTCGGTGATTCTGCACACTTGTAACAGCAGCATAATGAAGACTATCACTGAAAATGCATATCTCATCTGGAAACCCAAAGATACCAAAGATATCGCAGTTTCCGCATGTCAAACGCACTGTGGAGTTCTGAAAACACCAGGAAACGTGTTTTTCGCATTCAATTGCACGAAACCAGCGGTTTCGGTGATTCTGCACACTTGTAACAGCAGGATAATGAAGATTATCACCGAAAATGCATAACTCAGCTGGAAACCCAACTATACCGAAGGTATTTCTGTTTCCGCATGTCAAACGCACTGCGGAGTGCTGATAACACCAGGAAACGTGTTTTTCGCATTCATTAGCACGAAAACAGCGATTTGGGTGTTTCTGCACACCTGTAACAGCAGAATCATGAATTTATCACTGAAAATGCATATCTCAGCTGGAAACCCAACGAAACCGTAGATATCGCGGTTTCCGCATGTCCAACGCACTGTCGAGTGCTGAAAACACGAGAAAACGTGTTTTTCGCATTCAATAGCACGAAACCAGCGATTTCGGTGATTCTGCACACTTGTCACAGCAGAATCATGAATTTATCACTGAAAATGTATATGTCAGATGGAAACCCAACGAAACCGTAGATATCGCGGTTTCCGCATGTCAAACGCAATGTGGAGTGCTGAAAACACCAGGAAACGTGTTTTTCGCATTCAATAGCACGAAGACAGCGATTTCGGTGACTCTGTATACTTCTCACAGAAGAATATCCAAGATTATCATAGATAATGCATGTCGCAGCTGGCAACCCCACGAAAACGAAGATATCGCGGTGTCCGCAAATCAAACGCACTGTGGCGTGCTGAAAACACCAGGAAACGTGTTTTTCGCATTCAATAGCACGAAAACAGCGATTTCGGTGATTCAGCACACTTGTAACAGCAGAATCATGAATTTATCACTGAAAATGCATATCTCAGTTGGAAACCCAACGAAACCGAAGATGTCACTGTTTCCGCATGTCAAACGCAATGTGGAGTGCTGAAAACACCAGAAAACGTGTTTTATGCATTCAATGTCACGAAAACAGCGTTTTCGGTGATTCTGCACACTTGTAACAGCAGCATAATGAAGACTATCACTGAAAATGCATATCTCAGCTGGAAACCCAAAGATACCAAAGATATCGCAGTTTCCGCTTGTCAAACGCACTGTGGAGTTCTGAAAACACCAGGAAACGTGTTTTTCGCATTCAATTGCACGAAACCAGCGGTTTCGGTGATTCTGCACACCTGTAAAAGCAGAATCATGAATTTATCACTGAAAATGCATATCTCAGCTGGAAACCCAAAGATACCAAAGATATCGCAGTTTCCGCATGTCAAACGCACTGTGGAGTTCTGAAAACACCAGGAAACGTTGTTTTTCGCATTCAGTAGCACGAAAACAGCGTTTTCGGTGATTCTGCACACTTGTAACAGCAGCATAATGAAGACTATCACTGAAAATGCATGTCTCAGCTGGAAACCCAACGAAACCGAAGATATCGCAGTTTCCGCATGTCAAACGCACAGTGGAGTGCTGAAAACACCAGAAAACGAGTTTTTCGCATTCAATAGCACGAAAACAGCGATTTGGGTGTTTCTGCACACCTGTAACAGCAGAATCATGAATTTATCACTGAAAATGCATATCTCAGTTGGAAACCCCACGAAAACGAAGATATCGCGGTTTCTGCAAATCAAACGCACTGTGGATTGCTGAAAACAGCAGGAAACGTGTTTTTCGCATTCATTAGCACGAAAACAGCGATTTCGGTGAATCAGCACACTTGTAACAGCAGAATCATGAATTTATCACTGAAAATGCATATCTCAGTTGGAAACCCAACGAAACCGAAGATATCGCAGATTCCGCATGTCAAACGCAATAAGGAGTGCTGAAAACACCAGGAAACGTGTTTTATGCATTCAATATCACGAAAACAGCGGTTTCGGTGATTCTGCACACTTGTAACAGCAGGATAATGAAGATTATCACCGAAAATGCATAACTCAGCTGGAAACCCAACTATACCGAAGGTATTTCTGTTTCCGCATGTCAAACGCACTGCGGAGTGCTGATAACACCAGGAAACGTGTTTTTCGCATTCATTAGCACGAAAACAGCGATTTGGGTGTTTCTGCACACCTGTAACAGCAGAATCATGAATTTATCACTGAAAATGCATATCTCAGCTGGAAACCCAACGAAACCGTAGATATCGCGGTTTCCGCATGTCAAACGCACTGTCGAGTGCTGAAATCAGCAGAAAACGTGTTTTTCGCATTCAATAGCACGAAGAGAGCGATTTCGGAGATTCTGCATACTTCTCACAGAAGAATATCCAAGATTATCATAGATAATGCATGTCGCAGCTGGCAACCCCACGAAAACGAAGATATCGCGGTTTCCGCAAATCAAACGCACTGTGGAGTGCTGAAAACACCAGGAAACGTGTTTTTCGCATTCAATAGCACGAATACAGCGATTTGGGTGTTTCTGCACACCGGTAACAGCAGAATCATGAATTTATCACTGAAAATGCATATCTCAGCTGGAAACCCAAAGATACCAAAGATATCGCAGTTTCCGCATGTCCAACGCACTGTCGAGTGCTGAAAACACGAGAAAACGTGTTTTTCGCATTCAATAGCACGAAACCAGCGATTTCGGTGATTCTGCACACTTGTAAAAGCAGAATCATGAATTTATCACTGAAAATGCATATCTCAGCTGGAAACCCAAAGATACCAAAGATATCGCAGTTTCGCATGTCAAACGCACTGTGGAGTGCTGAAAACACCAGAAACCGTGTTTTATGCATTCAATATCACGAAAACAGCGTTTTCGGTGATTCTGCACACTTGTAACAGCAGCATAATGAAGACTATCACTGAAAATGCATATCTCATCTGGAAACCCAAAGATACCAAAGATATCGCAGTTTCCGCATGTCAAACGCACTGTGGAGTTCTGAAAACACCAGGAAACGTGTTTTTCGCATTCAATTGCACGAAACCAGCGGTTTCGGTGATTCTGCACACTTGTAACAGCAGGATAATGAAGATTATCACCGAAAATGCATAACTCAGCTGGAAACCCAACTATACCGAAGGTATTTCTGTTTCCGCATGTCAAACGCACTGCGGAGTGCTGATAACACCAGGAAACGTGTTTTTCGCATTCATTAGCACGAAAACAGCGATTTGGGTGTTTCTGCACACCTGTAACAGCAGAATCATGAATTTATCACTGAAAATGCATATCTCAGCTGGAAACCCAACGAAACCGTAGATATCGCGGTTTCCGCATGTCCAACGCACTGTCGAGTGCTGAAAACACGAGAAAACGTGTTTTTCGCATTCAATAGCACGAAACCAGCGATTTCGGTGATTCTGCACACTTGTAAAAGCAGAATCATGAATTTATCACTGAAAATGCATATCTCAGCTGGAAACCCAAAGATACCAAAGATATCGCAGTTTCCGCATGTCAAAAAACTGTGGAGTTCCGAAAACACCAGGAAACGTGTTTTTCGCATTCAGTAGCAGGAAAACAGCGATTTCGGTGATTCTGCACACTTGTAACAACGGGATCATGTAGATTATCACTGAAAATGCATATCTTAGATGGAAACTCAACGAAACCGAAGATATCGCAGTTTCCGCATGTCAAACGCACTGTGGAGTGCTGAAAACACCAGAAAACGTGTTTTATGCATTCAATATCACGAAAACAGCGGTTTCGGTGATTCTGCACACTTGTAACAGCAGCATAATGAAGACTATCACTGAAAATGCATATCTCAGCTGGAAACCCAACTATACCGAAGATATTTCTGTTTCCGCATGTCAAACGCACTGCGGAGTGCTGAAAACACCAGGAAACGTGTTTTTTGCATTCAGTAGCACGAAACCTGCGATTTCGGTGATTCTGCACACCTGTAACAGCAGAATCATGAATGTATCACTGAAAATGCATATCTCAGCTGGAAACCCAACGAAACCGAGGAAATCAGAGTTTCCGCATGTCAAACGCAATGTGGAGTGCTGAAAACACCGGGAAACGTGTTTTTCGCATTCAATAGCACGAAAACAGCGATTTCGGTGATTCTGCACACTAGTAACAGCAGGATAATGAAGATTATCACTGAAAATGCATATCTCAGCTGGAAACCCAACTATACCGAAGATATTTCTGTTTCCGCATGTCAAACGCACTGCGGAGTGCTGAAAACACCAGGAAACGTGTTTTTCGCATTCAATAGCACGAAAACAGCGATTTGGGTGTTTCTGCACACTTGTAACAGCAGGAATGTGATGTCTATCACTGAGAATGCATATCTCAGCTGGAAACCCAACTATACCGAAGATATTTGTGTTTCCGCATGTCAAACGCACTGCGGAGTGCTGAAAACACCGGGAAACGTGTTTTTCGCATTCAATAGCACGAAAACAGCGATTTCGGTGATTCTGCACACTAGTAACAGCAGGATAATGAAGATTATCACTGAAAATGCATATCTCAGCTGGAAACCCAACTATACCGAAGATATTTCTGTTTCCGCATGTCAAACGCACTGCGGAGTGCTGAAAACACCAGGAAACGTGTTTTTCGCATTCAATAGCACGAAACCAGCGATTTCGGTGATTCTGCACACTTTTAACAGCAGAATCATGAATTTATCACTGAAAATGCATACCTCAGCTGGAAACCGAACGAAACCGAAGATATCGCAGTTTCCGCATGTCAAACGCACTGTGGAGTGCTGAAAACACCAGAAAACGTGTTTTATGCATTCAATATCACGAAAACAGCGGTTTCGGTGATTCTGCACACTTGTAACAGCCCGATAAAGAAGATTATCACTGAAAATGCATATCTCAGCTGGAAATCCAACTATACCGAAGATATTTCTGTTTCCGTATGTCAAACGCACTGCGGAGTGCTGAAAACACCAGGAAACGTGTTTTTCGCATTCAATAGCACGAAACCAGCGATTTCGTGATTCTGCACACCTGTAAAAGCAGAATCATGAATTTATCACTGAAAATGCATATCTCAGCTGGAAACCCAACGAACCCGTAGATATCGCGGTTTCCGCATGTCAAACGCACTGTCGAGTGCTGAAAACACCAGAAAACGTGTTTTTCGCATTCAATAGCATGAAGACAGCGATTTCGGTGATTCTGCACACTTGTAACAGCAGAATCATGAATTTATCACTGAAAATGCATATCTCAGCTGGAAGCCCAACGATACCGAAGATATCGCAGTTTCCAAATGTGAAACGCCCTGTGGAGTGCTGAAAACACCAGAGAACGTGTTTTTCGCATTCAGTAGCACGAAACCAGCGATTTCGGTGATTCTGCACACCTGTAAAAGCAGAATCATGAATTTATCACTGAAAATGCATATCTCTGCTGGAAACCCAACGAACCCGTAGATATCGCGGTTTCCGCATGTCAAACGCACTGTCGAGTGCTGAAAACACCAGAAAACGTGTTTTTCGCAGTCAATAGCATGAAGACAGCGATTTTGGTGATTCTGCATACTTCTCACAGAAGAATATCCAAGATTATCATAGATAATGCATGTCGCAGCTGGCAACCCCACGAAAACGAAGATATCGCGGTTTCCGCCAATCAAACGCACTGTGGATTGCTGAAAACACCAGGAAACGTGTTTTTCGCATTCATTAGCACGAAAACAGCGATTTCGGTGAATCAGCTCACTTGTAACAGCAGAATCATGAATTTATCACTGAAAATGCATATCTCAGTTGGAAACCCAACGAAACCGAAGATATCGCAGTTTCCGCATGTCAAACGCAATGTGGAGTGCTGAAAACACCAGGAAACGTGTTTTTCGCATTCAGTAGCACGAAAACAGCGTTTTCGGTGATTCTGCACACTTGTTACAGCAGCATAATGAAGACTATCACTGAAAATGCATATCTCAGCTGGAAACCCAACTGTACCGACGATATCAGTTTCCGCAAATCTAGCGCACTGTGGAGTGCTGAAAACACCAGGAAACGTGTTTTTCGCATTCATTAGCACGAAAACAGCGATTTCGGTGAATCAGCTCACTTGTAACAGCAGAATCATGAATTTATCACTGAAAATGCATATCTCAGTTGGAAACCCAACGAAACCGAAGATATCGCAGTTTCCGCATGTCAAACGCAATGTGGAGTGCTGAAAACACCAGGAAACGTGTTTTTCGCATTCAGTAGCACGAAAACAGCGTTTTCGGTGATTCTGCACACTTGTAACAGCAGCATAATGAAGACTATCACTGAAAATGCATATCTCAGCTGGAAACCCAAAGATACCAAAGATATCGCAGTTTCCGCATGTCAAACGCACTGTGGAGTTCTGAAAACACCAGGAAACGTGTTTTTCGCATTCAATTGCACGAAACCAACGGTTTCGGTGATTCTGCACACCTGTAAAAGCAGAATCATGAATTTATCACTGAAAATGCATATCTCAGCTGGAAACCCAAAGATACCAAAGATATCGCGGTTTCCGCATGTCAAACGCACTGTCGAGTGCTGAAAACACCAGAAAACGTGTTTTTCGCATTCAATAGCAGGAAGACAGCGATTTCGGTGATTCTGCACACTTGTAACAGCAGCATAATGAAGACTATCACTGAAAATGCATATCTCAGCTGGAAACCCAACTGTACCGACGATATCAGTTTCCGCAAATCTAGCGCACTGTGGAGTGCTGAAAACACCAGGAAACGTGTTTTTCGCTTTCAATAGCACGAAAACAGCGATTTCGGTTATTCTGCACACCTGTAAATGCAGAATCATGAATTTATCACTGAAAATGCATATCTCAGTTGGAAACCCAACAAAACCGAAGATGTCACAGTTTCCGCATGTCAAACGCAATGTGGAGTGCTGAAAACACCAGGAAACGTGTTTTTCGCATTCAATAGCACGAAAACAGCGATTTCGGCGATTCTGCACACTTGTAACAGCAGAATCATGAATTTATCACTGAAAATGCATATCACAGCTGGAAACCCAACGAAACCGTAGATATCGCGGTTTCCGCATGTCAAACGCACTGTCGAGTGCTGAAAACACCAGAAAACGTGTTTTTCGCATTCAATAGCAGGAAGACAGCGATTTCGGTGATTCTGCATACTTCTCACAGAAGAATGTCCAAGATTATCATAGATAATGCATGTCGCAGCTGGCAACCCCACGAAAACGAAGATATCGCGGTTTCCGCAAATCAAACGCACTGTGGAGTGCTGAAAACACCAGGAAACGTGTTTTTCGCATTCAATAGCACGAAAACAGTATTCGGTGATTCTGCACACTTGTAACAGCAGAATCATGAATTTATCACTGAAAATGCATATCTCAGCTGGAAGCCCAACGATACCGAAGATATCGCAGTTTCCAAATGTGAAACGCACTGTGGAGTGCTGAAAACACCAGAGAACGTGTTTTTCGCATTCAGTAGCACGAAACCAGCGATTTCGGTGATTCTGCACACCTGTAAAAGCAGAATCATGAATTTATCACTGAAAATGCATATCTCAGCTGGAAACCCAACAAAACCGAAGATATCGCGGTTTCCGCAAATCAAACGCACTGTGGAGTGCTGAAAACACCAGGAAACGTGTTTTTCGCATTCAATAGCACGAAAACAGCGATTTCGGTGATTCAGCACACTTGTAACAGCAGAATCATGAATTTATCACTGAAACTGCATATCTCAGTTGGAAACCCAACGAAACCGAAGATGTCACTGTTTCCGCATGTCAAACGCACTGTGGAGTGCTGAAAACACCAGGAAACGTGTTTTTCGCTTTCAATAGCACGAAAACAGCGATTTCGGTTATTCTGCACACCTGTAAATGCAGAATCATGAATTTATCACTGAAAATGCATATCTCAGCTGGAAGCCCAACGATACCGAAGATATCGCAGTTTCCAAATGTGAAACGCCCTGTGGAGTGCTGAAAACACCAGAGAACGTGTTTTTCGCATTCAGTAGCACGAAACCAGCGATTTCGGTGATTCTGCACACCTGTAAAAGCAGAATCATGAATTTATCACTGAAAATGCATATCTCTGCTGGAAACCCAACGAACCCGTAGATATCGCGGTTTCCGCATGTCAAACGCACTGTCGAGTGCTGAAAACACCAGAAAACGTGTTTTTCGCAGTCAATAGCATGAAGACAGCGATTTTGGTGATTCTGCATACTTCTCACAGAAGAATATCCAAGATTATCATAGATAATGCATGTCGCAGCTGGCAACCCCACGAAAACGAAGATATCGCGGTTTCCGCCAATCAAACGCACTGTGGATTGCTGAAAACACCAGGAAACGTGTTTTTCGCATTCATTAGCACGAAAACAGCGATTTCGGTGAATCAGCTCACTTGTAACAGCAGAATCATGAATTTATCACTGAAAATGCATATCTCAGTTGGAAACCCAACGAAACCGAAGATATCGCAGTTTCCGCATGTCAAACGCAATGTGGAGTGCTGAAAACACCAGGAAACGTGTTTTTCGCATTCAGTAGCACGAAAACAGCGTTTTCGGTGATTCTGCACACTTGTTACAGCAGCATAATGAAGACTATCACTGAAAATGCATATCTCAGCTGGAAACCCAACTGTACCGACGATATCAGTTTCCGCAAATCTAGCGCACTGTGGAGTGCTGAAAACACCAGGAAACGTGTTTTTCGCATTCATTAGCACGAAAACAGCGATTTCGGTGAATCAGCTCACTTGTAACAGCAGAATCATGAATTTATCACTGAAAATGCATATCTCAGTTGGAAACCCAACGAAACCGAAGATATCGCAGTTTCCGCATGTCAAACGCAATGTGGAGTGCTGAAAACACCAGGAAACGTGTTTTTCGCATTCAGTAGCACGAAAACAGCGTTTTCGGTGATTCTGCACACTTGTAACAGCAGCATAATGAAGACTATCACTGAGAATGCATATCTCAGCTGGAAACCCAAAGATTCCAAAGATATCGCAGTTTCCGCATGTCAAACGCACTGTGGAGTTCTGAAAACACCAGGAAACGTGTTTTTCGCATTCAATTGCACGAAACCAACGGTTTCGGTGATTCTGCACACCTGTAAAAGCAGAAGCATGAATTTATCACTGAAAATGCATATCTCAGCTGGAAACCCAAAGATACCAAAGATATCGCAGTTTCCGCATGTCAAACGCACTGTGGAGTTCTGAAAACACCAGGAAACGTGTTTTTCGCATTCAGTAGCACGAAAACAGCGTTTTCGGTGATTCTGCACACTTGTAACAGCAGCATAATGAAGACTATCACTGAAAATGCATATCTCAGCTGGAAACCCAACTGTACCGACGATATCAGTTTCCGCAAATCTAGCGCACTGTGGAGTGCTGAAAACACCAGGAAACGTGTTTTTCGCTTTCAATAGCACGAAAACAGCGATTTCGGTTATTCTGCACACCTGTAAATGCAGAATCATGAATTTATCACTGAAAATGCATATCTCAGTTGGAAACCCAACAAAACCGAAGATGTCACAGTTTCCGCATGTCAAACGCAATGTGGAGTGCTGAAAACACCAGGAAACCTGTTTTTCGCATTCAATAGCACGAAAACAGCGATTTCGGCGATTCTGCACACTTGTAACAGCAGAATCATGAATTTATCACTGAAAATGCATATCACAGCTGGAAACCCAACGAAACCGTAGATATCGCGGTTTCCGCATGTCAAACGCACTGTCGAGTGCTGAAAACACCAGAAAACGTGTTTTTCGCATTCAATAGCAGGAAGACAGCGATTTCGGTGATTCTGCATACTTCTCACAGAAGAATGTCCAAGATTATCATAGATAATGCATGTCGCAGCTGGCAACCCCACGAAAACGAAGATATCGCGGTTTCCGCAAATCAAACGCACTGTGGAGTGCTGAAAACACCAGGAAACGTGTTTTTCGCATTCAATAGCACGAAAACAGTATTCGGTGATTCTGCACACTTGTAACAGCAGAATCATGAATTTATCACTGAAAATGCATATCTCAGCTGGAAGCCCAACGATACCGAAGATATCGCAGTTTCCAAATGTGAAACGCACTGTGGAGTGCTGAAAACACCAGAGAACGTGTTTTTCGCATTCAGTAGCACGAAACCAGCGATTTCGGTGATTCTGCACACCTGTAAAAGCAGAATCATGAATTTATCACTGAAAATGCATATCTCAGCTGGAAACCCAACAAAACCGAAGATATTGCAGTTTCCGCAAATCAAACGCACTTTGGAGTGCTGAAAACACCAGAAAACGTGTTTATGCATTCAATATCACGAAAACAGCGATTTCGGTGATTCTGCAAACTTGAAACAGCAGAATCATGAATTTATGACTGAAAATGCATATCTCAGTTGGAAACCCAACGAAACCGAAGATGTCACTGTTTCCGCATGTCAAACGCAATGTGGAGTGCTGAAAACACCAGGAAACGTGTTTTTCGCATTCAATAGCACGAAAACAGCGATTTTGGTGATTCTGCATACTTCTCACAGAAGAATGTCCAAGATTATCATAGATAATGCATGTCGCAGCTGGCAACCCCACCAAAACGAAGATATCGCGGTTTCCGCAAATCAAACGCACTGTGGAGTGCTGAAAACACCAGGAAACGTGTTTTTCGCATTCAATAGCACGAAAACAGCGATTTCGGTGATTCAGCACACTTGTAACAGCAGAATCATGAATTTATCACTGAAACTGCATATCTCAGTTGGAAACCCAACGAAACCGAAGATGTCACTGTTTCCGCATGTCAAACGCACTGTGGAGTGCTGAAAACACCAGGAAACGTGTTTTTCGCTTTCAATAGCACGAAAACAGCGATTTCGGTTATTCTGCACACCTGTAAATGCAGAATCATGAATTTATCACTGAAAATGCATATCTCAGTTGGAAACCCAACAAAACCGAAGATGTCACAGTTTCCGCATGTCAAACGCAATGTGGAGTGCTGAAAACACCAGGAAACGTGTTTTTCGCATTCAATAGCACGAAACCAGCGATTTCGGTGATTCTGCACACCTGTAAAAGCAGAAGCATGAATTTATCACTGAAAATGCATATCTCAGCTGGAAACCCAAAGATACCAAAGATATCGCAGTTTACGCATGTCAAACGCACTGTGGAGTTCTGAAAACACCAGGAAACGTGTTTTTCGCATTCAATAGCACGAAAACAGCGATTTCGGTGATTCTGCACACTTTTAACAGCAGAATCATGAATTTATCACTGAAAATGCATACCTCAGCTGGAAACCGAACGAAACCGAAGATATCGCAGTTTCCGCATGTCAAACGCACTGTGGAGTGCTGAAAACACCAGAAAACGTGTTTTATGCATTCAATATCACGAAAACAGCGGTTTCGGTGATTCTGCACACTTGTAACAGCCCGATAAAGAAGATTATCACTGAAAATGCATATCTCAGCTGGAAATCCAACTATACCGAAGATATTTCTGTTTCCGTATGTCAAACGCACTGCGGAGTGCTGAAAACACCAGGAAACGTGTTTTTCGCATTCAATAGCACGAAACCAGCGATTTCGTGATTCTGCACACCTGTAAAAGCAGAATCATGAATTTATCACTGAAAATGCATATCTCAGCTGGAAACCCAACGAACCCGTAGATATCGCGGTTTCCGCATGTCAAACGCACTGTCGAGTGCTGAAAACACCAGAAAACGTGTTTTTCGCATTCAATAGCATGAAGACAGCGATTTCGGTGATTCTGCACACTTGTAACAGCAGAATCATGAATTTATCACTGAAAATGCATATCTCAGCTGGAAGCCCAACGATACCGAAGATATCGCAGTTTCCAAATGTGAAACGCCCTGTGGAGTGCTGAAAACACCAGAGAACGTGTTTTTCGCATTCAGTAGCACGAAACCAGCGATTTCGGTGATTCTGCACACCTGTAAAAGCAGAATCATGAATTTATCACTGAAAATGCATATCTCTGCTGGAAACCCAACGAATCCGTAGATATCGCGGTTTCCGCATGTCAAACGCACTGTCGAGTGCTGAAAACACCAGAAAACGTGTTTTTCGCAGTCAATAGCATGAAGACAGCGATTTTGGTTATTCTGCATACTTCTCACAGAAGAATATCCAAGATTATCATAGATAATGCATGTCGCAGCTGGCAACCCCACGAAAACGAAGATATCGCGGTTTCCGCCAATCAAACGCACTGTGGATTGCTGAAAACACCAGGAAACGTGTTTTTCGCATTCATTAGCACGAAAACAGCGATTTCGGTGAATCAGCTCACTTGTAACAGCAGAATCATGAATTTATCACTGAAAATGCATATCTCAGTTGGAAACCCAACGAAACCGAAGATATCGCAGTTTCCGCATGTCAAACGCAATGTGGAGTGCTGAAAACACCAGGAAACGTGTTTTTCGCATTCAGTAGCACGAAAACAGCGTTTTCGGTGATTCTGCACACTTGTTACAGCAGCATAATGAAGACTATCACTGAAAATGCATATCTCAGCTGGAAACCCAACTGTACCGACGATATCAGTTTCCGCAAATCTAGCGCACTGTGGAGTGCTGAAAACACCAGGAAACGTGTTTTTCGCTTTCAATAGCACGAAAACAGCGATTTCGGTTATTCTGCACACCTGTAAATGCAGAATCATGAATTTATCACTGAAAATGCATATCTCAGTTGGAAACCCAACAAAACCGAAGATGTCACAGTTTCCGCATGTCAAACGCAATGTGGAGTGCTGAAAACACCAGGAAACGTGTTTTTCGCATTCAATAGCACGAAAACAGCGTTTTCGGTGATTCTGCACACTTGTAACAGCAGCATAATGAAGACTATCACTGAAAATGCATATCTCAGCTGGAAACCCAACTGTACCGACGATATCAGTTTCCGCAAATCTAGCGCACTGTGGAGTGCTGAAAACACCAGGAAACGTGTTTTTCGCATTCAATAGCACGAAACCAGCGATTTCGTGATTCTGCACACCTGTAAAAGCAGAATCATGAATTTATCACTGAAAATGCATATCTCAGCTGGAAACCCAACGAACCCGTAGATATCGCGGTTTCCGCATGTCAAACGCACTGTCGAGTGCTGAAAACACCAGAAAACGTGTTTTTCGCAGTCAATAGCATGAAGACAGCGATTTTGGTGATTCTGCATACTTCTCACAGAAGAATATCCAAGATTATCATAGATAATGCATGTCGCAGCTGGCAACCCCACGAAAACGAAGATATCGCGGTTTCCGCCAATCAAACGCACTGTGGATTGCTGAAAACACCAGGAAACGTGTTTTTCGCATTCATTAGCACGAAAACAGCGATTTCGGTGAATCAGCTCACTTGTAACAGCAGAATCATGAATTTATCACTGAAAATGCATATCTCAGTTGGAAACCCAACGAAACCGAAGATATCGCAGTTTCCGCATGTCAAACGCACTGTGGAGTGCTGAAAACACCAGGAAACGTGTTTTTCGCATTCATTAGCACGAAAACAGCGATTTCGGTGAATCAGCTCACTTGTAACAGCAGAATCATGAATTTATCACTGAAAATGCATATCTCAGTTGGAAACCCAACGAAACCGAAGATATCGCAGTTTCCGCATGTCAAACGCAATGTGGAGTGCTGAAAACACCAGGAAACGTGTTTTTCGCATTCAGTAGCACGAAAACAGCGTTTTCAGTGATTCTGCACACTTGTAACAGCAGCATAATGAAGACTATCACTGAAAATGCATATCTCAGCTGGAAACCCAAAGAAACCGAAGATATCGCAGTTTCCGCAAATCAAACGCACTTTGGAGTGCTGAAAACACCAGAAAACGTGTTTATGCATTCAATATCACGAAAACAGCGATTTCGGTGATTCTGCAAACTTGAAACAGCAGAATCATGAATTTATCACTGAAAATGCATATCTCAGCTGGAAACCCAACGAACCCGTAGATATCGCGGTTTCCGCATGTCAAACGCACTGTCGAGTGCTGAAAACACCAGAAAACGTGTTTTTCGCAGTCAATAGCATGAAGACAGCGATTTTGGTGATTCTGCATACTTCTCACAGAAGAATATCCAAGATTATCATAGATAATGCATGTCGCAGCTGGCAACCCCACGAAAACGAAGATATCGCGGTTTCCGCCAATCAAACGCACTGTGGATTGCTGAAAACACCAGGAAACGTGTTTTTCGCATTCATTAGCACGAAAACAGCGATTTCGGTGATTCTGCACACTTGTAACAGCAGAATCATGAATTTATCACTGAAAATGCATATCTCAGCTGGAAGCCCAACGATACCGAAGATATCGCAGTTTCCAAATGTGAAACGCACTGTGGAGTGCTGAAAACACCAGAGAACGTGTTTTTCGTATTCAGTAGCACGAAACCAGCGATTTCGGTGATTCTGCACACCTGTAAAAGCAGAATCATGAATTTATCACTGAAAATGCATATCTCAGCTGGAAACCCAACAAAACCGAAGATATCGCAGTTTCCGCAAATCAAACGCACTTTGGAGTGCTGAAAACACCAGAAAACGTGTTTATGCATTCAATATCACGAAAACAGCGATTTCGGTGATTCTGCAAACTTGAAACAGCAGAATCATGAATTTATCACTGAAAATGCATATCTCAGCTGGAAACCCAAAGAAACCGAAGATATCGCAGTTTCCGCATGTTAAACGCACTGTGGAGTGCTGAAAAAACCAGAAAACGTGTTTTATGCATTCAATATCACGAAAACAGCGGTTTCGGTGATTCTGCACACTTGTAACAGCAGGATAATGAAGACTATCACTGAAAATGCATATCTCAGCTGGAAACCCAAAGATACCAAAGATATCGCTGTTTCCGCATGTCGAACGCACTGTCGAGTGCTGAAAACACGAGAAAACGTGTTTTTCGCATTCAATAGCACGAAACCAGCGATTTCGGTGATTCTGCACACTTGTAACTGCAGCATAATGAAGACTATCACTGAAAATGCATATCTCAGCTGGAAACCCAAAGATACCAAAGATATCGCAGTTTCTGCATGTCGAACGCACTGTCGAGGGCTCACAACACGAGAAAACGTGTTTTTCGCATTCAATAGCACGAAACCAGCGATTTCGGTGATTCTGCACACCTGTAAAAGCAGAATCATGAATTTATCACTGAAAATGCATATCTCAGCTGGAAACCCAAAGATACCAAAGATATCGCAGTTTCCGCATGTTAGACGCACTGTGGAGTTCTGAAAACACCAAGAAACGTGTTTTTTGCATTCAATAGCACGAAAACTGCGATTTCGGTGATTCTGCACACTTGTAACAGCAGAATCATGAATTTATCACTGAAAATGCATATCTCAGCTGGAAACCCAACGAAACCGAAGATATCGCAGTTTCCGCATGTCAAACGCACTGTCGAGTGCTGAAAACACCAGAAAACGTGTTTTTCGCATTCAATAGCACGAAAACAGCGATTTCGGTGATTCTGCACACTTGTAACAGCAGGATAATGAAGATTATCACTGAAAATGCATATCTCAGCTGGAAACCCAACTATACCGAAGATATTTCTGTTTCCGCATGTCAAACGCACTGCGGAGTGCTGAAAACACCAGGAAACGTGTTTTTCGCTTTCAATAGCACGAAAACAGCGATTTCGGTTATTCTGCACACCTGTAAATGCAGAATCATGAATTTATCACTGAAAATGCATATCTCAGTTGGAAACCCAACAAAACCGAAGATGTCACAGTTTCCGCATGTCAAACGCAATGTGGAGTGCTGAAAACACCAGGAAACGTGTTTTTCGCATTCAATAGCACGAAACCAGCGATTTCGGTGATTCTGCACACCTGTAAAAGCAGAAGCATGAATTTATCACTGAAAATGCATATCTCAGCTGGAAACCCAAAGATACCAAAGATATCGCAGTTTACGCATGTCAAACGCACTGTGGAGTTCTGAAAACACCAGGAAACGTGTTTTTCGCATTCAATAGCACGAAAACAGCGATTTCGGTGATTCTGCACACTTTTAACAGCAGAATCATGAATTTATCACTGAAAATGCATACCTCAGCTGGAAACCGAACGAAACCGAAGATATCGCAGTTTCCGCATGTCAAACGCACTGTGGAGTGCTGAAAACACCAGAAAACGTGTTTTATGCATTCAATATCACGAAAACAGCGGTTTCGGTGATTCTGCACACTTGTAACAGCCCGATAAAGAAGATTATCACTGAAAATGCATATCTCAGCTGGAAATCCAACTATACCGAAGATATTTCTGTTTCCGTATGTCAAACGCACTGCGGAGTGCTGAAAACACCAGGAAACGTGTTTTTCGCATTCAATAGCACGAAACCAGCGATTTCGTGATTCTGCACACCTGTAAAAGCAGAATCATGAATTTATCACTGAAAATGCATATCTCAGCTGGAAACCCAACGAACCCGTAGATATCGCGGTTTCCGCATGTCAAACGCACTGTCGAGTGCTGAAAACACCAGAAAACGTGTTTTTCGCATTCAATAGCATGAAGACAGCGATTTCGGTGATTCTGCACACTTGTAACAGCAGAATCATGAATTTATCACTGAAAATGCATATCTCAGCTGGAAGCCCAACGATACCGAAGATATCGCAGTTTCCAAATGTGAAACGCCCTGTGGAGTGCTGAAAACACCAGAGAACGTGTTTTTCGCATTCAGTAGCACGAAACCAGCGATTTCGGTGATTCTGCACACCTGTAAAAGCAGAATCATGAATTTATCACTGAAAATGCATATCTCTGCTGGAAACCCAACGAACCCGTAGATATCGCGGTTTCCGCATGTCAAACGCACTGTCGAGTGCTGAAAACACCAGAAAACGTGTTTTTCGCAGTCAATAGCATGAAGACAGCGATTTTGGTGATTCTGCATACTTCTCACAGAAGAATATCCAAGATTATCATAGATAATGCATGTCGCAGCTGGCAACCCCACGAAAACGAAGATATCGCGGTTTCCGCCAATCAAACGCACTGTGGATTGCTGAAAACACCAGGAAACGTGTTTTTCGCATTCATTAGCACGAAAACAGCGATTTCGGTGAATCAGCTCACTTGTAACAGCAGAATCATGAATTTATCACTGAAAATGCATATCTCAGTTGGAAACCCAACGAAACCGAAGATATCGCAGTTTCCGCATGTCAAACGCAATGTGGAGTGCTGAAAACACCAGGAAACGTGTTTTTCGCATTCAGTAGCACGAAAACAGCGTTTTCGGTGATTCTGCACACTTGTTACAGCAGCATAATGAAGACTATCACTGAAAATGCATATCTCAGCTGGAAACCCAACTGTACCGACGATATCAGTTTCCGCAAATCTAGCGCACTGTGGAGTGCTGAAAACACCAGGAAACGTGTTTTTCGCTTTCAATAGCACGAAAACAGCGATTTCGGTTATTCTGCACACCTGTAAATGCAGAATCATGAATTTATCACTGAAAATGCATATCTCAGTTGGAAACCCAACAAAACCGAAGATGTCACAGTTTCCGCATGTCAAACGCAATGTGGAGTGCTGAAAACACCAGGAAACGTGTTTTTCGCATTCAATAGCACGAAAACAGCGTTTTCGGTGATTCTGCACACTTGTAACAGCAGCATAATGAAGACTATCACTGAAAATGCATATCTCAGCTGGAAACCCAACTGTACCGACGATATCAGTTTCCGCAAATCTAGCGCACTGTGGAGTGCTGAAAACACCAGGAAACGTGTTTTTCGCATTCAATAGCACGAAACCAGCGATTTCGTGATTCTGCACACCTGTAAAAGCAGAATCATGAATTTATCACTGAAAATGCATATCTCAGCTGGAAACCCAACGAACCCGTAGATATCGCGGTTTCCGCATGTCAAACGCACTGTCGAGTGCTGAAAACACCAGAAAACGTGTTTTTCGCAGTCAATAGCATGAAGACAGCGATTTTGGTGATTCTGCATACTTCTCACAGAAGAATATCCAAGATTATCATAGATAATGCATGTCGCAGCTGGCAACCCCACGAAAACGAAGATATCGCGGTTTCCGCCAATCAAACGCACTGTGGATTGCTGAAAACACCAGGAAACGTGTTTTTCGCATTCATTAGCACGAAAACAGCGATTTCGGTGAATCAGCTCACTTGTAACAGCAGAATCATGAATTTATCACTGAAAATGCATATCTCAGTTGGAAACCCAACGAAACCGAAGATATCGCAGTTTCCGCATGTCAAACGCACTGTGGAGTGCTGAAAACACCAGGAAACGTGTTTTTCGCATTCATTAGCACGAAAACAGCGATTTCGGTGAATCAGCTCACTTGTAACAGCAGAATCATGAATTTATCACTGAAAATGCATATCTCAGTTGGAAACCCAACGAAACCGAAGATATCGCAGTTTCCGCATGTCAAACGCAATGTGGAGTGCTGAAAACACCAGGAAACGTGTTTTTCGCATTCAGTAGCACGAAAACAGCGTTTTCAGTGATTCTGCACACTTGTAACAGCAGCATAATGAAGACTATCACTGAAAATGCATATCTCAGCTGGAAACCCAAAGAAACCGAAGATATCGCAGTTTCCGCAAATCAAACGCACTTTGGAGTGCTGAAAACACCAGAAAACGTGTTTATGCATTCAATATCACGAAAACAGCGATTTCGGTGATTCTGCAAACTTGAAACAGCAGAATCATGAATTTATCACTGAAAATGCATATCTCAGCTGGAAACCCAACGAACCCGTAGATATCGCGGTTTCCGCATGTCAAACGCACTGTCGAGTGCTGAAAACACCAGAAAACGTGTTTTTCGCAGTCAATAGCATGAAGACAGCGATTTTGGTGATTCTGCATACTTCTCACAGAAGAATATCCAAGATTATCATAGATAATGCATGTCGCAGCTGGCAACCCCACGAAAACGAAGATATCGCGGTTTCCGCCAATCAAACGCACTGTGGATTGCTGAAAACACCAGGAAACGTGTTTTTCGCATTCATTAGCACGAAAACAGCGATTTCGGTGATTCTGCACACTTGTAACAGCAGAATCATGAATTTATCACTGAAAATGCATATCTCAGCTGGAAGCCCAACGATACCGAAGATATCGCAGTTTCCAAATGTGAAACGCACTGTGGAGTGCTGAAAACACCAGAGAACGTGTTTTTCGTATTCAGTAGCACGAAACCAGCGATTTCGGTGATTCTGCACACCTGTAAAAGCAGAATCATGAATTTATCACTGAAAATGCATATCTCAGCTGGAAACCCAACAAAACCGAAGATATCGCAGTTTCCGCAAATCAAACGCACTTTGGAGTGCTGAAAACACCAGAAAACGTGTTTATGCATTCAATATCACGAAAACAGCGATTTCGGTGATTCTGCAAACTTGAAACAGCAGAATCATGAATTTATCACTGAAAATGCATATCTCAGCTGGAAACCCAAAGAAACCGAAGATATCGCAGTTTCCGCATGTTAAACGCACTGTGGAGTGCTGAAAAAACCAGAAAACGTGTTTTATGCATTCAATATCACGAAAACAGCGGTTTCGGTGATTCTGCACACTTGTAACAGCAGGATAATGAAGACTATCACTGAAAATGCATATCTCAGCTGGAAACCCAAAGATACCAAAGATATCGCTGTTTCCGCATGTCGAACGCACTGTCGAGTGCTGAAAACACGAGAAAACGTGTTTTTCGCATTCAATAGCACGAAACCAGCGATTTCGGTGATTCTGCACACTTGTAACTGCAGCATAATGAAGACTATCACTGAAAATGCATATCTCAGCTGGAAACCCAAAGATACCAAAGATATCGCAGTTTCTGCATGTCGAACGCACTGTCGAGGGCTCACAACACGAGAAAACGTGTTTTTCGCATTCAATAGCACGAAACCAGCGATTTCGGTGATTCTGCACACCTGTAAAAGCAGAATCATGAATTTATCACTGAAAATGCATATCTCAGCTGGAAACCCAAAGATACCAAAGATATCGCAGTTTCCGCATGTTAGACGCACTGTGGAGTTCTGAAAACACCAAGAAACGTGTTTTTTGCATTCAATAGCACGAAAACAGCGATTTCGGTGATTCTGCACACTTGTAACAGCAGAATCATGAATTTATCACTGAAAATGCATATCTCAGCTGGAAACCCAACGAAACCGAAGATATCGCAGTTTCCGCATGTCAAACGCACTGTCGAGTGCTGAAAACACCAGAAAACGTGTTTTTCGCATTCAATAGCACGAAAACAGCGATTTCGGTGATTCTGCACACTTGTAACAGCAGAATCATGAATTTATCACTGAAAATGCATATCTCAGCTGGAAACCCAACTGTACCGACGATATCACAGTTTCCGCAAATCTAGCGCACTGTGGAGTGTTGAAAACACCAGGAAACGTGTTTTTCGCTTTCAATAGCACGAAAACAGCGATTTCGGTGATTCTGCACACTTGTAACAGCAGAATCATGAATTTATCACTGAAAATGCATATCTCAGCTGGAAGCCCAACGATACCGAAGATATCGCAGTTTCCAAATGTGAAACGCACTGTGGAGTGCTGAAAACACCAGAGAAGGTGTTTTTCGCATTCAGTAGCACGAAACCAGCGATTTCGGTGATTCTGCACACCTGTAAAAGCAGAATCATGAATTTATCACTGAAAATGCATATCTCAGCTGGAAACCCAACGAAACCTAAGATATCGCAGTTTCCGCAAATCAAACGCACTTTGGAGTGCTGAAAACACCAGAAAACGTGTTTATGCATTCAATATCACGAAAACAGCGATTTCGGTGATTCTGCACACTTGTAACTGCAGCATAATGAAGACTATCACTGAAAATGCATATCACAGCTGGAAACCCAAAGATACCAAAGATATCGCAGTTTCCGCATGTCGAACGCACTGTCGAGTGCTGAAAACACGAGAAAACGTGTTTTTCGAAATTCAATAGCACGAAACCAGCGATTTCGGTGATTCTGCACACCTGTAAAAGCAGAATCATGAATTTATCACTGAAAATGCATATCTCAGCTGGAAACCCAAAGATACCAAAGATTTCGCAGTTTCCGCATGTTAGACGCACTGTGGAGTTCTGAAAACACCAGGAAACGTGTTTTTTGCATTCAATAGCACGAAAACAGCGATTTCGGTGATTCTGCACACTTGTAACAGCAGAATCATGAATTTATCACTGAAAATGCATATCTCAGCTGGAAACCCAACGAAACCGAAGATATCGCAGTTTCCGCATGTCAAACGCACTGTCGAGTGCTGAAAACACCAGAAAACGTTCTTTTCGCATTCAATAGCACGAAAACAGCGATTTCGGTTATTCTGCACACTTGTAACAGCAGAATCATGAATTTATCACTGAAAATGCATATCTCAGCTGGAAACCCAAAGATACCAAAGATATCGCAGTTTCCGCATGTCAAACACACTGTGGAGTGCTGAAAACACCAGAAAACGTGTTTTATGCATTCAATATCACGAAAACAGCGGTTTCGGTGATTCTGCACACTTGTAATAGCAGAATCATGAATTTATCACTGAAAATGCATATCTCAGCTGGAAGCCCAACGATACCGAAGATATCGCAGTTTCCAAATGTGAAACGCACTGTGGAGTGCTGAAAACACCAGAGAACGTGTTTTTCACATTCAGTAGCACGAAACCAGCGATTTCGGTGATTCTGCACACCTGTAAAAGCAGAATCATGAATTTATCACTGAAAATGCATATCTCAGCTGGAAACCCAACAAAACCGAAGATATCGCAGTTTCCGCAAATCAAACGCACTTTGGAGTGCTGAAAACACCAGAAAACGTGTTTATGCATTCAATATCACGAAAACAACGATTTCGGTGATTCTGCAAACTTGAAACAGCAGAATCATGAATTTATCACTGAAAATGCATATCTCAGCTGGAAACCCAAAGATACCAAAGATATCGCAGTTTCCGCATGTCGAACGCACTGTCGAGTGCTGAAAACACGAGAAAACGTGTTTTTCGCATTCAATAGTACGAAACCAGTGATTTCGGTGATTCTGCACACTTGTAACTGCAGCATAATGAAGACTATCACTGTAAATGCATATCTCAGCTGGAAACCCAAAGATACCAAAGATATCGCAGTTTCCGCATGTCGAACGCACTGTCGAGTGCTGAAAACACGAGAAAACGAGTTTTTCGCATTCAATAGCACGAAACCAGCGATTTCGGTGATTCTGCACACCTGTAAAAGCAGAATCATGAATTTATCACTGAAAATGCATATCTCAGCTGGAAACCCAAAGATACCAAAGATATCGCAGTTTCCGCATGTCAAACACACTGTGGAGTGCTGAAAACACCAGAAAACGTGTTTTATGCATTCAATATCACGAAAACAGCGGTTTCGGTGATTCTGCACACTTGTAACAGCACGATAATGAAGATTATCACTGAAAATGCATATCTCAGCTGGATATCCATCTATAGCGAAGATATTTCTGTTTCCGCATGTCAAACGCACGGCGGAGTGCTGAAAACACCAGGAAACGGGTTTTTCGCATTCAATAGCACGAAACCAGCGATTTCGGTGATTCTGCACACCTGTAAAAGCAGAATCATGAATTTATCACTAAAAATGCATATCTCAGCTGGAAACCCAAAGATACCAAAGATATCGCAGTTTCCGCATGTTAGACGCACTGTGGAGTTCTGAAAACACCAGGAAACGTGTTTTTTGCATTCAATAGCACGAAAACAGCGATTTCGGTGATTCTGCACACTTGTAACAGCAGAATCATGAATTTATCACTGAAAATGCATATCTCAGCTGGAAACCCAACGAAACCGAAGATATCGCAGTTTCCGCATGTCAAACGCACTGTCGAGTGCTGAAAACACCAGAAAACGCGTTTTTCGCATTCAATAGCACGAAAACAGCGATTTCGGTGATTCTGCACACTTGTAACAGCAGGATAATGAAGATTATCACTGAAAATGCATATCACAGCTGGAAACCCAACTATACCGAAGATATTTCTGTTTCCGCATGTCAAACGCACTGCGGAGTGCTGAAAACACCAGAAAACGTGTTTTATGCATTTAATATCACGAAAACAGCGGTTTCGGTGATTCTGCACACTTGTAACAGCAGGATAATGAAGATTATCACTGAAAATGCATAACTCAGCTGGAAACCCAACTGTACCGACGATATCACAGTTTCCACAAATCTAGCGCACTGTGGAGTGTTGAAAACACCAGGAAAGGTGTTTTTCGCATTCAATAGCACGAAAACAGCGATTTCGGTGATTCTGCACACTTGTAACAGCAGAATCATGAATTTATCACTGAAAATGCATATCTCAGCTGGAAACCCAACTGTACCGACGATATCACAGTTTCCGCAAATCTAGCGCACTGTGGAGTGTTGAAAACACCAGGAAACGTGTTTTTCGCTTTCAATAGCACGAAAACAGCGATTTCGGTGATTCTGCACACTTGTAACAGCAGAATCATGAATTTATCACTGAAAATGCATATCTCTGCTGGAAGCCCAACGATACCGAAGATATCGCAGTTTCCAAATGTGAAACGCACTGTGGAGTGCTGAAAACACCAGAGAACGTGTTTTTCGCATTCAGTAGCACGAAACCAGCGATTTCGGTGATTCTGCACACCTGTAAAAGCAGAATCATGAATTTATCACTGAAGATGCATATCTCATCTGGAAACCCAACGAAACCGAAGATATCGCAGTTTCCGCATGTCAAACGCACTGTCGAGTGCTGAAAACACCAGAAAACGTGTTTTTCGCATTCAATAGCACGAAACCAGCGATTTCGGTGATTCTGCACACTTGTAACTGCAGCATAATGAAGACTATCACTGAAAATGCATATCTCAGCTGGAAACCCAAAGATTCCAAAAATATCGCGGTTTCCGCATGTCGAACGCACTGTCGAGTGCTGAAAACACGAGAAAACGTGTTTTTCGAAATTCAATAGCACGAAACCAGCGATTTCGGTGATTCTGCACACCTGTAAAAGCAGAATCATGAATTTATCACTGAAGATGCATATCTCATCTGGAAACCAAACGAAACCGAAGATATCGCAGTTTCCGCATGTCAAACGCACTGTCGAGTGCTGAAAACACCAGAAAACGTGTTTTTCGCATTCAATAGCACGAAACCAGCGATTTCGGTGATTCTGCACACCTGTAAAAGCAGAATCATGAATTTATCACTAAAAATGCATATCTCAGCTGGAAACCCAAAGATACCAAAGATATCGCAGTTTCCGCATGTTAGACGCACTGTGGAGTTCTGAAAACACCAGGAAACGTGTTTTATGCATTTAATATCACGAAAACAGCGGTTTCGGTGATTCTGCACACTTGTAACAGCAGGATAATGAAGATTATCACTGAAAATGCATAACTCAGCTGGAAACCCAACTGTACCGACGATATCACAGTTTCCACAAATCTAGCGCACTGTGGAGTGTTGAAAACACCAGGAAAGGTGTTTTTCGCTTTCAATAGCACGAAAACAGCGATTTCGGTGATTCTGCACACTTGTAACAGCAGAATCATGAATTTATCACTGAAAATGCATATCTCAGCTGGAAACCCAACTGTACCGACGATATCACAGTTTCCGCAAATCTAGCGCACTGTGGAGTGTTGAAAACACCAGGAAACGTGTTTTTCGCTTTCAATAGCACGAAAACAGCGATTTCGGTGATTCTGCACACTTGTAACAGCAGAATCATGAATTTATCACTGATAATGCATATCTCAGCTGGAAACCCAACTGTACCGACGATATCACAGTTTCCGCAAATCTAGCGCACTGTGGAGTGTTGAAAACACCAGGAAACGTGTTTTTCGCTTTCAATAGCACGAAAACAGCGATTTCGGTGATTCTGCACACTTGTAACAGCAGAATCATGAATTTATCACTGAAAATGCATATCTCTGCTGGAAGCCCAACGATACCGAAGATATCGCAGTTTCCAAATGTGAAACGCACTGTGGAGTGCTGAAAACACCAGAGAACGTGTTTTTCGCATTCAGTAGCACGAAACCAGCGATTTCGGTGATTCTGCACACTTGTAACTGCAGCATAATGAAGACTATCACTGAAAATGCATATCTCAGCTGGAAACCCAAAGATTCCAAAAATATCGCGGTTTCCGCATGTCGAACGCACTGTCGAGTGCTGAAAACACGAGAAAACGTGTTTTTCGAAATTCAATAGCACGAAACCAGCGATTTCGGTGATTCTGCACACCTGTAAAAGCAGAATCATGAATTTATCACTGAAAATGCATATCTCAGCTGGAAACCCAAAGATACCAAAGATATCGCAGTTTCCGCATGTTAGACGCACTGTGGAGTTCTGAAAACACCAGGAAACGTGTTTTTTGCATTCAATAGCACGAAAACAGCGATTTCGGTGATTCTGCACACTTGTAACAGCAGAATCATGAATTTATCACTGAAAATGCATATCTCAGCTGGAAACCCAATGTAACCGAAGATATCGCAGTTTCCGCATGTCAAACGCACTGTCGAGTGCTGAAAACACCAGAAAACGTGCTTTTCGCATTCAATTGCACGAAAACAGCGATTTCGGGGATTCTGCACACTTGTAACAGCAGGATAATGAAGATTATCACTGAAAATGCATATCTCAGCTGGAAACCCAACTATACCGAAGATATTTCTGTTTCCGCATGTCAAACGCACTGCGGAGTGCTGAAAACACCAGAAAACGTGTTTTATGCATTTAATATCACGAAAACAGCGGTTTCGGTGATTCTGCACACTTGTAACAGCAGGATAATGAAGATTATCACTGAAAATGCATAACTCAGCTGGAAACCCAACTGTACCGACGATATCACAGTTTCCACAAATCTAGCGCACCGTGGAGTGTTGAAAACACCAGGAAAGGTGTTTTTCGCTTTCAATAGCACGAAAACAGCGATTTCGGTGATTCTGCCCACTTGTAACAGCAGAATCATGAATTTATCACTGAAAATGCATATCTCAGCTGGAAACCCAACTGTACCGACGATATCACAGTTTCCGCAAATCTAGCGCACTGTGGAGTGTTGAAAACACCAGGAAACGTGTTTTTCGCTTTCAATAGCACGAAAACAGCGATTTCGGTGATTCTGCACACTTGTAACAGCAGAATCATGAAGTTATCACTGAAAATGCATATCTCAGCTGGAAGCCCAACGATACCGAAGATATCGCAGTTTCCAAATGTGAAACGCACTGTGGAGTGCTGAAAACACCAGAGAACGTGTTTTTCGCATTCAATAGCACGAAACCAGCGATTTCGGTGATTCTGCACACTTGTAACTGCAGCATAATGAAGACTATCACTGAAAATGCATATCTCAGCTGGAAACCCAAAGATACCAAAGATATCGCAGTTTCCGCATGTCGAACGCACTGTCGAGTGCTGAAAACACGAGAAAACGTGTTTTTCGAAATTCAATAGCACGAAACCAGCGATTTCGGTGATTCTGCACGCCTGTAAAAGCAGAATCATGAATTTATCACTGAAAATGCATATCTCAGCTGGAAACCCAACAAAACCGAAGATATCGCAGTTTCCGCAAATCAAACGCACTTTGGAGTGCTGAAAACACCAGAAAACGTGTTTATGCATTCAATATCACGAAAACAGCGATTTCGGTGATTCTGCATACTTGAAACAGCAGAATCATGAATTTATCACTGAAAATGCATATCTCAGCTGGAAACCCAAAGAAACCGAAGATATCGCAGTTTCCGCATGTTAAACGCACTGTGGAGTGCTGACAAAACCAGAAAACGTGTTTTATGCATTCAATATCACGAAAACAGCGGTTTCGGTGCTTCTGCACACTTGTAACAGCAGGATAATGAAGACTATCACTGAAAATGCATATCTCAGCTGGAAACCCAAAGATACCAAAGATATCGCAGTTTCCGCATGTCGAACGCACTGTCGAGTGCTGAAAACACGAGAAAACGTGTTTTTCGCATTCAATAGCACGAAACCAGCGATTTCGGTGTTTCTGCACACCTGTAAAAGCAGAATCATGAATTTATCACTGAAAATGCATATCTCAGCTGGAAACCCAAAGATACCAAAGATATCGCAGTTTCCGCATGTCAAACACACTGTGGAGTGCTGAAAACACCAGAAAACGTGTTTTATGCATTCAATATCACGAAAACAGCGGTTTCGGTGATTCTGCACACTTGTAACAGCACGATAATGAAGATTATCACTGAAAATGCATATCTCAGCTGGATATCCATCTATACCGAAGATATTTCTGTTTCCGCATGTCAAACGCACGGCGGAGTGCTGAAAACACCAGGAAACGGGTTTTTCGCATTCAATAGAACGAAACCAGCGATTTCGGTGATTCTGCACACCTGTAAAAGCAGAATCATGAATTTATCACTGAAAATGCATATCTCAGCTGGAAACCCAAAGATACCAAAGATATCGCAGTTTCCGCATGTTAGACGCACTGTGGAGTTCTGAAAACACCAGGCAACGTGTTTTTTGCATTCAATAGCACGAAAACAGCGATTTCGGTGATTCTGCACACTTGTAACAGCAGAATCATGAATTTATCACTGAAAATGCATATCTCAGCTGGAAACCCAACGAAACCGAAGATATCGCAGTTTCCGCATGTCAAACGCACTGTCGAGTGCTGAAAACACGAGAAAACGTGTTTTTCGCATTCAATAGCACGAAAACAGCGATATCGGTGATTCTGCACACTTGTAACAGCAGGATAATGAAGATTATCACTGAAAATGCATATCTCAGCTGGAAACCCAACTATACCGAAGATATTTCTGTTTCCGCATGTCAAACGCACTGCGGAGTGCTGAAAACACCAGAAAACGTGTTTTATGCATTTAATATCACGAAAACAGCGGTTTCGGTGATTCTGCACACTTGTAACAGCAGGATAATGAAGATTATCACTGAAAATGCATAACTCAGCTGGAAACCCAACTGTACCGACGATATCACAGTTTCCACAAATCTAGCGCACTGTGGAGTGTTGAAAACACCAGGAAAGGTGTTTTTCGCATTCAATAGCACGAAAACAGCGATTTCGGTGATTCTGCACACTTGTAACAGCAGAATCATGAATTTATCACTGAAAATGCATATCTCAGCTGGAAACCCAACTGTACCGACGATATCACAGTTTCCGCAAATCTAGCGCACTGTGGTGTGTTGAAAACACCAGGAAACATGTTTTTCGCTTTCATAGCCCGAAAACAGCGATTTCGGTGATTCTGCACACTTGTAACAGCAGAATCATGAATTTATCACTGAAAATGCATATCTCAGCTGGAAGCCCAACGATACCGAAGATATCGCAGTTTCCAAATGTGAAACGCACTGTGGAGTGCTGAAAACACCAGAGAACGTGTTTTTCGCATTCAGTAGCACGAAACTAGCGATTTCGGTGATTCTGCACACCTGTAAAAGCAGAATCATGAATTTATCACTGAAAATGCATATCTCAGCTGGAAACCCAACGAAACCGAAGATATCGCAGTTTCCGAAAATCAAACGCACTTTGGAGTGCTGAAAACACCAGGAAACGGGTTTTTCGCATTCAATAGCACGAAACCAACGATTTCGGTGATTCTGCACACCTGTAAAAGCAGAATCATGAATTTATCACTGAAAATGCATATCTCAGCTGGAAACCCAAAGATACCAAAGATATCGCAGATTCCGCATGTTAGACGCACTGTGGAGTTCTGAAAACACCAGGAAACGTGTTTTTTGCATTCAATAGCACGAAAACAGCGATTTCGGTGATTCTGCACACTTGTAACAGCAGAATCATGAATTTATCACTGAAAATGCATATCTCAGCTGGAAACCCAACGAAACCGAAGATATCGCAGTTTCCGCATGTCAAACGCACTGTCGAGTGCTGAAAACACCAGAAAACGTGTTTTTCGCATTCAATAGCACGAAAACAGCGATTTCGGTGATTCTGCACACTTGTAGCAGCAGGATAATGAAGATTATCACTGAAAATGCATATCTCAGCTGGAAACCCAACTATACCGAAGATATTTCTGTTTCCGCATGTCAAACGCACAGCGGAGTGCTGAAAACACCAGAAAACGTGTTTTATGCATTTAATATCACGAAAACAGCGGTTTCGGTGATTCTGCACACTTGTAACAGCAGGATAATGAAGATTATCACTGAAAATGCATATCTCAGCTGGAAACCCAACTATACCGAAGATATTTCTGTTTCCGCATGTCAAACGCACAGCGGAGTGCTGAAAACACCAGAAAACGTGTTTTATGCATTTAATATCACGAAAACAGCGGTTTCGGTGATTCTGCACACTTGTAACAGCAGGATAATGAAGATTATCACTGAAAATGCATATCTCAGCTGGAAACCCAACTATACCGAAGATATTTCTGTTTCCGCATGTCAAACGCACAGCGGAGTGCTGAAAACTCCAGAGAACGTGTTTTTCGCATTCAGTAGCACGAAACCAGCGATTTCGGTGATTCTGCACACCTGTAAAAGCAGAATCATGAATTTATCACAGAAAATGCATATCTCAGCTGGAAACCCAACGAAGCCGAAGATATCGCAGTTTCCAAATGTGAAACGCACTGTGGAGTGCTGAAAACACCAGAGAACGTGTTTTTCGCATTCAATAGCACGAAACCAGCGATTTCGGTGATTCTGCACACTTGTAACTGCAGCATAATGAAGACTATCACTGAAAATGCATATCTCAGCTGGAAACCCAAAGATACCAAAGATATCGCAGTTTCCGCATGTCGAACGCACTGTCGAGTGCTGAAAACACGAGAAAACGTGTTTTTCGAAATTCAATAGCACGAAACCAGCGATTTCGGTGATTCTGCACGCCTGTAAAAGCAGAATCATGAATTTATCTCTGAAAATGCATATCTCAGCTGGAAACCCAACAAAACCGAAGATATCGCAGTTTCCGCAAATCAAACGCACTTTGGAGTGCTGAAAACACCAGAAAACGTGTTTATGCATTCAATATCACGAAAACAGCGATTTCGGTGATTCTGCATACTTGAAACAGCAGAATCATGAATTTATCACTGAAAATGCATATCTCAGCTGGAAACCCAAAGAAACCGAAGATATCGCAGTTTCCGCATGTTAAACGCACTGTGGAGTGCTGACAAAACCAGAAAACGTGTTTTATGCATTCAATATCACGAAAACAGCGGTTTCGGTGCTTCTGCACACTTGTAACAGCAGGATAATGAAGACTATCACTGAAAATGCATATCTCAGCTGGAAACCCAAAGATACCAAAGATATCGCAGTTTCCGCATGTCGAACGCACTGTCGAGTGCTGAAAACACGAGAAAACGTGTTTTTCGCATTCAATAGCACGAAACCAGCGATTTCGGTGTTTCGGCACACCTGTAAAAGCAGAATCATGAATTTATCACTGAAAATGCATATCTCAGCTGGAAACCCAAAGATACCAAAGATATCGCAGTTTCCGCATGTCAAACACACTGTGGAGTGCTGAAAACACCAGAAAACGTGTTTTATGCATTCAATATCACGAAAACAGCGGTTTCGGTGATTCTGCACACTTGTAACAGCACGATAATGAAGATTATCACTGAAAATGCATATCTCAGCTGGATATCCATCTATACCGTAGATATTTCTGTTTCCGCATGTCAAACGCACGGCGGAGTGCTGAAAACACCAGGAAACGGGTTTTTCGCATTCAATAGAACGAAACCATCGATTTCGGTGATTCTGCACACCTGTAAAAGCAGAATCATGAATTTATCACTGAAAATGCATATCTCAGCTGGAAACCCAAAGATACCAAAGATATCGCAGTTTCCGCATGTTAGACGCACTGTGGAGTTCTGAAAACACCAGGCAACGTGTTTTTTGCATTCAATAGCACGAAAACAGCGATTTCGGTGATTCTGCACACTTGTAACAGCAGAATCATGAATTTATCACTGAAAATGCATATCTCAGCTGGAAACCCAACGAAACCGAAGATATCGCAGTTTCCGCATGTCAAACGCACTGTCGAGTGCTGAAAACACGAGAAAACGTGTTTTTCGCATTCAATAGCACGAAAACAGCGATTTCGGTGATTCTGCACACTTGTAACAGCAGGATAATGAAGATTATCACTGAAAATGCATATCTCAGCTGGAAACCCAACTATACCGAAGATATTTCTGTTTCCGCATGTCAAACGCACTGCGGAGTGCTGAAAACACCAGAAAACGTGTTTTATGCATTTAATATCACGAAAACAGCGGTTTCGGTGATTCTGCACACTTGTAACAGCAGGATAATGAAGATTATCACTGAAAATGCATAACTCAGCTGGAAACCCAACTGTACCGACGATATCACAGTTTCCACAAATCTAGCGCACTGTGGAGTGTTGAAAACACCAGGAAAGGTGTTTTTCGCATTCAATAGCACGAAAACAGCGATTTCGGTGATTCTGCACACTTGTAACAGCAGAATCATGAATTTATCACTGAAAATGCATATCTCAGCTGGAAACCCAACTGTACCGACGATATCACAGTTTCCGCAAATCTAGCGCACTGTGGTGTGTTGAAAACACCAGGAAACGTGTTTTTCGCTTTCATAGCACGAAAACAGCGATTTCGGTGATTCTGCACACTTGTAACAGCAGAATCATGAATTTATCACTGAAAATGCATATCTCAGCTGGAAGCCCAACGATACCGAAGATATCGCAGTTTCCAAATGTGAAACGCACTGTGGAGTGCTGAAAACACCAGAGAACGTGTTTTTCGCATTCAGTAGCACGAAACTAGCGATTTCGGTGATTCTGCACACCTGTAAAAGCAGAATCATGAATTTATCACTGAAAATGCATATCTCAGCTGGAAACCCAACGAAACCGAAGATATCGCAGTTTCCGCAAATCAAACGCACTTTGGAGTGCTGAAAACACCAGGAAACGGGTTTTTCGCATTCAATAGCACGAAACCAACGATTTCGGTGATTCTGCACACCTGTAAAAGCAGAATCATGAATTTATCACTGAAAATGCATATCTCAGCTGGAAACCCAAAGATACCAAAGATATCGCAGTTTCCGCATGTTAGACGCACTGTGGAGTTCTGAAAACACCAGGAAACGTGTTTTTTGCATTCAATAGCACGAAAACAGCGATTTCGGTGATTCTGCACACTTGTAACAGCAGAATCATGAATTTATCTCTGAAAATGCATATCTCAGCTGGAAACCCAACGAAACCGAAGATATCGCAGTTTCCGCATGTCAAACGCACTGTCGAGTGCTGAAAACACCAGAAAACGTGTTTTTCGCATTCAATAGCACGAAAACAGCGATTTCGGTGATTCTGCACACTTGTAACAGCAGGATAATGAAGATTATCACTGAAAATGCATATCTCAGCTGGAAACCCAACTATACCGAAGATATTTCTGTTTCCGCATGTCAAACGCACAGCGGAGTGCTGAAAACACCAGAAAACGTGTTTTATGCATTTAATATCACGAAAACAGCGGTTTCGGTGATTCTGCACACTTGTAACAGCAGGATAATGAAGATTATCACTGAAAATGCATATCTCAGCTGGAAACCCAACTATACCGAAGATATTTCTGTTTCCGCATGTCAAACGCACAGCGGAGTGCTGAAAACACCAGAAAACGTGTTTTATGCATTTAATATCACGAAAACAGCGGTTTCGGTGATTCTGCACACTTGTAACAGCAGGATAATGAAGATTATCACTGAAAATGCATATCTCAGCTGGAAACCCAACTATACCGAAGATATTTCTGTTTCCGCATGTCAAACGCACAGCGGAGTGCTGAAAACACCAGAGAACGTGTTTTTCGCATTCAGTAGCACGAAACCAGCGATTTCGGTGATTCTGCACACCTGTAAAAGCAGAATCATGAATTTATCACAGAAAATGCATATCTCAGCTGGAAACCCAACGAAGCCGAAGATATCGCAGTTTCCGCAAACCAAACGCACTTTGGAGTGCTGAAAACACCAGAAAACGTGTTTATGCATTCAATATCACGAAAACAGCGATTTCGGTGATTCTGCAAACTTGAAACAGCAGAATCATGAATTTATCACTGAAAATGCATATCTCAGCTGGAAACCCAAAGAAACCGAAGATATCGCAGTTTCCGCATGTTAAACGCACTGTGGAGTGCTGAAAAAACCAGAAAACGTGTTTTATGCATTCAATATCACGAAAACAGCGGTTTCGGTGATTCTGCACACTTGTAACAGCAGGATAATGATGATTATCACTGAAAATGCATGTCTCAGCTGGAAACCCAAAGATACCAAAGATATCGCAGTTTCCGCATGTCATACGCACTGTGGAGTTCTGAAAACACCAGGAAACGTGTTTTTCGCATTCAGTAGCACGAAAACAGCGATTTCGGTGATTCTGCACACTTGTAACAACGGGATCATGTAGATTATCACTGAAAATGCATATATCAGCTGGAAACCCAACGAAGCCGAAGATATCACAGTTTCCGCATGTCAAACGCACTGTGGAGTTCTGAAAACACCAGGAAACGTGTTTTTCGCATTCAATAGCACGAAAAAAGCTATTTGGGTGTTTCTGCACACTTGTAACAGCAGGATAATGAAGACTATCACTGAAAATGCATATCTCAGCTGGAAACCCAACTATACCGAAGATATTTGTGTTTCCGCATGTCAAACGCACTGCGGAGTGCTGAAAACACCAGGAAACGTGTTTTTCGCATTCAATAGCACGAAAACAGCGATATCGGTGATTCTGCACACTTGTAACTGCAGCATAATGAAGACTATCACTGAAAATGCATATCTGAGCTGGAAACCCAAAGATACCAAAGATATCGCAGTTTCCGCATGTCGAACGCACTGTCGAGTGCTGAAAACACGAGAAATCGTGTTTTTCGCATTCAATAGCACGAAACCAGCGATTTCGGTGATTCTGCACACCTGTAAAAGCAGAATCATGAATTTATCACTGAAAATGCATATCTCAGCTGGAAACCCAAACATACCAAAGATATCGCAGTTTCCGCATGTCAAACGCACTGTCGAGTGCTGAAAACACCAGAAAACGTGTTTTTCGCATTCAATAGCACGAAAAAAGCTATTTGGGTGTTTCTGCACACTTGTAACAGCAGGATAATGAAGACTATCACTGAAAATGCATATCTCAGCTGGAAACCCAACTATACCGAAGATATTTGTGTTTCCGCATGTCAAACGCACTGCGGAGTGCTGAAAACACCAGAAAACGTGTTTTATGCATTCAATATCACGAAAACAGCGGTTTCGGTGATTCTGCACACTTGTAACAGCACGATAATGAAGATTATCACTGAAAATGCATATCTCAGCTGGATATCCATCTATACCGAAGATATTTCTGTTTCCGCATGTCAAACGCACGGCGGAGTGCTGAAAACACCAGGAAACGGGTTTTTCGCATTCAGTAGCACGAAACCAGCGATTTCGGTGATTCTGCACACCTGTAAAAGCAGAATCATGAATTTATCACTGAAGATGCATATCTCATCTGGAAACCCAACGAAAACGAAGATATCGCAGTTTCCGCATGTCAAACGCACTGTCGAGTGCTGAAAACACCAGAAAACGTGTTTTTCGCATTAAGTAGCACGAAACCAGCGATTTCGGTGATTCTGCACACTTGTAACTGCAGCATAATGAAGACTATCACTGAAAATGCATATCTCAGCTGGAAACCCAAAGATTCCAAAAATATCGCGGTTTCCGCATGTCGAACGCACTGTCGAGTGCTGAAAACACGAGAAAACGTGTTTTTCGAAATTCAATAGCACGAAACCAGCGATTTCGGTGATTCTGCACACCTGTAAAAGCAGAATCATGAATTTATCACTGAAAATGCATATCTCAGCTGGAAACCCAAAGATACCAAAGATATCGCAGTTTCCGCATGTTAGACGCACTGTGGAGTTCTGAAAACACCAGGAAACGTGTTTTTTGCATTCAATAGCACGAAAACAGCGATTTCGGTGATTCTGCACACTTGTAACAGCAGAATCATGAATTTATCACTGAAAATGCATATCTCAGCTGGAAACCCAATGTAACCGAAGATATCGCAGTTTCCGCATGTCAAACGCACTGTCGAGTGCTGAAAACACCAGAAAACGTGCTTTTCGAATTCAATTGCACGAAAACAGCGATTTCGGTGATTCTGCACACTTGTAACAGCAGGATAATGAAGATTATCACTGAAAATGCATATCTCAGCTGGAAACCCAACTATACCGAAGATATTTCTGTTTCCGCATGTCAAACGCACTGCGGAGTGCTGAAAACACCAGAAAACGTGTTTTATGCATTTAATATCACGAAAACAGCGGTTTCGGTGATTCTGCACACTTGTAACAGCAGGATAATGAAGATTATCACTGAAAATGCATAACTCAGCTGGAAACCAAACTGTACCGACGATATCACAGTTTCCACAAATCTAGCGCACCGTGGAGTGTTGAAAACACCAGGAAAGGTGTTTTTCGCTTTCAATAGCACGAAAACAGCGATTTCGGTGATTCTGCACACTTGTAACAGCAGAATCATGAAGTTATCACTGAAAATGCATATCTCAGCTGGAAGCCCAACGATACCGAAGATATCGCAGTTTCCAAATGTGAAACGCACTGTGGAGTGCTGAAAACACCAGAGAACGTGTTTTTCGCATTCAATAGCACGAAACCAGCGATTTCGGTGATTCTGCACACTTGTAACTGCAGCATAATGAAGACTATCACTGAAAATGCATATCTCAGCTGGAAACCCAAAGATACCAAAGATATCGCAGTTTCCGCATGTCGAACGCACTGTCGAGTGCTGAAAACACGAGAAAACGTGTTTTTCGAAACTCAATAGCACGAAACCAGCGATTTCGGTGATTCTGCACGCCTGTAAAAGCAGAATCATGAATTTATCACTGAAAATGCATATCTCAGCTGGAAACCCAACAAAACCGAAGATATCGCAGTTTCCGCAAATCAAACGCACTTTGGAGTGCTGAAAACACCAGAAAACGTGTTTATGCATTCAATATCACGAAAACAGCGATTTCGGTGATTCTGCAAACTTGAAACAGCAGAATCATGAATTTATCACTGAAAATGCATATCTCAGCTGGAAACCCAAAGAAACCGAAGATATCGCAGTTTCCGCATGTTAAACGCACTGTGGAGTGCTGACAAAACCAGAAAACGTGTTTTATGCATTCAATATCACGAAAACAGCGGTTTCGGTGCTTCTGCACACTTGTAACAGCAGGATAATGAAGACTATCACTGAAAATGCATATCTCAGCTGGAAACCCAAAGATACCAAAGATATCGCAGTTTCCGCATGTCGAACGCACTGTCGAGTGCTGAAAACACGAGAAAACGTGTTTTTCGCATTCAATAGCACGAAACCAGCGATTTCGGTGTTTCTGCACACCTGTAAAAGCAGAATCATGAATTTATCACTGAAAATGCATATCTCAGCTGGAAACCCAAAGATACCAAAGATATCGCAGTTTCCGCATGTCAAACACACTGTGGAGTGCTGAAAACACCAGAAAACGTGTTTTATGCATTCAATATCACGAAAACAGCGGTTTCGGTGATTCTGCACACTTGTAACAGCACGATAATGAAGATTATCACTGAAAATGCATATCTCAGCTGGATATCCATCTATACCGAAGATATTTCTGTTTCCGCATGTCAAACGCACGGCGGAGTGCTGAAAACACCAGGAAACGGGTTTTTCGCATTCAATAGAACGAAACCAGCGATTTCGGTGATTCTGCACACATGTAAAAGCAGAATCATGAATTTATCACTGAAAATGCATATCTCAGCTGGAAACCCAAAGATACCAAAGATATCGCAGTTTCCGCATGTTAGACGCACTGTGGAGTTCTGAAAACACCAGGAAACGTGTTTTGTGCATTCAATAGCACGAAAACAGCGATTTCGGTGATTCTGCACACTTGTAACAGCAGAATCATGAATTTATCACTGAAAATGCATATCTCAGCTGGAAACCCAACGAAACCGAAGATATCGCAGTTTCCGCATGTCAAACGCACTGTCGAGTGCTGAAAACACGAGAAAACGTGTTTTTCGCATTCAATAGCACGAAAACAGCGATTTCGGTGATTCTGCACACTTGTAACAGCAGGATAATGAAGATTATCACTGAAAATGCATATCTCAGCTGGAAACCCAACTATACCGAAGATATTTCTGTTTCCGCATGTCAAACGCACTGCGGAGTGCTGAAAACACCAGAAAACGTGTTTTATGCATTTAATATCACGAAAACAGCGGTTTCGGTGATTCTGCACACTTGTAACAGCAGGATAATGAAGATTATCACTGAAAATGCATAACTCAGCTGGAAACCCAACTGTACCGACGATATCACAGTTTCCACAAATCTAGCGCACTGTGGAGTGTTGAAAACACCAGGAAAGGTGTTTTTCGCATTCAATAGCACGAAAACAGCGATTTCGGTGATTCTGCACACTTGTAACAGCAGAATCATGAATTTATCACTGAAAATGCATATCTCAGCTGGAAACCCAACTGTACCGACGATATCACAGTTTCCGCTAATCTAGCGCACTGTGGTGTGTTGAAAACACCAGGAAACGTGTTTTTCGCTTTCATAGCACGAAAACAGCGATTTCGGTGATTCTGCACACTTGTAACAGCAGAATCATGAATTTATCACTGAAAATGCATATCTCAGCTGGAAGCCCAACGATACCGAAGATATCGCAGTTTCCAAATGTGAAACGCACTGTGGAGTGCTGAAAACACCAGAGAACGTGTTTTTCGCATTCAGTAGCACGAAACTAGCGATTTCGGTGATTCTGCACACCTGTAAAAGCAGAATCATGAATTTATCACTGAAAATGCATATCTCAGCTGGAAACCCAACGAAACCGAAGATATCGCAGTTTCCGCAAATCAAACGCACTTTGGAGTGCTGAAAACACCAGGAAACGGGTTTTTCGCATTCAATAGCACGAAACCAACGATTTCGGTGATTCTGCACACCTGTAAAAGCAGAATCATGAATTTATCACTGAAAATGCATATCTCAGCTGGAAGCCCAACGATACCGAAGATATCGCAGTTTCCAAATGTGAAGCGCACTGTGGAGTGCTGAAAACACCAGAGAACGTGTTTTTCGCATTCAGTAGCACGAAACCAGCGATTTCGGTGATTCTGCACACCTGTAAAAGCAGAATCATGAATTTATCACAGAAAATGCATATCTCAGCTGGAAACCCAACGAAGCCGAAGATATCGCAGTTTCCGCAAACCAAACGCACTTTGGAGTGCTGAAAACACCAGAAAACGTGTTTATGCATTCAATATCACGAAAACAGCGATTTCGGTGATTCTGCAAACTTGAAACAGCAGAATCATGAATTTATCACTGAAAATGCATATCTCAGCTGGAAACCCAAAGAAACCGAAGATATCGCAGTTTCCGCATGTTAAACGCACTGTGGAGTGCTGAAAAAACCAGAAAACGTGTTTTATGCATTCAATATCACGAAAACAGCGGTTTCGGTGATTCTGCACACTTGTAACAGCAGGATAATGATGATTATCACTGAAAATGCATGTCTCAGCTGGAAACCCAAAGATACCAAAGATATCGCAGTTTCCGCATGTCAAACGCACTGTGGAGTTCTGAAAACACCAGGAAACGTGTTTTTCGCATTCAGTAGCACGAAAACAGCGATTTCGGTGATTCTGCACACTTGTAACAACGGGATCATGTAGATTATCACTGAAAATGCATATATCAGCTGGAAACCCAACGAAACCGAAGATATCACAGTTTCCGCATGTCAAACGCACTGTGGAGTTCTGAAAACACCAGGAAACGTGTTTTTCTCATTCAATAGCACGAAAAAAGCTATTTGGGTGTTTCTGCACACTTGTAACAGCAGGATAATGAAGACTATCACTGAAAATGCATATCTCAGCTGGAAACCCAACTATACCGAAGATATTTGTGTTTCCGCATGTCAAACGCACTGCGGAGTGCTGAAAACACCAGAAAACGTGTTTTATGCATTCAATATCACGAAAACAGCGGTTTCGGTGATTCTGCACACTTGTAACAGCAGGATAATGATGATTATCACTGAAAATGCATGTCTCAGCTGGAAACCCAAAGATACCAAAGATATCGCAGTTTCCGCATGTCAAACGCACTGTGGAGTTCTGAAAACACCAGGAAACGTGTTTTTCGCATTCAGTAGCACGAAAACAGCGATTTCGGTGATTCTGCACACTTGTAACAACGGGATCATGTAGATTATCACTGAAAATGCATATATCAGCTGGAAACCCAACGAAACCGAAGATATCACAGTTTCCGCATGTCAAACGCACTGTGGAGTTCTGAAAACACCAGGAAACGTGTTTTTCGCATTCAATAGCACGAAAAAAGCTATTTGGGTGTTTCTGCACACTTGTAACAGCAGGATAATGAAGACTATCACTGAAAATGCATATCTCAGCTGGAAACCCAAAGATACCAAAGATATCGCAGTTTCCGCATGTCGAACGCACTGTCGAGTGCTGAAAACACGAGAAATCGTGTTTTTCGCATTCAATAGCACGAAACCAGCGATTTCGGTGATTCTGCACACCTGTAAAAGCAGAATCATGAATTTATCACTGAAAATGCATATCTCAGCTGGAAACCCAAAGATACCAAAGATATCGCAGTTTCCGCATGTCAAACGCACTGTCGAGTGCTGAAAACACCAGAAAACGTGTTTTTCGCATTCAATAGCACGAAAAAAGCTATTTGGGTGTTTCTGCACACTTGTAACAGCAGGATAATGAAGACTATCACTGAAAATGCATATCTCAGCTGGAAACCCAACTATACCGAAGATATTTGTGTTTCCGCATGTCAAACGCACTGCGGAGTGCTGAAAACACCAGAAAACGTGTTTTATGCATTCAATATCACGAAAACAGCGGTTTCGGTGATTCTGCACACATGTAACAGCAGGATAATGATGATTATCACTGAAAATGCATGTCTCAGCTGGAAACCCAAAGATACCAAAGATATCGCAGTTTCCGCATGTCAAACGCACTGTGGAGTTCTGAAAACACCAGGAAACGTGTTTTTCGCATTCAGTAGCACGAAAACAGCGATTTCGGTGATTCTGCACACTTGTAACAACGGGATCATGTAGATTATCACTGAAAATGCATATATCAGCTGGAAACCCAACGAAACCGAAGATATCACAGTTTCCGCATGTCAAACGCACTGTGGAGTTCTGAAAACACCAGGAAACGTGTTTTTCGCATTCAATAGCACGAAAAAAGCTATTTGGGTGTTTCTGCACACTTGTAACAGCAGGATAATGAAGACTATCACTGAAAATGCATATCTCAGCTGGAAACCCAACTATACCGAAGATATTTGTGTTTCCGCATGTCAAACGCACTGCGGAGTGCTGAAAACACCAGGAAACGTGTTTTTCGCATTCAATAGCACGAAAACAGCGATATCGGTGATTCTGCACACTTGTAACTGCAGCATAATGAAGACTATCACTGAAAATGCATATCTGAGCTGGAAACCCAAAGATACCAAAGATATCGCAGTTTCCGCATGTCGAACGCACTGTCGAGTGCTGAAAACACGAGAAATCGTGTTTTTCGCATTCAATAGCACGAAACCAGCGATTTCGGTGATTCTGCACACCTGTAAAAGCAGAATCATGAATTTATCACTGAAAATGCATATCTCAGCTGGAAACCCAAAGATACCAAAGATATCGCAGTTTCCGCATGTCAAACGCACTGTCGAGTGCTGAAAACACCAGAAAACGTGTTTTTCGCATTCAATAGCACGAAAACAGCGATTTCGGTGATTCTGCACACTTGTAACATCAGGATAATGAAGATTATCACTGAAAATGCATATCTCAGCTGGAAACCCAACTATACCGAAGATATTTCTGTTTCCGCATGTCAAACGCACTGCGGAGTGCTGAAAACACCAGAAAACCTGTTTTATGCATTTAATATCACGAAAACAGCGGTTTCGGTGATTCTGCACACTTGTAACAGCAGGATAATGAAGATTATCACTGAAAATGCATAACTCAGCTGGAAACCCAACTGTACCGACGATATCACAGTTTCCACAAATCTAGCGCACTGTGGAGTTCTGAAAACACCAGGAAACGTGTTTTTTGCATTCAATAGCACGAAAACAGCGATTTCGGAGATTCTGCACACTTGTAACAGCAGAATCATGAATTTATCACTGAAAATGCATATCTCAGCTGGAAACCCAACGAAACCGAAGATATCGCAGTTTCCGCATGTCAAACGCACTGTCGAGTGCTGAAAACACCAGAAAACGTGTTTTTCGCATTCAATATCACGAAAACAGCGATTTCGGTGATTCTGCAAACTTGAAACAGCAGAATCATGAATTTATCACTGAAAATGCATATCTCAGCTGGAAACCCAAAGAAACCGAAGATATTGCAGTTTCCGCATGTTAAACGCACTGTGAAGTGCTGAAAAAACCAGAAAACGTGTTTTGGGCATTCAATATCACGAAAACAGCGGTTTCGGTGATTCTGCACACTTGTAACAGCAGGATAATGATGATTATCACTAAAAATGCATGTCTCAGCTGGAAACCCAAAGATACCAAAGATATCGCAGTTTCCGCATGTCAAACGCACTGTGGAGTTCTGAAAACACCAGGAAACGTGTTTTTCGCATTCAGTAGCACGAAAACAGCGATTTCGGTGATTCTGCACACTTGTAACAACGGGATCATGTAGATTATCACTGAAAATACATATCTCAGCTGGAAACCCAACGAAACCGAAGATATCACAGTTTCCGCATGTCAAACGCACTGTGGAGTTCTGAAAACACCAGGAAACGTGTTTTTCGCATTCAATAGCACGAGAACAGCGATTTCGGTGATTCTGCACACTTGTAACAGCAGAATCATGAATTTATCACTGAAAATGCATATCTCAGCTGGAAACCGAACGAAACCGAAGATATCGCAGTTTCCGCATGTCAAACGCACTGTGGAGTGCGTAAAACACCAGAAAACGTGTTTTAAGCATTCAATATCACGAAAACAGCGGTTTCGGTGATTCTGCACACTTGTAACAGCAGGATAATGAAGATTATCACTGAAAGTGCATATCTCAGCTGGAAACCCAACTATACCCAAGATATTTCTGTTTCCGCATGTCAAATGCACTGTGGAGTGCTGAAAACAAAAGAAAACGTGTTTTATGCATTCAATATCACGAAAACAGCGTTTTCGGTGATTCTGCACACTTGTAACACCAGCATAATGAAGACTATCACTGAAAATGCATATCTCAGCTGGAAACCCAAAGATACCAAAGATATCGCAGTTTCCGCATGTCAATCGCACTGTGGAGTTCTGAAAACACCAGGAAACGTGTTTTTCGCATTCAATTGCACGAAACCAAAGGTTTCGGTGATTCTGCACACCTGTAAAAGCAGAATCATGAATTTATCACCGAAAATGCATATCTCAGCTGGAAACCCAACGAAACCGAAGATATCGCAGTTTCCGCATGTCAAACGCACTGTCGAGTGCTGAAAACACCAGAAAACGTGTTTTTCGCATTCAATAGCACGAAAACAGCGATTTCGGTGATTCTGCACACTTGTAACAGCAGGATAATGAAGATTATCACTGAAAATGCATATCTCAGCTGGAAACCCAACGAAACCGAAGATATCGCAGTTTCCGCATGTCAAACGCACTGTGGAGTTCTGAAAACACCAGGAAACGTGTTTTTCGCATTCATTAGCACGAAAACAGCGATTTCGGTGATTCTGCACACTTGTAACAGCAGGATAATGAAGATTATCACTGAAAATGCATAACTCAGCTGGAAACCCAACTGTACCGACGATATCACAGTTTCCGCAAATCTAGCGCACTGTGGAGTGTTGAAAACACCAGGAAACGTGTTTTTCGCTTTCAATAGCACGAAAACAGCGATTTCGTTGATTCTGCACACTTGTAACAGCAGAATCATGAATTTATCACTGAAAATGCATATCTCAGCTGGAAGCCCAACGATACCGAAGATATCGCAGTTTCCAAATGTGAAACGCACTTTGGAGTGCTGAAAACACGAGAAAACGTGTTTTTCGCATTCAGTAGCACGAAACCAGCGATTTCGGTGATTCTGTACACCTGTAAAAGCAGAATCATGAATTTATCACTGAAAATGCATATCTCAGCTGGAAACCCAACGAAACCGAAGATATCGCAGTTTCCGCAAATCAAACGCACTTTGGAGTGCTGAAAACACCAGAAAACGTGTTTATGCACTCAATATCACGAAAACAGCGATTTCGGTGATTCTGCAAACTTGAAACAGCAGAATCATGAATTTATCACTGAAAATGCATATCTCAGCTGGAAACCCAATGAAACCGAAGATATCGCAGTTTCCGCATGTCAAACGCACTGTGGAGTTCTGAAAACACCAGGAAACGTGTTTTTCGCATTCAGTAGCACGAAAACAGCGATTTCGGTGATTCTGCACACTTGTAACAACGGGATCATGTAGATTATCACTGAAAATGCATATCTCTGCTGGAAACCCAAAGATACCAAAGATATCGCAGTTTCCGCATGTCAAACGCACAGTGGAGTGCTGAAAACACCAGAAAACGTGTTTTTCGCATTCAATAGCACGAAAACAGCGTTTTCGGTGATTCTGCATACTTGTAACAGCAGCATAATGAAGACTATCACTGAAAATGCATGTCTCAGCTGGAAACCCAACGAAACCGAAGATATCGCAGTTTCCGCATGTCAAACGCACAGTGGAGTGCTGAAAACACCAGAAAACGTGTTTTTCGCATTCAATAGCACGAAAACAGCGATTTGGGTGTTTCTGCACACCTGTAACAGCAGAATCATGAATTTATCAATGAAAATGCATATCTCAGCTGGAAACCCAACGACACCGTAGATATCGTGGTTTCCGCATGTCAAACGCACAGTCGAGTGCTGAAAACACCAAAAAACGTGTTTTTCGCATTCAATAGCACGAAGACAGCGATTTCGGTGATTCTGCATACTTCTCACAGAAGAATATCCAAGATTATCATAGATAATGCATGTCGCAGCTGGCAGCCCCACGAAAACGAAGATATCGCGGTTTCCGCAAATCAAACGCACTGTGGAGTGCTGAAAACAGCAGGAAACGTGTTTTTCGCATTCAATAGCACGAATACAGCGATTTGGGTGTTTCTGCACACCTATAACAGCAGAATCATGAATTTATCACTGAAAATGCATATCTCAGCTTGAAACCCAACGAAACGGTAGATATCGCGGTTTCCGCATGTCAAACGCACTGTCGAGTGCTGAAGACACCAGAAAACGTGTTTTTCGCATTCAATAGCACGAAGACAGCGATTTCGGTGATTCTGCATACTTCTCACAGAAGAATATCCAAGATTATCATAGATAATGCATGTCGCAGATGGCAACCCCACGAAAACGAAGATATCGCGGTTTCCGCAAATCAAACGCACTGTGGAGTGCTGAAAACACCAGGAAACGTGTTTTTCGCATTCAATAGCACGAAAACAGCGATTTCGGTGATTCAGTAAGCTTGTAACAGCAGAATCATGAATTTATCACTGAAAATGCATATCACAGCTGGAAACCCAACGAAACCGTAGATATCGCGGTTTCCGCTTGTCAAACGCACTGTCGAGTGCTGAAAACACCAGAAAACGTGTGTTTCGCATTCAATAGCACGAAGACAGCGATTTCGGTGACTCTGTATACTTCTCACAGAAGAATATCCAAGATTATCATAGATAATGCATGTCGCAGCTGGCAACCCCACGAAAACTAAGATATCGCGGTGTCCGCAAATCAAACGCACTGTGGAGTGCTGAAAGCACCAGGAAACGTGTTTTTCGCATTCAGTAGCACGAAAACAGCGTTTTCGGTGATTCTGCACACTTGTAACAGCAGCATAATGAAGACTATCACTGAAAATGCATATCTCAGCTGGAAACCCAAAGTTACCAAAGATATCGCAGTTTCCGCATGTCAATCGCACTGTGGAGTTCTGAAAACACCAGGAAATGTGTTTTTCGCATTCAATTGCACGAAACCAACGGGTTCGGTGATTCTGCACACCTGTAAAAGCAGAATCATGAATTTATCACTGAAAATGCATATCTCAGCTGGAAACCGAACGAAACCGAAGATATCGCAGTTTCCGCATGTCAAACGCACTGTGGAGTGCGTAAAACACCAGAAAACGTGTTTTATGCATTCAATATCACGAAAACAGCGGTTTCGGTGATTCTGCACACTTGTAACAGCAGGATAATGAAGATTATCACTGAAAGTGCATATCTCAGCTGGAAACCCATCTATACCCAAGATATTTCTGTTTCCGCATGTCAAATGCACTGTGGAGTGCTGAAAACAACAGAAAACGTGTTTTATGCATTCAATATCACGAAAACAGCGTTTTCGGTGATTCTGCACACTTGTAACAGCAACATAATGAAGACTATCACTGAAAATGCATATCTCAGCTGGAAACCCAAAGATACCAAAGATATCGCAGTTTCCGCATGTCAAACGCACTGTGGAGTTCTGAAAACACCAGGAAACGTGTTTTGCGCACTCAATTGCACGAAACCAGCGGTTTCGGTGATTCTGCACACCTGTAAAAGCAGAATCATGAATTTAATACTGAAAATGCATATCTCAGCTGGAAACCCAAAGATACCAAAGATATCGCAGTTTCCGCATGTCAAACGCACAGTGGAGTGCTGAAAACACCAGAAAACGTGTTTTTCGCATTCAATAGCACGAAAACAGCGTTTTCGGTGATTCTGCATACTTGTAACAGCAGCATAATGAAGACTATCACTGAAAATGCATGTCTCAGCTGGAAACCCAACGAAACCGAAGATATCGCAGTTTCCGCATGTCAAACGCACAGTGGAGTGCTGAAAACACCAGAAAACGTGTTTTTCGCATTCAATAGCACGAAAACAGCGATTTGGGTGTTTCTGCACACCTGTAACAGCAGAATCATGAATTTATCAATGAAAATGCATATCTCAGCTGGAAACCCAACGACACCGTAGATATCGTGGTTTCCGCATGTCAAACGCACAGTCGAGTGCTGAAAACACCAAAAAACGTGTTTTTCGCATTCAATAGCACGAAGACAGCGATTTCGGTGATTCTGCATACTTCTCACAGAAGAATATCCAAGATTATCATAGATAATGCATGTCGCAGCTGGCAGCCCCACGAAAACGAAGATATCGCGGTTTCCGCAAATCAAACGCACTGTGGAGTGCTGAAAACAGCAGGAAACGTGTTTTTCGCATTCAATAGCACGAATACAGCGATTTGGGTGTTTCTGCACACCTATAACAGCAGAATCATGAATTTATCACTGAAAATGCATATCTCAGCTTGAAACCCAACGAAACGGTAGATATCGCGGTTTCCGCATGTCAAACGCACTGTCGAGTGCTGAAGACACCAGAAAACGTGTTTTTCGCATTCAATAGCACGAAGACAGCGATTTCGGTGATTCTGCATACTTCTCACAGAAGAATATCCAAGATTATCATAGATAATGCATGTCGCAGATGGCAACCCCACGAAAACGAAGATATCGCGGTTTCCGCAAATCAAACGCACTGTGGAATGCTGAAAACACCAGGAAACGTGTTTTTCGCATTCAATAGCACGAAAACAGCGATTTCGGTGATTCAGTAAGCTTGTAACAGCAGAATCATGAATTTATCACTGAAAATGCATATCACAGCTGGAAACCCAACGAAACCGTAGATATCGCGGTTTCCGCTTGTCAAACGCACTGTCGAGTGCTGAAAACACCAGAAAACGTGTGTTTCGCATTCAATAGCACGAAGACAGCGATTTCGGTGACTCTGTATACTTCTCACAGAAGAATATCCAAGATTATCATAGATAATGCATGTCGCAGCTGGCAACCCCACGAAAACTAAGATATCGCGGTGTCCGCAAATCAAACGCACTGTGGAGTGCTGAAAGCACCAGGAAACGTGTTTTTCGCATTCAGTAGCACGAAAACAGCGATTTCGGTGATTCAGCACACTTGTAACAGCAGAATCATGAATTTATCACTGAAAATGCATATCTCAGTTGGAAACCCAACGAAACCGAAGATGTCACAGTTTCCGCATGTCAAACGCACTGTGGAGTTCTGAAAACACCAGGAAACGTGTTTTTCGCATTCAGTAGCACGAAAACAGCGATTTCGGTGATTCTGCACACTTGTAACAAAGGGATCATGTAGATTATCATTGAAAATGCATATCTTAGCTGGAAAACCAATGAAACCGAAGATATCGCAGTTTCCGCATGTCAAACGCACTGTGGAGTGCTGAAAACACCAGAAAACGTGTTTTATGCATTCAATATCACGAAAACAGCGGTTTCGGTGATTCTGCACATTTGTAACAGCAGCATAATGAAGACTATCACTGAAAATGCATATCTCAGCTGGAAACCCAACTATACCGAAGATATTTCTGTTTCCGCATGTCAAACGCACTGCGGAGTGCTGAAAACACCAGGCAACGTGTTTTTTGCATTCAGTAGCACGAAACCAGCGATTTCTGTGATTCTGCACACCTGTAAAAGCAGAATCATGAATTTATCACTGAAAATGCATATCTCAGCTGGAAACCCAACGAAACCGAAGATATTTCTGTTACCGCATGTCAAACGCACTGCGGAGTGCTGAAAACACCAGGAAACGTGTTTTTCGCATTCAATAGCACGAAACCAGCGATTTCGGTGATTCTGCACACCTGTAAAAGCAGAATCATGAATTTATCACTGAAAATGCACATCTCAGCTGGAAACCCAAAGATACCAAAGATATCGCAGTTTCCGCATGTAAAACGCACTGTGGAGTTCTGAAAACACCAGGAAACGTGTTTTTCGCATTCAATAGCACGAAAACAGCGATTTCGGTGATTCAGCACACTTGTAACAGCAGAATCATGAATTTATCACTGAAAATGTATACCTCAGCTGGAAACCGAACGAAACCGAAGATATCGCAGTTTCCGCATGTCAAACGCACTGCGGAGTGCTGAAAACACCAGAAAACGTGTTTTATGCATTCAATATCACGAAAACAGCGGTTTCGGTGATTCTGCACACTTGTAACAGCAGGATAATGAAGATTATCACTGAAAATGCATAACAGTGCTGGAAACCCAACTGTACCGACGATATCACAGTTTCCACAAATCTAGCGCACTGTGGAGTGTTGAAAACACCAGGAAAGGTGTTTTTCGCTTTCAATAGCACGAAAACAGCGATTTCGGTGATTCTGCACACTTGTAACAGCAGAATCATGAATTTATCACTGAAAATGCATATCTCAGCTGGAAACCCAACTGTACCGACTATATCACAGTTTCCGCAAATCTAGCGCACTGTGGAGTACTGAAAACACCAGTAAACGTGTTTTTCGCATTCAATAGCACGAAACCAGCGATTTGGGTGTTTCTGCACACCTGTAACAGCAGAATCATGAATTTATCACTGAAAATGCATATCTCAGCTGGAAACCCAACGAAACCGAAGATATCGCAGTTTCCGCAAATCAAACGCACTTTGGAGTGCTGAAAAAACCAGAAAACGTGTTTTATGCATTCAATATCACGAAAACAGCGGTTTCGGTGATTCTGCACACTTGTAACAGCAGGATAATGATGATTATCACTGAAAATGCATGTCTCAGATGGAAACCCAAAGATACCAAAGATATCGCAGTTTCCGCATGTCAAACGCACTGCGGAGTTCTGAAAACACCAGGAAACGTGTTTTTCGCGTTCAGTAGCACGAGAACAGCGATTTCGGTGATTCTGCACACTTGTAACAGCAGAATCATGAATTTATCGCTGAAAATGCATATCTCAGCTGGAAACCGAACGAAACCGAAGATATCGCAGTTTCCGCATGTCAAACACACTGTGGAGTGCTGAAAACACCAGAAAACGTGTTTTATGCATTCAATATCACGAAAACAGCGATTTCGGTGATTCTGCACACTTGTAACAGCAGGATAATGAAGATTATCACTGAAAATGCATGTCTCAGCTGGAAACCCAAAGATACCAAAGATATCGCAGTTTCCGCATGTCAAACGCACTGTGGAGTTCTGAATACACCAGGAAACGTGTTTTTGCATTCAGTAGCACGAAAACAGCGATTTCGGTGATTCTGCACACTTGTAACAGCAGGATAATGAAGATTATCACTGAAAATGCATATCTCAGCTGGAAACCCAACGAAACCGAAGATATCGCAGTTTCCGCATGTCAAACACACTGTGGAGTGCTGAAAACACCAGAAAACCTTTTTTATGCATTCAATATCACGAAAACAGCGATTTCGGTGATTCTGCACACTTGTAACAGCAGGATAATGAAGATTATCACTGAAAATGCATGTCTCAGCTGGAAACCCAAAGATACCAAAGATATCGCAGTTTCCGCATGTCAAACGAACTGTGGAGTTCTGAAAACACCAGGAAACGTGTTTTTGCATTCAGTAGCACGAAAACAGCGATTTCGGTGATTCTGCACACTTGTAACAACGGGATCATGTAGATTATCACTGAAAATGCATATCTCAGCTGGAAACCCAACTATACCGAAGATATTTCTGTTTCCGCATGTCAAACGCACTGCAGAGTGCTGAAAACACCAGGAAACGTGTTTATCGCTTTCAATAGCACGAAACCAGCGATTTCGGTGATTCTGCACACCTGTAAAAGCAGGATCATGAATTTATCACTGAAAATGCATATCTCAGCTGGAAACCCAACGAAACCGAAGATATCGCAGTTTCCGCTAATCAAACGCACTGTGGAGTGCTGAAAACACGAGAAAACGTGTTTATGCATTCAATATCACGAAAACAGCGATTTCGGTGATTCTGCAAACTTGAAACAGCAGAATCATGAATTTATCACTGAAAATGCATATCTCAGCTGGAAACCCAACTATACCGAAGATATTTCTGTTTCCGCATGTCAAACGCACTGCTGAGTGCTGAAAACACCAGTAAACGTGTTTTTCGCATTCAATAGCACGAAACCAGCGATTTCGGTGATTCTGCACACCTGTAAAAGCAGAATCATGAATTTATCACTGAAAATGCATATCTCAGCTGGAAACCCAACTATACCGAAGATATTTCTGTTTCCGCACGTCAAGAGCACTGCTGAGTGCTGAAAACACCAGAGAACGTGTTTTTCGCATTCAGTAGCACGAAACCAGCGATTTCGGTGATTCTGCACACCTGTAAAAGCAGGATCATGAATTTATCACTGAAAATGCATATCTCAGCTGGAAACCCAACGAAACCGAAGATATCGCAGTTTCCGCTAATCAAACGCACTGTGGAGTGCTGAAAACACGAGAAAACGTGTTTATGCATTCAATATCACGAAAACAGCGATTTCGGTGATTCTGCAAACTTGAAACAGCAGAATCATGAATTTATCACTGAAAATGCATATCTCAGCTGGAAACCCAACTATACCGAAGATATTTCTGTTTCCGCATGTCAAACGCACTGCAGAGTGCTGAAAACACCAGGAAACGTGTTTATCGCTTTCAATAGCACGAAACCAGCGATTTCGGTGATTCTGCACACCTGTAAAAGCAGGATCATGAATTTATCACTGAAAATGCATATCTCAGCTGGAAACCCAACGAAACCGAAGATATCGCAGTTTCCGCTAATCAAACGCACTGTGGAGTGCTGAAAACACCAGAAAACGTGTTTTATGCATTCAATATCACGAAAACAGCGATTTCGGTGATTCTGCACACTTGTAACAGCAGGATAATGAAGATTATCACTGAAAATGCATGTCTCAGCTGGAAACCCAAAGATACCAAAGATATCGCAGTTTCCGCATGTCAAACGCACTGTGGAGTTCTGAATACACCAGGAAACGTGTTTTTGCATTCAGTAGCACGAAAACAGCGATTTCGGTGATTCTGCACACTTGTAACAGCAGGATAATGAAGATTATCACTGAAAATGCATATCTCAGCTGGAAACCCAACGAAACCGAAGATATCGCAGTTTCCGCATGTCAAACACACTGTGGAGTGCTGAAAACACCAGAAAACCTTTTTTATGCATTCAATATCACGAAAACAGCGATTTCGGTGATTCTGCACACTTGTAACAGCAGGATAATGAAGATTATCACTGAAAATGCATGTCTCAGCTGGAAACCCAAAGATACCAAAGATATCGCAGTTTCCGCATGTCAAACGAACTGTGGAGTTCTGAAAACACCAGGAAACGTGTTTTTGCATTCAGTAGCACGAAAACAGCGATTTCGGTGATTCTGCACACTTGTAACAACGGGATCATGTAGATTATCACTGAAAATGCATATCTCAGCTGGAAACCCAACTATACCGAAGATATTTCTGTTTCCGCATGTCAAACGCACTGCAGAGTGCTGAAAACACCAGGAAACGTGTTTATCGCTTTCAATAGCACGAAACCAGCGATTTCGGTGATTCTGCACACCTGTAAAAGCAGGATCATGAATTTATCACTGAAAATGCATATCTCAGCTGGAAACCCAACGAAACCGAAGATATCGCAGTTTCCGCTAATCAAACGCACTGTGGAGTGCTGAAAACACGAGAAAACGTGTTTATGCATTCAATATCACGAAAACAGCGATTTCGGTGATTCTGCAAACTTGAAACAGCAGAATCATGAATTTATCACTGAAAATGCATATCTCAGCTGGAAACCCAACTATACCGAAGATATTTCTGTTTCCGCATGTCAAACGCACTGCTGAGTGCTGAAAACACCAGTAAACGTGTTTTTCGCATTCAATAGCACGAAACCAGCGATTTCGGTGATTCTGCACACCTGTAAAAGCAGAATCATGAATTTATCACTGAAAATGCATATCTCAGCTGGAAACCCAACTATACCGAAGATATTTCTGTTTCCGCACGTCAAGAGCACTGCTGAGTGCTGAAAACACCAGAGAACGTGTTTTTCGCATTCAGTAGCACGAAACCAGCGATTTCGGTGATTCTGCACACCTGTAAAAGCAGGATCATGAATTTATCACTGAAAATGCATATCTCAGCTGGAAACCCAACGAAACCGAAGATATCGCAGTTTCCGCTAATCAAACGCACTGTGGAGTGCTGAAAACACGAGAAAACGTGTTTATGCATTCAATATCACGAAAACAGCGATTTCGGTGATTCTGCAAACTTGAAACAGCAGAATCATGAATTTATCACTGAAAATGCATATCTCAGCTGGAAACCCAACTATACCGAAGATATTTCTGTTTCCGCATGTCAAACGCACTGCTGAGTGCTGAAAACACCAGTAAACGTGTTTTTCGCATTCAATAGCACGAAACCAGCGATTTCGGTGATTCTGCACACCTGTAAAAGCAGAATCATGAATTTATCACTGAAAATGCATATCTCAGCTGGAAACCCAACTATACCGAAGATATTTCTGTTTCCGCACGTCAAGAGCACTGCTGAGTGCTGAAAACACCAGAGAACGTGTTTTTCGCATTCAGTAGCACGAAACCAGCGATTTCGGCGATTCTGCACACCTGTAACAGAAGAATCATGAATTTATCACTGAAAATGCATATCTCAGCTGGAAACCCAACTATACCGAAGATATTTCTGTTTCCGCATGTCAAAAGCACTGCTGAATGCTGAAAACACCAGTAAACGTGTTTTTCGCATTCAATAGCACGAAACCAGCGATTTCGGTGATTCTGCACACTTGTTACAGCAGAATCATGAATTTATCACTGAAAATGCATGTCTCAGATGGAAACCCAAAGATACCAAAGATATCGCAGTTTCCGCATGTCAAACGCACTGCGGAGTTCTGAAAACACCAGGAAACGTGTTTTTCGCGTTCAATATCACGAAAACAGCGGTTTCGGTGATTCTGCACACTTGTAACAGCAGGATAATGAACATTATCACTGAAAATGCATATCTCAGCTGGAAACCCAACTATACCGAAGATATTTCTGTTTCCGCATGTCAAACGCACTGCGGAGTGCTGAAAACACCAGGAAACATTTTTTCGCATTCAATAGCACGAAAACAGCGATTTCGGTGATTCTGCACACTTGTAACAGCAGAATCATGAATTTATCACTGAAAATGCATATCTCAGCTGGAAACCCAACGAAACCGAAGATATCGCAGTTTCCGCATGTCAAAAGCACTGTGGGGTCTGAAAACACCAGAAAACGTGTTTTATGCATTCAATATCACGAAAACAGCGGTTTCGGTGATTCTGCACACTTGTAACAGCAGGATAATGAAGATTATCACTAAAAATGCATATCTCAGCTGGAAACCCAACTATACCGAAGATATTTCTGTTTCCGCATGTCAAACGCACTGCGGAGTGCTGAAAACACCAGGAAACGTGTTTTTCGCATTCAATAGCATGAAACCAGCGATTTCGGTGATTCTGCACACCTGTATAAGCAGAATCATGAATTTATCACTGAAAATGTATATCTCAGCTGGAAACCCGAAGATACCAAAGATATCGCAGTTTCCGCATGTTAGACGCACTGTGGAGTTCTGGAAACACCAGGAAACGTGTTTTTTGCATTCAATAGCACGAAAACAGCGATTTCGGTGATTCTGCACATTTGTAACAGCAGAATCATGAATTTATCACTGAAAATGCATATCTCAGCTGGAAACCCAACGAAACCGAAGATATCGCAGTTTCCGCATATCAAACGCACTGTCGAGTGCTGATAACACCAGAAAACGTGTTTTTCGCATTCAATAGCACGAAAACAGCGATTTCGGTGATTCTGCACACTTGTAACAGCAGGATAATGAAGATTATCACTGAAAATGCATATCTCAGCTGGAAACCCAACTATACCGAAGATATTTCTGTTTCCGCATGTCAAACGCACTGCAGAGTGCTGAAAACACCAGGAAACGTGTTTTTTGCATTCAATAGCACGAAACCAGCGATTTCGGTGATTCTGCACACCTGTAAAAGCAGGATCATGAATTTATCACTGAAAATGCATATCTCAGCTGGAAACCCAACGAAACCGAAGATATCGCAGTTTCCGCAAATCAAACGCACTGTGGAGTGCTGAAAACACCAGAAATCGTGTTTAGGCATTCAATAGCACGAAAACAGCGATTTCGGTGATTCTGCACACTTGTAACAGCAGGATAATGAAGATTATCACTGAAAATGCATATCTCAGCTGGAAACCCAACGAAACCGAAGATATTTCTGTTTCCGCATGTCAAACGCACTGCAGAGTGCTGAAAACACCAGGAAACGTGTTTTTTGCATTCAATAGCACGAAACCAGCGATTTCGGTGATTCTGCACACCTGTAAAAGCAGGATCATGAATTTATCACTGAAAATGCATATCTCAGCTGGAAACCCAACGAAACCGAAGATATCGCAGTTTCCGCAAATCAAACGCACTGTGGAGTGCTGAAAACACCAGAAATCGTGTTTATGCATTCAATAGCACGAAAACAGCGATTTCGGTGATTCTGCAAACTTGAAGCAGCAGAATCATGAATTTATCACTGAAAATGCATATCTCAGCTGGAAACCCAACTATACTGAAGATATTTCTGTTTCCGCATGTCAAACGCACTGCTGAGTGCTGAAAACACCAGTAAACGTGTTTTTCGCATTCAATAGCACGAAACCAGCGATTTCGGTGATTCTGCACACCTGTAAAAGCAGAATCATGAATTTATCACTGAAAATGCATATCTCAGCTGGAAACCCAACTATACCGAAGATATTTCTGTTTCCGCATGTCAAACGAACTGCTGAGTGCTGAAAACACCAGTAAACGTGTTTTTCGCATTCAATAGCACGAAACCAGCGATTTCGGTGATTCTGCACACCTGTAAAAGCAGAATCATGAATTTATCACTGAAAATGCATATCTCAGCTGGAAACCCAACGAAACCGAGGATATCGCAGTTTCCGCATGTCAAACGCACTGTGGAGTTCTGAAAACACTAGGAAACGTGTTTTTCGCATTCAATAGCACGAAAACAGCGATTTCGGTGATTCTGCACACTTGTAACAGCAGAATCATGAATTTATCACTGAAAATGCATATCTCAGCTGGAAACCCAACGATACCGAAGATATCGCAGTTTCCAAATTTGAAACGCACTGTGGAGTGCTGAAAACACCAGAGAACGTTTTTTTTCGCATTCAGTAGCACGAAACCAGCGATTTCGGTGATTCTGCACACCTGTAAAAGCAGAATCATGAATTTATCACTGAAAATGCATATCTCAGCTGGAAACCCAACGAAACCGAAGATATCGCAGATTCCGCTAATCAAACGCACTGTGGAGTGCTGAAAACACCAGAAAACGTGTTTATTCATTCAATATCACGAAAACAGCGATTTCGGTGATTCTGCAAACTTGAAACAGCAGAATCATGAATTTATCACTGAAAATGCATATCTCAGCTGGAAACCCAACTATACCGAAGATATTTCTGTTTCCGCATGTCAAACGCACTGCTGAGTGCTGAAAACACCAGTAAACGTGTTTATCGCATTCAATAGCACGAAACCAGCGATTTCGGTGATTCTGCACACCTGTAAAAGCAGAATCATGAATTTATCACTGAAAATGCATATCTCAGCTGGAAACCCAACGATACCGAAGATATCGCAGTTTCCAAATGTGAAACGCACTGTGGAGTGCTGAAAACACCAGAGAACGTGTTTTTCGCATTCAGTAGCACGAAACCAGCGATTTCGGTGATTCTGCACACCTGTAAAAGCAGGATCATGAATTTATCACTGAAAATGCATATCTCAGCTGGAAACCCAACGAAACCGAAGATATCGCAGTTTCCGCAAATCAAACGCACTGCGGAGTGCTGAAAACACCAGAAAACGTGTTGACGCATTCAATATCACGAAAACAGCGATTTCGGTGATTCTGCAAACTTGAAACAGCAGAATCATGAATTTATCACTGAAAATGCATATCTCAGCTGGAAACCCAACTATACCGAAGATATTTCTGTTTCCGCATGTCAAAAGCACTGCAGAGTGCTGAAAACGCCAGTAAACGTGTTTTTCGCATTCAATAGCACGAAACCAGCGATTTCGGTGATTCTGCACACTTGTTACAGCAGAATCATGAATTTATCACTGAAAATGCATATCTCAGCTGGAAACCGAACGAAACCGAAGATATCGCAGTTTCCGCATGTCAAACGCACTGTGGAGTGCTGAAAACACCAGAAAACGTGTTTTATGCATTCAATATCACGAAAACAGCGGTTTCGGTGATTCTGCACACTTGTAACAGCAGGATAATGAACATTATCACTGAAAATGCATATCTCAGCTGGAAACCCAACTATACCGAAGATATTTCTGTTTCCGCATGTCAAACGCACTGCGGAGTGCTGAAAACCCCAGGAAACATTTTTTCGCATTCAATAGCACGAAAACAGCGATTTCGGTGATTCTGCACACTTGTAACAGCAGAATCATGAATTTATCACTGAAAATGCATATCTCAGCTGGAAACCCAACGAAACCGAAGATATCGCAGTTTCCGCATGTCAAAAGCACTGTGGGGTCTGAAAACACCAGAAAACGTGTTTTATGCATTCAATATCACGAAAACAGCGATTTCGGCGATTCTGCACACTTGTAGCAGCAGAATCATGAATTTATCACTGAAAATGCATATCACACCTGGAAACCCAACGAAACCGTAGATATCGCGGTTTCCGCATGTCAAACGCACTGTCGAGTGCTGAAAACACCAGAAAACGTGTTTTTCGCATTCAATAGCAGGAAGACAGCGATTTCGGTGATTCTGCATACTTCTCACAGAAGAATGTCCAAGATTATCATAGATAATGCATGTCGCAGCTGGCAACCCCACGAAAACGAAGATATCGCGGTTACCGCAAATCAAACGCACTGTGGAGTGCTGAAAACACCAGGAAACGTGTTTTTCGCATTCAATAGCACGAAAACAGCGATTTCGGTGATTCAGCACACTTGTAACAGCAGAATCATGAATTTATCACTGAAACTGCATAATCTCAGTTGGAAACATAACGAAACCGAAGATGACACAGTTTCCGCATGTCAAACGCACTGTGGAGTTCTGAAAACACCAGGAAACGTGTTTTTCGCATTCAATTTCACGAAACCAGCGGTTTCGGTTATTCTGCACACCTGTAAAAGCATAATCATGAATTTATCACTGAAAATGCACATCTCAGCTGGAAACCCAAAGATACCAAAGATATCGCAGTTTCCGCATGTCAAACGCACTGTGGAGTTCTGAAAACACAAGGAAACGTGTTTTTCGCATTCAGTAGCACGAAAACAGCGATTTCGGTGATTCTGCACACTTGTAACAAAGGGACCATGTAGATTATCACTGAAAATGCATATCTTAGCTGGAAAACCAACGAAACCGAAGATATCGCAGTTTCCGCATGTCAAACGCACTGTGGAGTGCTGAAAACACCAGAAATCGTGTTTTATGCATTCAATATCAGGAAAACAGCGATTTGGGTGTTTCTGCACACTTGTAACAGCAGGATAATGAAGACTATCACTGAAAATGCATATCTCAGCTGGAAAACCAACTATACCGAAGATATCGCAGTTTCGCATGTCAAACGCACTGTGGAGTGCTGAAAACACCAGAAAACGTGTTTTATGCATTCAATATCACGAAAACAGTGTTTTCGGTGATTCTGCACATTTGTAACAGCAGCATAATGAAGACTATCACTGAAAATGCATATCTCAGCTGGAAACCCAACTATACCGAAGATATCGCAGTTTCGCATGTCAAACGCACTGTGGAGTGCTGAAAACACCAGAAAACGTGTTTTATGCATTCAATATCAGGAAAACAGCGATTTGGGTGTTTCTGCACACTTGTAACAGCAGGATAATGAAGACTATCACTGAAAATGCATATCTCAGCTGGAAAACCAACTATACCGAAGATATCGCAGTTTCGCATGTCAAACGCACTGCGGAGTGCTGAAAACACCAGGAAACGTGTTTTTTGCATTCAGTAGCACGAACCCACGAATTTCGGTGATTCTGCACCCCTGTAAAAGCAGAATCATGAATTTATCACTGAAAATGCATATCTCAGCTGGAAACCCAACGAAACCGAAGATATTTCGGTTACCGCATGTCAAGCGCACTGCGGAGTGCTGAAAACACCAGGAAACGTGTTTTTCGCATTCAATAGCACGAAAACAGCGATTTCGGTGATTCAGCACACTTGTAACAGCAGAATCATGAATTTATCACTGAAAATGCATACCTCAGCTGGAAACCGAACGAAACCGAAGATATCGCAGTTTCCGCATGTCAAACGCACTGTGGAGTGCTGAAAACACCAGAAAACGTGTTTTATGCATTCAATAGCACGCAAACAGCGATTTGGGTGTTTCTGCACACTTGTAACAGCAGGATAATGATGACAATCACTGAAAATGCATATCTCAGCTGGAAAACCAACTATACCGAAGATATCGCAGTTTCGCATGTCAAACGCACTGTGGAGTGCTGAAAACACCAGAAAACGTGTTTTATGCATTCAATATCACGAAAACAGTGTTTTCGGTGATTCTGCACACTTGTAACAGCAGCATAATGAAGACTATCACTGAAAATGCATATCTCATCTGGAAACCCAAAGATACCAAAGATATCGCAGTTTCCGCATGTCAAACGCACTGTGGAGTTCTGAAAACACCAGGAAACGTGTTTTTCGCATTCAATTTCACGAAACCAGCGGTTTCGGTGATTCTGCACACCTGTAAAAGCATAATCATGAATTTATCACTGAAAATGCACATCTCAGCTGGAAACCCAAAGATACCAAAGATATCGCAGTTTCCGCATGTCAAACGCACTGTGGAGTTCTGAAAACACCAGGAAACGTGTTTTTCGCATTCAGTAGCACGAAAACAGCGATTTCGGTGATTCTGCACACTTGTAACAAAGGGATCATGTAGATTATCATTGAAAATGCATATCTTAGCTGGAAAACCAATGAAACCGAAGATATCGCAGTTTCCGCATGTCAAACGCACTGTGGAGTGCTGAAAACACCAGAAAACGTGTTTTATGCATTCAATATCACGAAAACAGCGGTTTCGGTGATTCTGCACATTTGTAACAGCAGCATAATGAAGACTATCACTGAAAATGCATATCTCAGCTGGAAACCCAACTATACCGAAGATATTTCTGTTTCCGCATGTCAAACGCACTGCGGAGTGCTGAAAACACCAGGCAACGTGTTTTTTGCATTCAGTAGCACGAAACCAGCGATTTCTGTGATTCTGCACACCTGTAAAAGCAGAATCATGAATTTATCACTGAAAATGCATATCTCAGCTGGAAACCCAACGAAACCGAAGATATTTCTGTTACCGCATGTCAAACGCACTGCGGAGTGCTGAAAACACCAGGAAACGTGTTTTTCGCATTCAATAGCACGAAACCAGCGATTTCGGTGATTCTGCACACCTGTAAAAGCAGAATCATGAATTTATCACTGAAAATGCACATCTCAGCTGGAAACCCAAAGATACCAAAGATATCGCAGTTTCCGCATGTAAAACGCACTGTGGAGTTCTGAAAACACCAGGAAACGTGTTTTTCGCATTCAATAGCACGAAAACAGCGATTTCGGTGATTCAGCACACTTGTAACAGCAGAATCATGAATTTATCACTGAAAATGCATACCTCAGCTGGAAACCGAACGAAACCGAAGATATCGCAGTTTCCGCATGTCAAACGCACTGCGGAGTGCTGAAAACCCCAGAAAACGTGTTTTATGCATTCAATATCACGAAAACAGCGGTTTCGGTGATTCTGCACACTTGTAACTGCAGGATAATGAAGATTATCACTGAAAATGCATAACAGTGCTGGAAACCCAACTGTACCGACGATATCACAGTTTCCACAAATCTAGCGCACTGTGGAGTGTTGAAAACACCAGGAAAGGTGTTATTCGCTTCAATAGCACGAAAACAGCGATTTCGGTGATTCTGCACACTTGTAACAGCAGAATCATGAATCTATCACTGAAAATGCATATCTGAGCTGGAAGCCCAACGATACCGAAGATATCGCAGTTTCCAAATGTGAAACGCACTGTGGAGTACTGAAAACACCAGTAAACGTGTTTTTCGCATTCAATAGCACGAAACCAGCGATTTCGGTGATTCTGCACACCTGTAAAAGCAGAATCATGAATTTATCACTGAAAATGCATATCTCAGCTGGAAACCCAACGAAACCGAAGATATCGCAGTTTCCGCAAATCAAACGCACTTTGGAGTGCTGAAAACACCAGAAAACGTGTTTATGCATTCAATATCACGAAAACAGCGATTTCGGTGATTCTGCACACTTGAAACAGCAGAATCATGAATTTATCACTGAAAATGCATATCTCAGCTGGAAACCCAAAGAAACCGAAGATATCGCAGTTTCCGCATGTTAAACGCACTGTGGAGTGCTGAAAAAACCAGAAAACGTGTTTTATGCATTCAATATCACGAAAACAGCGGTTTCGGTGATTCTGCACACTTGTAACAGCAGGATAATGATGATTATCACTGAAAATGCATGTCTCAGATGGAAACCCAACTATACCGAAGATATTTCTGTTTCCGCATGTCAAACGCACTGCGGAGTGCTGAAAACACCAGGAAACGTGTTTTTCGCATTCAGTAGCACGAAACCAGATATTTCGGTGATTCTGCACACCTGTAAAAGCAGAATCATGAATTTATCACTGAAAATGCATATCTCAGCTGGAAACCCAACGAAACCGAAGATATCGCAGTTTCCGCAAATCAAACGCACTTTGGAGTGCTGAAAACACCAGAAAACGTGTTTATGCATTCAATATCACGAAAACAGCGATTTCGGTGATTCTGCACACTTGAAACAGCAGAATCATGAATTTATCACTGAAAATGCATATCTCAGCTGGAAACCCAAAGAAACCGAAGATATCGCAGTTTCCGCATGTTAAACGCACTGTGGAGTGCTGAAAAAACCAGAAAACGTGTTTTATGCATTCAATATCACGAAAACAGCGGTTTCGGTGATTCTGCACACTTGTAACAGCAGGATAATGATGATTATCACTGAAAATGCATGTCTCAGATGGAAACCCAAAGATACCAAAGATATCGCAGTTTCCGCATGTCAAACGCACTGCGGAGTTCTGAAAACACCAGGAAACGTGTTTTTCGCGTTCAGTAGCACGAAAACAGCGATTTCGGTGATTCTGCACACTTGTAACAACGGGATCATGTAGATTATCACTGAAAATGCATATCTCAGCTGGAAACCCAACGAAACCGAAGATATCACAGTTTCCGCATGTCAAACGCACTGTGGAGTTCTGAAAACACCAGGAAACGTGTTTTTCGCATTCAATAGCACGAGAACAGCGATTTCGGTGATTCTGCACACTTGTAACAGCAGAATCATGAATTTATCGCTGAAAATGCATATCTCAGCTGGAAACCGAACGAAACCGAAGATATCGCAGTTTCCGCATGTCAAACACACTGTGGAGTGCTGAAAACACCAGAAAACGTGTTTTATGCATTCAATATCACGAAAACAGCGATTTCGGTGATTCTGCACACTTGTAACAGCAGGATAATGAAGATTATCACTGAAAATGCATGTCTCAGCTGGAAACCCAAAGATACCAAAGATATCGCAGTTTCCGCATGTCAAACGCACTGTGGAGTTCTGAATACACCAGGAAACGTGTTTTTGCATTCAGTAGCACGAAAACAGCGATTTCGGTGATTCTGCACACTTGTAACAGCAGGATAATGAAGATTATCACTGAAAATGCATATCTCAGCTGGAAACCCAACGAAACCGAAGATATCGCAGTTTCCGCATGTCAAACACACTGTGGAGTGCTGAAAACACCAGAAAACCTTTTTTATGCATTCAATATCACGAAAACAGCGATTTCGGTGATTCTGCACACTTGTAACAGCAGGATAATGAAGATTATCACTGAAAATGCATGTCTCAGCTGGAAACCCAAAGATACCAAAGATATCGCAGTTTCCGCATGTCAAACGAACTGTGGAGTTCTGAAAACACCAGGAAACGTGTTTTTGCATTCAGTAGCACGAAAACAGCGATTTCGGTGATTCTGCACACTTGTAACAACGGGATCATGTAGATTATCACTGAAAATGCATATCTCAGCTGGAAACCCAACTATACCGAAGATATTTCTGTTTCCGCATGTCAAACGCACTGCAGAGTGCTGAAAACACCAGGAAACGTGTTTATCGCTTTCAATAGCACGAAACCAGCGATTTCGGTGATTCTGCACAGCTGTAAAAGCAGGATCATGAATTTATCACTGAAAATGCATATCTCAGCTGGAAACCCAACGAAACCGAAGATATCGCAGTTTCCGCTAATCAAACGCACTGTGGAGTGCTGAAAACACGAGAAAACGTGTTTATCCATTCAATATCACGAAAACAGCGATTTCGGTGATTCTGCAAACTTGAAACAGCAGAATCATGAATTTATCACTGAAAATGCATATCTCAGCTGGAAACCCAACTATACCGAAGATATTTCTGTTTCCGCATGTCAAACGCACTGCTGAGTGCTGAAAACACCAGTAAACGTGTTTTTCGCATTCAATAGCACGAAACCAGCGATTTCGGAGATTCTGCACACCTGTAAAAGCAGAATCATGAATTTATCACTGAAAATGCATATCTCAGCTGGAAACCCAACTATACCGAAGATATTTCTGTTTCCGCACGTCAAGAGCACTGCTGAGTGCTGAAAACATCAGAGAACGTGTTTTTCGCATTCAGTAGCACGAAACCAGCGATTTCGGTGATTCTGCACACCTGTAACAGAAGAATCATGAATTTATCACTGAAAATGCATATCTCAGCTGGAAACCCAACGATACCGAAGATATCGCAGTTTCCAAATGTGAAACGCACTGTGGAGTGCTGAAAACACCAGAGAACGTGTTTTTAGCATTCAGTAGCACGAAACCAGCGATTTCGGTGATTCTGCACACCTGTAAAAGCAGGATCATGAATTTATCACTGAAAATGCATATCTCAGCTGGAAACCCAACGAAACCGAAGATATCGCAGTTTCCGCTAATCAAACGCACTGTGGAGTGCTGAAAACACGAGAAAACGTGTTTATCCATTCAATATCACGAAAACAGCGATTTCGGTGATTCTGCAAACTTGAAACAGCAGAATCATGAATTTATCACTGAAAATGCATATCTCAGCTGGAAACCCAACTATACCGAAGATATTTCTGTTTCCGCATGTCAAACGCACTGCTGAGTGCTGAAAACACCAGTAAACGTGTTTTTCGCATTCAATAGCACGAAACCAGCGATTTCGGTGATTCTGCACACCTGTAAAAGCAGAATCATGAATTTATCACTGAAAATGCATATCTCAGCTGGAAACCCAACTATACCGAAGATATTTCTGTTTCCGCACGTCAAGAGCACTGCTGAGTGCTGAAAACACCAGAGAACGTGTTTTTCGCATTCAGTAGCACGAAACCAGCGATTTCGGTGATTCTGCACACCTGTAACAGAAGAATCATGAATTTATCACTGAAAATGCATATCTCAGCTGGAAACCCAACTATACCGAAGATATTTCTGTTTCCGCATGTCAAAAGCACTGCTGAATGCTGAAAACACCAGTAAACGTGTTTTTCGCATTCAATAGCACGAAACCAGCGATTTCGGTGATTCTGCACACTTGTTACAGCAGAATCATGAATTTATCACTGAAAATGCATGTCTCAGATGGAAACCCAAAGATACCAAAGATATCGCAGTTTCCGCATGTCAAACGCACTGCGGAGTTCTGAAAACACCAGGAAACGTGTTTTTCGCGTTCAATATCACGAAAACAGCGGTTTCGGTGATTCTGCACACTTGTAACAGCAGGATAATGAACATTATCACTGAAAATGCATATCTCAGCTGGAAACCCAACTATACCGAAGATATTTCTGTTTCCGCATGTCAAACGCACTGCGGAGTGCTGAAAACACCAGGAAACATTTTTTCGCATTCAATAGCACGAAAACAGCGATTTCGGTGATTCTGCACACTTGTAACAGCAGAATCATGAATTTATCACTGAAAATGCATATCTCAGCTGGAAACCCAACGAAACCGAAGATATCGCAGTTTCCGCATGTCAAAAGCACTGTGGGGTCTGAAAACACCAGAAAACGTGTTTTATGCATTCAATATCACGAAAACAGCGGTTTCGGTGATTCTGCACACTTGTAACAGCAGGATAATGAAGATTATCACTGAAAATGCATATCTCAGCTGGAAACCCAACTATACCGAAGATATTTCTGTTTCCGCATGTCAAACGCACTGCGGAGTGCTGAAAACACCAGGAAACATTTTTTCGCATTCAATAGCACGAAAACAGCGATTTCGGTGATTCTGCACACTTGTAACAGCAGAATCATGAATTTATCACTGAAAATGCATATCTCAGCTGGAAACCCAACGAAACCGAAGATATCGCAGTTTCCGCATGTCAAACGCACTGCGGAGTGCTGAAAACCCCAGAAAACGTGTTTTATGCATTCAATATCACGAAAACAGCGGTTTCGGTGATTCTGCACACTTGTAACTGCAGGATAATGAAGATTATCACTGAAAATGCATAACAGTGCTGGAAACCCAACTGTACCGACGATATCACAGTTTCCACAAATCTAGCGCACTGTGGAGTGTTGAAAACACCAGGAAAGGTGTTTTTCGCTTCAATAGCACGAAAACAGCGATTTCGGTGATTCTGCACACTTGTAACAGCAGAATCATGAATTTATCACTGAAAATGCATATCTCAGCTGGAAACCCAACTGTACCGACTATATCACAGTTTCCGCAAATCTAGCGCACTGTGGAGTGTTGAAAACACCAGGAAACGTGTTTTTCGCTTTCAATAGCACGAAAACAGCGATTTCGGTGATTCTGCACACTTGTAACAGCAGAATCATGAATTTATCACTGAAAATGCATATCTGAGCTGGAAGCCCAACGATACCGAAGATATCGCAGTTTCCAAATGTGAAACGCACTGTGGAGTACTGAAAACACCAGTAAACGTGTTTTTCGCATTCAATAGCACGAAACCAGCGATTTCGGTGATTCTGCACACCTGTAAAAGCAGAATCATGAATTTATCACTGAAAATGCATATCTCAGCTGGAAACCCAACGAAACCGAAGATATCGCAGTTTCCGCAAATCAAACGCACTTTGGAGTGCTGAAAACACCAGAAAACGTGTTTATGCATTCAATATCACGAAAACAGCGATTTCGGTGATTCTGCACACTTGAAACAGCAGAATCATGAATTTATCACTGAAAATGCATATCTCAGCTGGAAACCCAAAGAAACCGAAGATATCGCAGTTTCCGCATGTTAAACGCACTGTGGAGTGCTGAAAAAACCAGAAAACGTGTTTTATGCATTCAATAGCACGAAAACAGCGATTTCGGTGATTCTGCACACTTGTAACAGCAGGATAATGAAGATTATCACTGAAAATGCATATCTCAGCTGGAAACCCAACGAAACCGAAGATATTTCTGTTTCCGCATGTCAAACGCACTGCAGAGTGCTGAAAACACCAGGAAACGTGTTTTTTGCATTCAATAGCACGAAACCAGCGATTTCGGTGATTCTGCACACCTGTAAAAGCAGGATCATGAATTTATCACTGAAAATGCATATCTCAGCTGGAAACCCAACGAAACCGAAGATATCGCAGTTTCCGCAAATCAAACGCACTGTGGAGTGCTGAAAACACCAGAAATCGTGTTTATGCATTCAATAGCACGAAAACAGCGATTTCGGTGATTCTGCAAACCTTGAAGCAGCAGAATCATGAATTTATCACTGAAAATGCATATCTCAGCTGGAAACCCAACTATACTGAAGATATTTCAGTTTCCGCATGTCAAACGCACTGCTGAGTGCTGAAAACACCAGTAAACGTGTTTTTCGCATTCAATAGCACGAAACCAGCGATTTCGGTGATTCTGCACACCTGTAAAAGCAGAATCATGAATTTATCACTGAAAATGCATATCTCAGCTGGAAACCCAACTATACCGAAGATATTTCTGTTTCCGCATGTCAAACGAACTGCTGAGTGCTGAAAACACCAGTAAACGTGTTTTTCGCATTCAATAGCACGAAACCAGCGATTTCGGTGATTCTGCACACCTGTAAAAGCAGAATCATGAATTTATCACTGAAAATGCATATCTCAGCTGGAAACCCAACGAAACCGAGGATATCGCAGTTTCCGCATGTCAAACGCACTGTGGAGTTCTGAAAACACTAGGAAACGTGTTTTTCGCATTCAATAGCACGAAAACAGCGATTTCGGTGATTCTGCACACTTGTAACAGCAGAATCATGAATTTATCACTGAAAATCCATATCTCAGCTGGAAACCCAACGATACCGAAGATATCGCAGTTTCCAAATGTGAAACGCACTGTGGAGTGCTGAAAACACCAGAGAACGTTTTTTTTCGCATTCAGTAGCACGAAACCAGCGATTTCGGTGATTCTGCACACCTGTAAAAGCAGAATCATGAATTTATCACTGAAAATGCATATCTCAGCTGGAAACCCAACGAAACCGAAGATATCGCAGATTCCGCTAATCAAACGCACTGTGGAGTGCTGAAAACACCAGAAAACGTGTTTATTCATTCAATATCACGAAAACAGCGATTTCGGTGATTCTGCAAACTTGAAACAGCAGAATCATGAATTTATCACTGAAAATGCATATCTCAGCTGGAAACCCAACTATACCGAAGATATTTCTGTTTCCGCATGTCAAACGCACTGCTGAGTGCTGAAAACACCAGTAAACGTGTTTATCGCATTCAATAGCACGAAACCAGCGATTTCGGTGATTCTGCACACCTGTAAAAGCAGAATCATGAATTTATCACTGAAAATGCATATCTCAGCTGGAAACCCAACTATACCGAAGATATTTCTGTTTCCGCATGTCAAAAGCACTGCTGAGTGCTGAAAACACCAGAGAACGTGTTTTTCGCATTCAGTAGCACGAAACCAGCGATTTCGGTGATTCTGCACACCTGTAACAGCAGAATCATGAATTTATCACTGAAAATGCATATCTCAGCTGGAAACCCAACGATACCGAAGATATCGCAGTTTCCAAATGTGAAACGCACTGTGGAGTGCTGAAAACACCAGAGAACGTGTTTTTCGCATTCAGTAGCACGAAACCAGCGATTTCGGTGATTCTGCACACCTGTAAAAGCAGGATCATGAATTTATCACTGAAAATGCATATCTCAGCTGGAAACCCAACGAAACCGAAGATATCGCAGTTTCCGCAAATCAAACGCACTGCGGAGTGCTGAAAACACCAGAAAACGTGTTGACGCATTCAATATCACGAAAACAGCGATTTCGGTGATTCTGCAAACTTGAAACAGCAGAATCATGAATTTATCACTGAAAATGCATATCTCAGCTGGAAACCCAACTATACCGAAGATATTTCTGTTTCCGCATGTCAAAAGCACTGCAGAGTGCTGAAAACACCAGTAAACGTGTTTTTCGCATTCAATAGCACGAAACCAGCGATTTCGGTGATTCTGCACACTTGTTACAGCAGAATCATGAATTTAGCACTGAAAATGCATATCTCAGCTGGAAACCGAACGAAACCGAAGATATCGCAGTTTCCGCATGTCAAACGCACTGTGGAGTGCTGAAAACACCAGAAAACGTGTTTTATGCATTCAATATCACGAAAACAGCGGTTTCGGTGATTCTGCACACTTGTAACAGCAGGATAATGAACATTATCACTGAAAATGCATATCTCAGCTGGAAACCCAACTATACCGAAGATATTTCTGTTTCCGCATGTCAAACGCACTGCGGAGTGCTGAAAACCCCAGGAAACATTTTTTCGCAATCAATAGCACGAAAACAGCGATTTCGGTGATTCTGCACACTTGTAACAGCAGAATCATGAATTTATCACTGAAAATACATATCTCAGCTGGAAACCCAACGAAACCGAAGATGTCGCAGTTTCCGCATGTCAAAAGCACTGTGGAGTTCTGAAAACATCAGAAAACGTGTTTTATGCATTCAATATCACGAAAACAGCGGTTTCGGTGATTCTGCACACTTGTAACAGCAGGATAATGAAGATTATCACTGAAAATTCATATCTCAGCTGGAAACCCAACTATACCGAAGATATTTCTGTTTCCGCATGTCAAACGCACTGCGGAGTGCTGAAAACACCAGGAAACGTGTTTTTCGCATTCAATAGCACGAAACCAGCGATTTCGGTGATTCTGCACACCTGTAAAAGCAGAATCATGAATTTATCACTGAAAATGCATATCTCAGCTGGAAACCCGAAGATACCAAAGATATCGCAGTTTCCGCATGTTAGACGCACTGTGGAGTTCTGAAAACACCAGGAAACGTGTTTTTCGCATTCAAAAGCACGAAAACAGCGATTTCGGTGATTCTGCACACTTGTAACAACGCGATCATGTAGATTATCACTGAAAATGCATATCTCAGCTGGAAACCCAACGAAAGCGAAGATATCGCAGTTTCCGCATGTCAAACGCACTGTGGAGTTCTGAAAACACCAGGAAACGTGTTTTTCGCATTCAGTAGCACGAAACCAGCGATTTCGGTGATTCTGCACACTTGTAACAACGGGATCATGTAGATTATCACTGAAAATGCATATCTCAGCTGGAACCCCAACGAAACCGAAGATATCACAGTTTCCGCATGTGAAACGTACTCTGGAGTTCTGAAAACACCAGGAAACGTGTTTTTCGCATTCAGTAGCACGAAAACAGCGATTTCGGTGATTCTGCATACTTCTCACAGAAGAATATCCAATATTATCATAGATAATGCATGTCGCAGCTGGCAACCCCACGAAAACGAAGATATCGCGGTTTCCGCAAATCAAACGCACTGTGGAGTGCTGAAAACACCAGGAAACGTGTTTTTCGCATTCAATAGCACGAAAACAGCGATTTCGGTGATTCTGCACACTTGTAACAGCAGGATAATGAAGATTATCACTGAAAATGCATATCTCAGCTGGAAACCCAACGAGCACCGAAGATATCGCAGTTTCCGCATGTCAAACGCACTGTGGAGTTCTGAAAACACCAGGAAACATTTTTTCGCATTCAATAGCACGAAACCAGCGATTTCGGTGATTCTGCACACCTGTAAAAGCAGAATCATGAATTTATCACTGAAAATGCATATCTCAGCTGGAAACCCAACTATACTGAAGATATTTCTGTTTCCGCATGTCAAACGAACTGCTGAGTGCTGAAAACACCAGTAAACGTGTTTTTCGCATTCAATAGCACGAAACCAGCGATTTCGGTGATTCTGCACACCTGTAAAAGCAGAATCATGAATTTATCACTGAAAATGCATATCTCAGCTGGAAACCCAACTATACCGAAGATATTTCTGTTTCCGCATGTCAAACGAACTGCTGAGTGCTGAAAACACCAGTAAACGTGTTTTTCGCATTCAATAGCACGAAACCAGCGAATTCGGTGATTCTGCACACCTGTAAAAGCAGAATCATGAATTTATCACTGAAAATGCATATCTCAGCTGGAAACCCAACGAAACCGAGGATATCGCAGTTTCCGCATGTCAAACGCACTGTGGAGTTCTGAAAACACTAGGAAACGTGTTTTTCGCATTCAATAGCACGAAAACAGCGATTTCGGTGATTCTGCACACTTGTAACAGCAGAATCATGAATTTATCACTGAAAATGCATATCTCAGCTGGAAACCCAACGATACCGAAGTTATCGCAGTTTCCAAATGTGAAACGCACTGTGGAGTGCTGAAAACACCAGAGAACGTGTTTTTCGCATTCAGTAGCACGAAACCAGCGTTTTCGGTGACTCTGCACACTTGTAACAGCAGAATCATGAATTTATCACTGAAAATGCATATCTCAGCTGGAAACCCAACGATACCGAAGATATCGCAGTTTCCAAATGTGAAACGCACTGTGGAGTGATGAAAACACCAGAGAACGTGTTTTTCGCATTCAGTAGCCCGAAACCAGCGATTTCGGTGATTCTGCACACTTGTAACAACGGGATCATGTAGATTATCACTGAAAATGCATATCTCAGCTGGAACCCCAACGAAACCGAAGATATCACAGTTTCCGCATGTGAAACGTACTGTGGAGTTCTGAAAACACCAGGAAACGTGTTTTTCGCATTCAGTAGCACGAAAACAGCGATTTCGGTGATTCTGCATACTTCTCACAGAAGAATATCCAATATTATCATAGATAATGCATGTCGCAGCTGGCAACCCCACGAAAACGAAGATATCGCGGTTTCCGCAAATCAAACGCACTGTGGAGTGATGAAACCACCTGGAAACGTGTTTTTCGCATTCAACAGCACGAAAACAGCGATTTCGGTGATTCTGCACACTTGTAACAACGGGATCATGTAGATTATCACTGAAAATACATAACTCAGCTGGAAACCCAACGAAACCGAAGATATCGCAGTTTCCGAATGTCAAACGCACTGCGGAGTGCTGATAACACCAGGAAACGTGCTTTTCGCATTCAATAGCACGAAAACAGCGGTTTCGGTGATTCTGCACATTTGTAACAGCAGAATCTTGAATTTATCACTGAAAATGCATATCTCAGCTGGAAACCCAACGAAACCGAAGATATCGCAGTTTCCGCATATCAAACGCACTGTCGAGTGCTGATAACACCAGAAAACGTGTTTTTCGCATTCAATAGCACGAAAACAGCGATTTCGGTGATTCTGCACTCTTGTAACAGCAGGATAATGAAGATTTTCACTGAAAATGCATATCTCAGCTGGAAACCCAACGAAACCGAAGATATTTCTGTTTCCGCATGTCAAACGCACTGCAGAGTGCTGAAAACACCAGGAAACGTGTTTTTTGCATTCAATAGCACGAAACCAGCGATTTCGGTGATTCTGCACACCTGTAAAAGCAGAATCATGAATTTATCACTGAAAATACATGTCTCAGCTGGAAACCCAACTATACTGAAGATATTTCTGTTTCCGCATGTCAAACGCACTGCTGAGTGCTGAAAACACCAGTAAACGTGTTTTTCGCATTCAATAGCACGAAACCAGCGATTTCGGTGATTCTGCACACCTGTAAAAGCAGAATCATGAATTTATCACTGAAAATGCATATCTCAGCTGGAAACCCAACTATACCGAAGATATTTCTGTTTCCGCATGTCAAACGAACTGCTGAGTGCTGAAAACACCAGTAAACGTGTTTTTCGCATTCAATAGCACGAAACCAGCGATTTCGGTGATTCTGCACACCTGTAAAAGCAGAATCATGAATTTATCACTGAAAATGCATATCTCAGCTGGAAACCCAACGAAACCGAGGATATCGCAGTTTCCGCATGTCAAACGCACTGTGGAGTTCTGAAAACACTAGGAAACGTGTTTTTCGCATTCAATAGCACGAAAACAGCGATTTCGGTGATTCTGCACACTTGTAACAGCAGAATCATGAATTTATCACTGAAAATGCATATCTCAGCTGGAAACCCAACGATACCGAAGTTATCGCAGTTTCCAAATGTGAAACGCACTGTGGAGTGCTGAAAACACCAGAGAACGTGTTTTTCGCATTCAGTAGCACGAAACCAGCGTTTTCGGTGACTCTGCACACTTGTAACAGCAGGATAATGAAGATTATCACTGAAAATGCATAACTCAGCTGGAAACCCAACTATACCGAAGATATTTCTGTTTCCGCATGTCAAACGCAATGTGGAGTGCTGACAACACCAGAAAACGTGTTTTTCGCATTCAATAGCACGAAGACAGCGATTTCGGTGATTCTGCATACTTCTCACAGAAGAATATCCAAGATTATCATAGATAATGCATGTCGCAGCTGGCAACCCCACGAAAACGAAGATATCGCGGTTTCCGCAAATCAAACGCACTGTGGAGTGCTGAAAACACCAGGAAACGTGTTTTTCGCATTCAATAGCACGAAAACAGCGATTTCGGTGATTCTGCACACTTGTAACAACGGGATCATGTAGATTATCACTGAAAATGCATAACTCAGCTGGAAACGCAACTATACCGAAGATATCGCAGTTTCCGCATGTCAAACGCACTGTCGAGTGCTGAAATCACCAGAAAACGTGTTTTTCGCATTCAATAGCACGAAGACAGCGATTTCGGTGATTCTGCATACTTCTCACAGAAGAATATCCAAGATTATCATAGATAATGCATGTCGCAGCTGGCCACCCCACGAAAACGAAGATATCGCGGTTTCCGCAAATCAAACGCACTGTGGAGTGATGAAACCACCTGGAAACGTGTTTTTCGCATTCAACAGCACGAAAACAGCGATTTCGGTGATTCTGCACACTTGTAACAGCAGAATCATGAATTTATCACTGAAAATGCATATCTCAGCTGGAAACCCAACGATACCGAAGTTATCGCAGTTTCCAAATGTGAAACGCACTGTGGAGTGCTGAAAACACCAGAGAACGTGTTTTTCGCATTCAGTAGCACGAAACCAGCGTTTTCGGTGACTCTGCACACTTGTAACAGCAGAATCATGAATTTATCACTGAAAATGCATATCTCAGCTGGAAACCCAACGATACCGAAGATATCGCAGTTTCCAAATGTGAAACGCACTGTGGAGTGCTGAAAACAGCAGGAAACGTGTTTTTCGCATTCAATAGCACGAAAACAGCGGTTTCGGTGATTCTGCACTCCTGTAACAGCAGGATAATGAAGATTATCACTGAAAATGCATAACTCAGCTGGAAACCCAACTATACCGAAGATATTTCTGTTTCCGCATGTCAAACGCAATGTGGAGTGCTGACAACACCAGAAAACGTGTTTTTCGCATTCAATAGCACGAAGACAGCGATTTCGGTGATTCTGCATACTTCTCACAGAAGAATATCCAAGATTATCATAGATAATGCATGTCGCAGCTGGCAACCCCACGAAAACGAAGATATCGCGGTTTCCGCAAATCAAACGCACTGTGGAGTGCTGAAAACACCAGGAAACGTGTTTTTCGCATTCAATAGCACGAAAACAGCGATTTCGGTGATTCTGCACACTTGTAACAACGGGATCATGTAGATTATCACTGAAAATGCATAACTCAGCTGGAAACGCAACTATACCGAAGATATCGCAGTTTCCGCATGTCAAACGCACTGTCGAGTGCTGAAATCACCAGAAAACGTGTTTTTCGCATTCAATAGCACGAAGACAGCGATTTCGGTGATTCTGCATACTTCTCACAGAAGAATATCCAAGATTATCATAGATAATGCATGTCGCAGCTGGCCACCCCACGAAAACGAAGATATCGCGGTTTCCGCAAATCAAACGCACTGTGGAGTGATGAAACCACCTGGAAACGTGTTTTTCGCATTCAACAGCACGAAAACAGCGATTTCGGTGATTCTGCACACTTGTAACAACGGGATCATGTAGATTATCACTGAAAATACATAACTCAGCTGGAAACCCAACGAAACCGAAGATATCGCAGTTTCCGAATGTCAAACGCACTGCGGAGTGCTGATAACACCAGGAAACGTGCTTTTCGCATTCAATAGCACGAAAACAGCGGTTTCGGTGATTCTGCACAATTGTAACAGCAGAATCATGAATTTATCACTGAAAATGCATATCTCAGCTGGAAACCCAACGAAACCGAAGATATCGCAGTTTCCGCATATCAAACGCACTGTCGAGTGCTGATAACACCAGAAAACGTGTTTTTCGCATTCAATAGCACGAAAACAGCGATTTCGGTGATTCTGCACACTTGTAACAGCAGGATAATGAAGATTATCACTGAAAATGCATATCTCAGCTGGAAACCCAACTATACCGAAGATATTTCTGTTTCCGCATGTCAAACGCACTGTCGAGTGCTGAAAACACCAGGAAACGTGTTTTTCGCATTCAATAGCACGAAAACAGCGGTTTCGGTGATTCTGCACACCTGTAACAGCAGGATAATGAAGATTATCACTGAAAATGCATAACTCAGCTGGAAACCCAACTATACCGAAGATATTTCTGTTTCCGCATGTCAAACGCACTGCGGAGTGTTGAAAACACCAGGAAACGTGTTTTTCGCATTCAATAGCACGAAAACAGCGATTTGGGTGTTTCTGCACACCTGTAACAGCAGAGTCATGAATTTATCACTGAAAATGCATATCTCAGCTGGAAACCCAACGAAACCGAAGCTATCACAGTTTCCGCATGTCAAACGCACTGTGGAGTGCTGAAAACACCAGAAAACCTGTTTTACGCATTCAAAATGACGAAAACAGCGGTTTCGATGATTCTGCAAACTTGTAACAACGGGATCATGTAGATTATCACTGAAAATGCATATCTCAGCTGGAAACCCAACGAAACCGAAGATATCACAGTTTCCGCATGTCAAACGTACTGTGGAGTTCTGAAAACACCAGGAACCGTGTTTTTCGCATTCAATAGCACGAAAACAGCGATTTCGGTGATTCTGCATACTTGTAACAGCAGGATAATGAAGACTATCACTGAAAATGCATATCTCAGCTGGAAACCCAACGAAACCGATGATATCGCAGTTTCCGCATGTCAAACGCACTGTGGAGTGCTGAAAACACCAGAAAACGTGTTTTATGCATTCAATAGCACGAAAACAGCTATTTCGGTGATTCTGCATACTTCTCACAGAAGAATATCCAAGATTATCATAGATAATGCATGTCGCAGCTGGCAACCCCACGAAAACGAAGATATTGCGGTTTCCGCAAATCAAACGCACTGCGGAGTGCTGAAAACACCAGGCAACCTGTTTTTCGCATTCAATAGCACGAAACCAGCGATTTCGGTGATTCTGCACACCTGTAAAAGCAGAATCATGAATTTATCACTGAAAATGCATATCTCAGCTGGAATCCCAAAGATACCAAAGATATCGCAGTTTCCGCATGTCAAACGCACTGTGGAGTACTGAAAACACCAGAAAACGTGTTTTATGCATTCAATATCACGAAAACAGCGGTTTCGGTGATTCTGCACACTTGTAACAGCAGGATAATGAAGACTATCACTGAAAATGCATATCTCAGCTGGAAACCCAACGAAACCGAAGATATCGCAGTTTCCGCATGTCAAACGCACTGTGGAGTGCTGAAAACACCAGAAAACGTGTTTTATGCATTCAATATCACGAAAACAGCGTTTTCGGTGATTCTGCACACTTGTAACAGCAGAACCATGAATTTATCACTGAAAATGCATATCTCAGCTGGAAACCCAACGAAACCGAAGATATCACAGTTTCCGCTTGTCAAACGCACAGTCGAGTGCTGAAAACACCAGAACACGTGTTTTTCGCATTCAATAGCACGAAGACCGCGATTTCGGTGATTCTGCATACTTCTCACATAAGAATATCCAAGATTATCATAGATAATGCATGTCGCAGCTGGCAAACCCACGAAAACGAAGATATCGCGGTTTCCGCAAATCAAACGCACTGTGGAGTGCTGAAAACACCAGGAAACGTGTTTTTCGCATTCAATAGCACGAAAACAGCGATTTCGGTGATTCTGCACACTTGTAACAGCAGGATAATGAAGATTATCACTGAAAATGCATATCTCAGCTGGAAACCCAACTATACCGAAGATATTTCTGTTTCCGCATGTCAAACGCACTGCGGAGTGCTGAAAACACCTGGAAACGTGTTTTTCGCATTCAATAGCGCGAAACCAGCGATTTCGGTGATTCTGCACACCTGTAAAAGCAGAATCATGAATTTATCACTGAAAATGCATATCTCAGCTGGAAACCGAACGAAACCGAAGATATCGCAGTTTCCGCATGTCAAACGCACTGTGGAGTACTGAAAAAACCAGAAACCGTGTTTTATGCATTCAATATCACGAAAACAGCGGTTTCGGTGATTCTGCACACTTGTAACAGCAGGATAATGAAGATTATCACTGAAAATGCAAAACTCAGCTGGAAACCCAACTATACCGAAGATATTTCCGTTTCCGCATGTTAAACGCACTGCGGAGTGCTGAAAACACCAGGAAACGTGTTTTTCGCATTCAATAGCACGAAAACAGCGGTTTCGGTGATTCTGCACACTTGTAACAGCAGGATAATGAAGATTATCACTGAAAATGCATAACTAAGCTGGAAACCCAACTATACCGAAGATATTTCTGTTTCCGCAATTCAAACACACTGCGGAGTGCTGAAAACACCAGAAAACGTGTTTTATGTATTAAATATCACGAAAACAGCGGTTTCGGTGATTCTGCACACTTGTAACAGCAGGATAATGAAGACTATCACTGAAAATGCATATCTCAGCTGGAAACCCAACTGTACCGACGATATCACAGTTTCCGCATATCTAGCGCACTGTGGAGTGCTGAAAACACCAGAAAACGTGTTTTATGCATTCAATAGCACGAAAACAGCGATTTCGGTGATTCAGCACACCTGCAGAAGCAGAATCATGAATTTATCACTGAAAATGCATATCTCAGCTGGAATCCCTAAGATACCAAAGATATCGCAGTTTCCGCATGTCAAACGCACTGTGGAGTACTGAAAACACCAGAAAACGTGTTTTATGTATTAAATATCACGAAAACAGCGGTTTCGGTGATTCTGCACACTTGTAACAGCAGGATAATGAAGACTATCACTGAAAATGCATATCTCAGCTGGAAACCCAACTGTACCGACGATATCACAGTTTCCGCATATCTAGCGCACTGTGGAGTGCTGAAAACACCAGAAAACGTGTTTTATGCATTCAATAGCACGAAAACAGCGATTTCGGTGATTCAGCACACCTGCAGAAGCAGAATCATGAATTTATCACTGAAAATGCATATCTCAGCTGGAATCCCTAAGATACCAAAGATATCGCAGTTTCCGCATGTCAAACGCACTGTCGAGTGCTGAAAACACCAGGAAACGTGTTTTTCGCATTCTATAGCACGAAAACAGCGATTTCGGTGATTCTGCACACTTGTAACACCGGGATCATGTAGATTATCACTGAAAATGCATATCTCAGCTGGAAACCCAACTGTACCGACGATATCACAGTTTCCGCAAATCTAGCGCACTGTGGAGTGCTGAAAACACCAGGAAACGTGTTTTTCGCTTTCAATAGCACGAAAACAGCGATTTCGGTGATTCTGCACACTTGTAACCGCAGAATCATGAATTTATCACTGAAAATCCATATCTCAGTTGGAAACCCAACGAAACGGAAGATATCACATTTTCCGCATGTCAAACGCAATGTGGAGTGCTGACAACACCAGAAAACGTGTTTTATGCATTCAATAGCACGAAGACAGCGATTTCGGTGATTCTGCATACTTCTCACAGAAGAATATCCAAGATTATCATAGATAATGCATGTCGCAGCTGGCAACCCCACGAAAACGAAGATATCGCGGTTTCCGCAAATCAAACGCACTGTGGAGTGCTGAAAACATCAGGAAACGTGTTTTTCGCATTCAATAGCACGAAAACAGCGATTTCGGTGATTCTGCACACTTGTAACAACGGGATCATGTAGATTATCACTGAAAATGCATAACACAGCTGGAAACGCAACTATACCGAAGATATCGCAGTTTCCGCATGTCAAACGCACTGTCGAGTGCTGAAATCACCAGAAAACGTGTTTTTCGCATTCAATAGCACGAAGACAGCGATTTCGGTGATTCTGCATACTTCTCACAGAAGAATATCCAAGATTATCATAGATAATGCATGTCGCAGCTGGCCACCCCACGAAAACGCAGATATCGCGGTTTCCGCAAATCAAACGCACTGTGGAGTGATGAAACCACCTGGAAACGTGTTTTTCGCATTCAACAGCACGAAAACAGCGATTTCGGTGATTCTGCACACTTGTAACAACGGGATCATGTAGATTATCACTGAAAATACATAACTCAGCTGGAAACCCAACGAAACCGAAGATATCGCAGTTTCCGAATGTCAAACGCACTGCGGAGTGCTGATAACACCAGGAAACGTGCTTTTCGCATTCAATAGCACGAAAACAGCGGTTTCGGTGATTCTGCACACTTGTAACAGCAGGATAATGAAGGTTATCACTGAAAAAGCATAACTCAGCTGGAAACCCAACTATACCGAAGATATTTCTGTTTCCGCATGTCAAACGCACTGTGGAGTGCTGAAAACACCAGAAAACGTGCTTTATGCATTCAATATCACGAAAACAGCGTTTTCGGTGATTCTGCACACTTGTAACAGCAGGATAATGAAGACTATCACTGAAAATGCATATCTCAGCTGGAAACCCAACTGTACCGACGATATCACAGTTTCCGCATATCTAGCGCACTGTGGAGTGCTGAAAACACCAGAAAACGTGTTTTATGCATTCAATAGCACGAAAACAGCGATTTCGGTGATTCAGCACACCTGCAAAAGCAGAATCATGAATTTATCACTGAAAATGCATATCTCAGCTGGAAACCCAACGAAACCGTAGATATCGCGGTTTCCGCATGTCAAACGCACTGTCGAGTGCTGAAAACACCAGGAAACGTGTTTTTCGCATTCTATAGCACGAAAACAGCGATTTCGGTGATTCTGCACACTTGTAACACCGGGATCATGTAGATTATCACTGAAAATGCATATCTCAGCTGGAAACCCAACTGTACCGACGATATCACAGTTTCCGCAAATCTAGCGCACTGTGGAGTGCTGAAAACACCAGGAAACGTGTTTTTCGCTTTCAATAGCACGAAAACAGCGATTTCGGTGATTCTGCACACTTGTAACCGCAGAATCATGAATTTATCACTGAAAATCCATATCTCAGTTGGAAACCCAACGAAACGGAAGATATCACATTTTCCGCATGTCAAACGCAATGTGGAGTGCTGACAACACCAGAAAACGTGTTTTTCGCATTCAATAGCACGAAGACAGCGATTTCGGTGATTCTGCATACTTCTCACAGAAGAATATCCAAGATTATCATAGATAATGCATGTCGCAGCTGGCAACCCCACGAAAACGAAGATATCGCGGTTTCCGCAAATCAAACGCACTGTGGAGTGCTGAAAACATCAGGAAACGTGTTTTTCGCATTCAATAGCACGAAAACAGCGATTTCGGTGATTCTGCACACTTGTAACAACGGGATCATGTAGATTATCACTGAAAATGCATAACTCAGCTGGAAACGCAACTATACCGAAGATATCGCAGTTTCCGCATGTCAAACGCACTGTCGAGTGCTGAAATCACCAGAAAACGTGTTTTTCGCATTCAATAGCACGAAGACAGCGATTTCGGTGATTCTGCATACTTCTCACAGAAGAATATCCAAGATTATCATAGATAATGCATGTCGTAGCTGGCCACCCCACGAAAACGAAGATATCGCGGTTTCCGCAAATCAAACGCACTGTGGAGTGATGAAACCACCTGGAAACGTGTTTTTCGCATTCAACAGCACGAAAACAGCGATTTCGGTGATTCTGCACACTTGTAACAACGGGATCATGTAGATTATCACTGAAAATACATAACTCAGCTGGAAACCCAACGAAACCGAAGATATCGCAGTTTCCGAATGTCAAACGCACTGCGGAGTGCTGATAACACCAGGAAACGTGCTTTTCGCATTCAGTAGCACGAAAACAGCGGTTTCGGTGATTCTGCACACTTGTAACAGCAGGATAATGAAGGTTATCACTGAAAAAGCATAACTCAGCTGGAAACCCAACTATACCGAAGATATTTCTGTTTCCGCATGTCAAACGCACTGTGGAGTGCTGAAAACACCAGAAAACGTGTTTTATGCATTCAATATCACGAAAACAGCGTTTTCGGTGATTCTGCACACTTGTAACAGCAGAATCATGAATTTATCACTGAAAATGCATATCTCAGCAGGAAACCTAACGAAACTGAAGATATCACAGTTTCCGCTTGTCAAACGCACTGTCGAGTGCTGAAAACACCAGAAAACGTGCTTTTCGCATTCAATAGCACGAAAACAGGGGTTTCGGTGATTCTGCACACTTGTAACAGCAGGATAATGAAGATTATCACTGAAAATGCATATCTCAGCTGGAAACCCAACTGTACCGACGATATCACAGTTTCCGCAAATCTAGCGCACTGTGGAGTGCTGAAAACACCAGGAAACGTGTTTGTCGCTTTCAATAGCACGAAAACAGCGATTTCGGTGATTCTGCACACTTGTAACCGCAGAATCATGAATTTATCACTGAAAATCCATATCTCAGTTGGAAACCCAACGAAACGGAAGATATCACATTTTCCGCATGTCAAACGCAATGTGGAATGCTGACAACACCAGAAAACGTGTTTTTCGCATTCAATAGCACGAAGACAGCGATTTCGGTGATTCTGCATACTTCTCACAGAAGAATATCCAAGATTATCATAGATAATGCATGTCGCAGCTGGCAACCCCACGAAAACGAAGATATCGCGGTTTCCGCAAATCAAACGCACTGTGGAGTGATGAAACCACCAGGAAACGTGTTTTTCGCATTCAACAGCACGAAAACAGCGATTTCGGTGATTCTGCACACTTGTAACAACGGGATCATGTAGATTATCACTGAAAATACATAACTCAGCTGGAAACCCAACGAAACCGAAGATATCGCAGTTTCCGAATGTCAAACGCACTGCGGAGTGCTGATAACACCAGGAAACGTGCTTTTCGCATTCAATAGCACGAAAACAGCGGTTTCGGTGATTCTGCACACTTGTAACAGCAGGATAATGAAGACTATCACTGAAAATGCATAACTCAGCTGGAAACCCAACTATACCGAAGATATTTCTGTTTCCGCATGTCAAACGCACTGCGGAGTGCTGAAGACACCAGAAAACGTGTTTTATGCATTCAATATCACGAAAACAGCGGTTTCGATGATTCTGCACACTTGTAACAGCAGGATAATGAAGACTATCACTGAAAATGCATAACTCAGCTGGAAACCCAACTATACCGAAGATATTTCTGTTTCCGCATGTCAAACGCACTGCGGAGTGCTGAAAACACCAGGAAACGTGTTTTTCGCATTCAATAGCACGAAACCAGCGATTTCGGTGATTCTGCACACCTGTAAAAGCAGAATCATGAATTTATCACTGAAAATGCATATCTCGGCTGGAAACCCAACTATACCGAAGATATTTCTGTTTCCGCATGTCAAACGCACTGCAGAGTGCTAAAAACACCAGGAAACGTGTTTTTCGCATGCAATAGCACGAAACCAGCGATTTCGGTGATTCTGCACACCGGTAAAAGCAGAATCATGAATTTATCACTGAAAATGCATATCTCAGCTGGAATCCCAAAGATACCAAAGATATTGCAGTTTCCGCATGTCAAACGCACTGTGGAGTACTGAAGACACCAGAAAACGTGTTTTATGCATTCAATATCACGAAAACAGCGGTTTCGATGATTCTGCACACTTGTAACAGCAGGATAATGAAGACTATCACTGAAAATGCATAACTCAGCTGGAAACCCAACTATACCGAAGATATTTCTGTTTCCGCATGTCAAACGCACTGCGGAGTGCTGAAAACACCAGGAAACGTGTTTTATGCATTCAATAGCACGAAAACAGCGATTTCGGTGATTCAGCACACTTGTAACAGCAAAATCATGAATTTATCACTGAACAGCCATATCTCAGTTGGAAACCCAACGAAACCGAAGATATCACAGTTTCCGCATGTCAAACGGAATGTGGAGTGCTGAAAACACCAGGAAACGTGTTTTTCGCATTCAATAGCACGAAAACAGCGATTTCGGTGATTCTGCACTTTTGTAACAGCAGAATCATGAATTTATCACTGAAAATGCATATCTCAGCTGGAAACCGAACGAAACCGAAGATATCGCAGTTTCCGCATGTCAAACGCACTGTCTAGTGCTGAAATCACCAGAAAACGTGTTTTTCGCATTCAATAGCACGAAGAGAGCGATTTTGGTGATTCTGCATACTTCTCACAGAAGAATATCCAAGATTAGCATAGATAATGCATGTCGCAGCTGGCAACCCCACGAAAACGAAGATGTCGCGGTTTCCGCAAATCAAACGCACTGTGGAGTGCTGAAAACACCAGGAAACGTGTTTTTCGCATTCAATAGCACGAAAACAGCGATTTGGGTGTTTCTGCACACCTGTAACAGCAAAATCATGAATTTATCACTGAAACTGCACATCTCAGCTGGACACCCAGCGAAACCGTAGATATCGCGGTTTCCGCATGTCAAACGCACTGTCGAGTGCTGAAAACACCAGGAAACGTGTTTTTGGCATTCAATAGCACGAAAACAGCGATTTCGGTGATTCAGCACACTTGTAACAGCAAAATCATGAATTTATCACTGAACAGCCATATCTCAGTTGGAAACCCAACGAAACCGAAGATATCACAGTTTCCGCATGTCAAACGCAATGTGGAGTGCTGAAAACACCAGGAAACGTGTTTTTCGCATTCAATAGCACGAAAACAGCGATTTCGGTGATTCTGCACTTTTGTAACAGCAGAATCATGAATTTATCACTGAAACTGCACATCTCAGCTGGACACCCAACGAAACCGTAGATATCGTGGTTTCCGCATGTCAAACGCACTGTCGAGTGCTGAAAACACCAGGAAACGTGTTTTTGGCATTCAATAGCACGAAAACAGCGATTTCGGTGATTCAGCACACTTGTAACAGCAAAATCATGAATTTATCACTGAACAGCCATATCTCAGTTGGAAACCCAACGAAACCGAAGATATCACAGTTTCCGCATGTCAAACGCAATGTGGAGTGCTGAAAACACCAGGAAACGTGTTTTTCGCATTCAATAGCACGAAAACAGCGATTTGGGTGTTTCTGCACACCTGTAACAGCAGAATCATGAATTTATCACTGAAAATGCATATCTGAGTTGGAAACCCAACGAAACCGAAGATGTCACAGTTTCCGCATGTCAAACGCACTGTGGAGTACTGAAAAAACCAGAAACCGTGTTTTATGCATTCAATATCACGAAAACAGCGGTTTCGGTGATTCTGCACACTTGTAACAGCAGGATAATGAAGATTATCACTGCAAATGCATAACTCAGCTGGAAACCCAACTATGTCGAAGACATTTCTGTTTCCGCATGTTAAACGCACTGCGGAGTGCTGAAAACACCAGGACACGTGTTTTTCGCATTCAATAGCACGAAAACAGCGTTTTCGGTGATTCTGCAAACTTGAAACAGCAGAATCATGAATTTATCACTGAAAATGCATATCTCAGCTGGAAACCCAACGAAACCGTGGATATCGCGGTTTCCGCATGTCAAACGCACTGTCGAGTGCTGAAAACACCAGAAAACGTGTTTTTCGCATTCAATAGCACGAAGACAGCGATTTCGGTGATTCTGCATACTTCTCACAGAAGAATATCAAAGATTATCATAGATAATGCATGTCGCAGCTGGCAACCTCACGAAAATGAAGATATCGCGGTTTCCGCAAATCAAACGCACTCTGGAGTGCTGAAAACACCAGAAAACGTGTTTTTCGCATTCAATAGCACGAAGACAGCGATTTCGGTCATTCTGCATACTTCTCACAGAAGAATATCCAAGATTATCATAGATAATGCATGTCGCAGCTGGCAACCCCACGAAAACAAATTTATCGCGGTTTCCGCAAATCAAACGCAATGTGGAGTGCTGAAAACACCAGGAAACGTGTTTTTCGCATTCAATAGCACGAAAACAGCGATTTCGGTGATTCTGCAAACTTGACACAGCAGAATCATGAATTTATCACTGAAAATGCATATCTCAGCTGGAAACCCAACGAAACCGTAGATATCGCAGTTTCCGCATGTCAAACGCACTGTGGAGTGCTGAAAACACCAGAAAACGTGTTTTATGCATTCAATATCACGAAAACAGCGCTTTCGGTGATTCTGCACACATGTAACAGCAGAATCATGAATTTATCACTGAAAATGCACATCTCAGCTGGAAACCCAACTGTACCGACGATATCACAGTTTCCGCAAATCTAGCGCACTGTGGAGTGCTGAAGACACCAGAAAACGTGTTTTATGCATTCAATATCACGAAAACAGCGGTTTCGGTGATTCTGCACACATGTAACAGCAGATTCATGAATTTATCACTGAAAATGCATATCTCAGCTGGAAACCCAACTGTACCGACGATATCACAGTTTCCGCAAATCTAGCGCACTGTGGAGTGTTGAAGACAAGAGAAAACGTGTTTTTCGCATTCAATATCACGAAAACAGCGGTTTCGGTGATTCTGCACACTTATAACAGCAGGATAATGAAGATTATCACTGCAAATGCATAACTCAGCTGGAAACCCAACTATATCGAAGATATTTCTGTTTCCGCATGTTAAACGCACTGCGGAGTGCTGAAAACACCAGGAAACGTGTTTTTGGCATTCAATAGCACGAAAACAGCGATTTCGGTGATTCTGCACACTTGTAACCGCAGAATCATGAATTTATCACTGAAAATCCATATCTCAGTTGGAAACCCAACGAAACCGAAGATATCACATTTTCCGCATGTCAAACGCAATGTGGAGTGCTGAAAACACCAGAAAACGTGTTTTTCGCATTCAATAGCACGAAGACAGCGATTTCGGTCATTCTGCATACTTCTCGCAGAAGAATATCCAAGATTATCATAGATAATGCATGTCGCAGATGGCAACACCACGAAAACGAATTTATCGCGGTTTCCGCAAATCAAACGCAATGTGGAGTGCTGAAAACACCAGGAAACGTGTTTTTCGCATTCAATAGCACGAAAACAGCGATTTCGGTGATTGTGCAAACTTGACACAGCAGAATCATGAATTTATCACTGAAAATGCATATCTCAGCTGGAAACCCAACGAAACCGTAGATATCGCAGTTTCCGCATGTCAAACGCACTGTGGAGTGCTGAAAACACCAAAAAACGTGTTTTATGCATTCAATATCACGAAAACAGCGGTTTCGGTGATTCTGCACACATGTAACAGCAGAATCATGAATTTATCACTGAAAATGCATATCTCAGCTGGAAACCCAACTGTACCGACGATATCACAGTATCCGCAAATCTAGCGCACTGTGGAGTGCTGAAGACACCAGTAAACGTGTTTTATGCATTCAATATCACGAAAACAGCGGTTTCGGTGATTCTGCATACTTGTAACTGCAGGATAATGAAGATTATCACTGAAAATGCATAACTCAGCTGGAAACCCAACTATATCGAAGATATTTCTGTTTCCGCATATTAAACGCACTGCGGAGTGCTGAAAACACCAGGAAACGTGTTTTTCGCATTCAATAGCACGAAAACAGCGTTTTCGGTGATTCGGCAAACTTGAAACAGCAGAATCATGAATTTATCACTGAAAATGCATATCTCAGTTGGAAACCCAACGAAACCGAAGATGTCACAGTTTCCGCATGTCAAACGCAATGTGGAGTGCTGAAAACACCAGGAAACGTGTTTTTCGCATTCAATAGCACGAAAACAGCGATTTCGGTGATTCTGCAAACTTGAAACAGCAGAATCATGAATTTATCACTGAAAATGCACATCTCAGCTGGACACCCAACGAAACCGTAGATATCACGGTTTCCGCATGTCAAACGCACTGTCGAGTGCTGAAAACACCAGGAAACGTGTTTTTGGCATTCAATAGCACGTAAACAGCGATTTCGGTGATTCTGCACACTTGTAACCGCAGAATCATGAATTAATCACTGAAAATCCATATCTCAGTTGGAAACCCAACGAAACCGAAGATATCACATTTTCCGCATGTCAAACGCAATGTGGAGTGCTGAAAACACCAGAAAACGTGTTTTTCGCATTCAATAGCACGAAGACAGCGATTTCGGTGATTCTGCATACTTCTCACAGAAGAATATCCAAGATTATCATAGATAATGCATGTCGCAGCTGGCAACCCCACGAAAACGAAGATATCGCGGTTTCCGCAAATCAAACGCAATGTGGAGTGCTGAAAACACCAGGAAACGTGTTTTTCGCATTCAATAGCACGAAAACAGCGATTTCGGTGATTCTGCAAACTTGACACAGCAGAATCATGAATTTATCACTGAAAATGCATATCTCAGCTGGAAACCCAACGAAACCGTAGATATCGCGGTTTCCGCATGTCAAACGCACTGTCGAGTGCTGAAAACACCAGGAAACGTGTTTTTCGCATTCAATAGCACGAAAACAGCGATTTCGGTGATTCTGCACACATGTAACAGCAGGATAATGAAGATTATCACTGAAAATGCCTAACTCAGCTGGAAACCCAACTGTACCGACGATATCACAGTATCCGCAAATCTAGCGCACTGTGGTGTGCTGAAGACACCAGTAAACGTGTTTTATGCATTCAATATCACGAAAACAGCGATTTCGGTGATTCTGCACACTTGTAACAACGGGATCATGTAGATTATCACTGAAAATGCATATCTCAGCTGGAAACCCAACTGTACCGACGATATCACAGTTTCCGCAAATCTAGCGCACTGTGGAGTGCTGAAAACACCAGGAAACGTGTTTTTCGCTTTCAATAGCACGAAAACAGCGATTTCGGTGATTCTGCACACTTGTAACCGCAGAATCATGAATTTATCACTGAAAATCCATATCTCAGTTGGAAACCCAACGAAACGGAAGATATCACATTTTCCGCATGTCAAACGCAATGTGGATTTCTGAAAACACCAGAAAACGTGTTTTTCGCATTCAATAGCACGAAGACAGCGATTTCGGTGATTCTGCATACTTCTCACAGAAGAATATCCAAGATTATCATAGATAATGCATGTCGCAGCTGGCAACCCCACGAAAACGAAGATATCGCGGTTTCCGCAAATCAAACGCACTGTGGAGTGCTGAAAACACCAGGAAACGTGTTTTTCGCATTCAATAGCACGAAAACAGCGATTTCGGTGATTCTGCAAACTTGAAACAGCAGAATCATGAATTTATCACTGAAAATGCATATCTCAGCTGGAAACCCAACGAAACCGTAGATATCGCCGTTTCCGCATGTCAAACGCACTGTGGAGTGCTGAAAACACCAGAAAACGTGTTTGAAGCATTCAATATCACGAAAACAGCGGTTTCGGTGATTCTGCACACATGTAACAGCAGGATAATGAAGATTATCACTGAAAATGCCTAACTCAGCTGGAAACCCAACTATACCGAAGATATTTCTGTTTCCGCATGTCAAACGCACTGCGGAGTGCTGAAAACACCAGGAAACGTGTTTTTCGCATTCAATAGCACGAAAACAGCGATTTCGGTGATTCAGCACACTTTTGTAACAGCAGAATCATGAATTTATCACTGAAAATGCATATCTCAGCTGGAAACCCAACTGTACCGACGATATCACAGTTTCCGCAAATCTAGCGCACTGTGGAGTGCTGAAGACACCAGAAAACGTGTTTTTCGCATTCAATATCACGAAAACAGCGGTTTCGGTGATTCTGCACACTTGTAACAGCAGGATAATGAAGATTATCACTGCAAATGCTTAACTCAGCTGGAAACCCAACTACATCGAAGATATTTCTGTTTCCGCATGTTATACGCACTGCGGAGTGCTGAAAACACCAGGAAACGTGTTTTTGGCATTCAATAGCACGAAAACAGCGATTTCGGTGATTCTGCACACTTGTAACCGCAGAATCATGAATTTATCACTGAAAACCCATATCTCAGTTGGAAACCCAACGAAACCGAAGATATCACATTTTCCGCATGTCAAACGCAATGTGGAGTGCTGAAAACACCAGAAAACGTGTTTTTCGCATTCAATAGCACGAAGACAGCGATTTCGGTCATTCTGCATACTTCTCGCAGAAGAATATCCAAGATTATCATAGATAATGCATGTCGCAGATGGCAACCCCACGAAAACGAATTTATCGCGGTTTCCGCAAATCAAACGCAATGTGGAGTGCTGAAAACACCAGGAAACGTGTTTTTCGCATTCAATAGCACGAAAACAGCGATTTCGGTGATTGTGCAAACTTGACACAGCAGAATCATGAATTTATCACTGAAAATGCATATCTCAGCTGGAAACCCAACGAAACCGTAGATATCGCAGTTTCCGCATGTCAAACGCACTGTGGAGTGCTGAAAACACCAAAAAACGTGTTTTATGCATTCAATATCACGAAAACAGCGGTTTCGGTGATTCTGCACACATGTAACAGCAGAATCATGAATTTATCACTGAAAATGCATATCTCAGCTGGAAACCCAACTGTACCGACGATATCACAGTATCCGCAAATCTAGCGCACTGTGGAGTGCTGAAGACACCAGTAAACGTGTTTTATGCATTCAATATCACGAAAACAGCGGTTTCGGTGATTCTGCACACTTGTAACTGCAGGATAATGAGGATTATCACTGAAAATGCATAACTCAGCTGGAAACCCAACTATATCGAAGATATTTCTGTTTCCGCATATTAAACGCACTGCGGAGTGCTGAAAACACCAGGAAACGTGTTTTTCGCATTCAATAGCACGAAAACAGCGTTTTCGGTGATTCTGCAAACTTGAAACAGCAGAATCATGAATTTATCACTGAAAATGCATATCTCAGTTGGAAACCCAACGAAACCGAAGATGTCACAGTTTCCGCATGTCAAACGCAATGTGGAGTGCTGAAAACACCAGGAAACGTGTTTTTCGCATTCAATAGCACGAAAACAGCGATTTCGGTGATTCTGCAAACATGAAACAGCAGAATCATGAATTTATCACTGAAAATGCACATCTCAGCTGGACACCCAACGAAACCGTAGATATCACGGTTTTCGCATGTCAAACGCACTGTCGAGTGCTGAAAACACCAGGAAACGTGTTTTTGGCATTCAATAGCACGAAAACAGCGATTTCGGTGATTCTGCACACTTGTAACCGCAGAATCATGAATTTATCACTGAAAATCCATATCTCAGTTGGAAAACCAACGAAACCGAAGATATCACATTTTCCGCATGTCAAACGCAATGTGGAGTGCTGAAAACACCAGAAAACGTGTTTTTCGCATTCAATAGCACGAAGACAGCGATTTCGGTGATTCTGCATACTTCTCACAGAAGAATATCCAAGATTATCATAGATAATGCATGTCGCAGCTGGCAACCCCACGAAAACGAAGATATCGCGGTTTCCGCAAATCAAACGCAATGTGGAGTGCTGAAAACACCAGGAAACGTGTTTTTCGCATTCAATAGCACGAAAACAGCGATTTCGGTGATTCTGCAAACTTGACACAGCAGAATCATGAATTTATCACTGAAAATGCATATCTCAGCTGGAAACCCAACGAAACCGTAGATATCGCGGTTTCCGCATGTCAAACGCACTGTCGCGTGCTGAAAACACCAGGAAACGTGTTTTTCGCATTCAATAGCACGAAAACAGCGATTTCGGTGATTCTGCACACTTGTAACAACGGGATCATGTAGATTATCACTGAAAATGCATATCTCAGCTGGAAACCCAACTGTACCGACGATATCACAGTTTCCGCAAATCTAGCGCACTGTGGAGTGCTGAAAACACCAGGAAACGTGTTTTTCGCTTTCAATAGCACGAAAACAGCGATTTCGGTGATTCTGCACACTTTTGTAACAGCAGAATCATGAATTTATCACTGAAAATGCATATCTCAGCTGGAAACCCAACTGTACCGACGATATCACAGTTTCCGCATGTCAAACGCAATGTGGAGTGCTGAAAACACCAGGAAACGTGTTTTTCGCATTCAATAGCACGAAAACAGCGATTTCGGTGATTCTGCAAACATGAAACAGCAGAATCATGAATTTATCACTGAAAATGCACATCTCAGCTGGACACCCAACGAAACCGTAGATATCACGGTTTCCGCATGTCAAACGCACTGTCGAGTGCTGAAAACACCAGGAAACGTGTTTTTGGCATTCAATAGCACGAAAACAGCGATTTCGGTGATTCTGCACACTTGTAACCGCAGAATCATGAATTTATCACTGAAAATCCATATCTCAGTTGGAAACCCAACGAAACCGAAGATATCACATTTTCCGCATGTCAAACGCACTGTCGCGTGCTGAAAACACCAGGAAACGTGTTTTTCGCTTTCAATAGCACGAAAACAGCGATTTCGGTGATTCAGCACACTTTTGTAACAGCAGAATCATGAATTTATCACTGAAAATGCATATCTCAGCTGGAAACCCAACTGTACCGACGATATCACAGTTTCCGCAAATCTAGCGCACTGTGGAGTGCTGAAAACACCAGGAAACGTGTTTTTCGCTTTCAATAGCACGAAAACAGCGATTTCGGTGATTCTGCACACTTGTAACAGCAGAATCATGAATTTATCACTGAAAATGCATATCTCAGCTGGAAACCCAACTGTACCGACGATATCACAGTTTCCGCAAATCTAGCGCACTGTGGAGTGCTGAAGACACCAGAAAACGTGTTTTATGCATGCAATATCACGAAAACAGCGGTTTCGGTGATTCTGCACACATGTAACAGCAGAATCATGAATTTATCACTGAAAATGCATATCTCAGCTGGAAACCCAACTGTACCGACGATATCACAGTTTCCGCAAATCTAGCGCACTGTGGAGTGCTGAAGACACCAGAAAACGTGTTTTTCGCATTCAATATCACGAAAACAGCGGTTTCGGTGATTCTGCACACTTGTAACAGCAGGATAATGAAGATTATCACTGCAAATGCATAACTCAGCTGGAAACCCAACTATACCGAAGATATATCTGTTTCCGCATGTCAAACGCACTGCGGAGTGCTGAAAACACCAGGAAACGTGTTTTTGGCATTCAATAGCACGAAAACAGCGATTTCGGTGATTCTGCACACTTGTAACCGCAGAATCATGAATTTATCACTGAAAATCCATATCTCAGTTGGAAACCCAACGAAACCGAAGATATCACATTTTCCGCATGTCAAACGCAATGTGGAGTGCTGAAAACACCAGAAAACGTGTTTTTCGCATTCAATAGCACGAAGACAGCGATTTCGGTGATTCTGCATACTTCTCACAGAAGAATATCCAAGATTATCATAGATAATGCATGTCGCAGCTGGCAACCCCACGAAAACGAAGATATCGCGGTTTCCGCAAATCAAACGCAATGTGGAGTGCTGAAAACACCAGGAAACGTGTTTTTCGCATTCAATAGCACGAAAACAGCGATTTCGGTGATTCTGCAAACTTAACACAGCAGAATCATGAATTTATCACTGAAAATGCATATCTCAGCTGGAAACCCAACGAAACCGTAGATATCGCGGTTTCCGCATGTCAAACGCACTGTCGAGTGCTGAAAACACCAGGAAACGTGTTTTTCGCATTCAATAGCACGAAAACAGCGGTTTCGGTGATTCTGCACACATGTAACAGCAGGATAATGAAGATTATCACTGAAAATGCCTAACTCAGCTGGAAACCCAACTATACCGAAGATATTTCTGTTTCCGCATGTCAAACGCTCTGCGGAGTGCTGAAAACACCAGGAAACGTGTTTTTCGCATTCAATAGCACGAAAACAGCGATTTCGGTGATTCAGCACACTTTTGTAACAGCAGAATCATGAATTTATCACTGAAAATGCATATCTCAGCTGGAAACCCAACTGTACCGACGATATCACAGTTTCCGCAAATCTAGCGCACTGTGGAGTGCTGAAAACACCAGGAAACGTGTTTTTCGCTTTCAATAGCACGAAAACAGCGATTTCGGTGATTCTGCACACTTGTAACCGCAGAATCATGAATTTATCACTGAAAATGCATATCTCAGCTGGAAACCCAACGATACCGAAGATATCGCAGTTTCCAAATGTGAAACGCACTGTGGAGTGCTGAAAACACCAGAGAACGTGTTTTTCGCATTCAATAGCACGAAAACTGCGATTTCGGTGATTCAGCACACTTGTAACAGCAGAACCATGAATTTATCACTGAAAATCCATATCTCAGTTGGAAACCCAACGAAACCGAAGATATCACATTTTCCGCATGTCAAACGCAATGTGGAGTGCTGAAAACACCAGAAAACGTGTTTTTCGCATTCAATAGCACGAAGACAGCGATTTCGGTCATTCTGCATACTTCTCGCAGAAGAATATCCAAGATTATCATAGATAATGCATGTCGCAGATGGCAACCCCACGAAAACGAATTTATCGCGGTTTCCGCAAATCAAACGCAATGTGGAGTGCTGAAAACACCAGGAAACGTGTTTTTCGCATTCAATAGCACGAAAACAGCGATTTCGGTGATTGTGCAAACTTGACACAGCAGAATCATGAATTTATCACTGAAAATGCATATCTCAGCTGGAAACCCAACGAAACCGTAGATATCGCAGTTTCCGCATGTCAAACGCACTGTGGAGTGCTGAAAACACCAAAAAACGTGTTTTATGCATTCAATATCACGAAAACAGCGGTTTCGGTGATTCTGCACACATGTAACAGCAGAATCATGAATTTATCACTGAAAATGCATATCTCAGCTGGAAACCCAACTGTACCGACGATATCACAGTATCCGCAAATCTAGCGCACTGTGGAGTGCTGAAGACACCAGTAAACGTGTTTTATGCATTCAATATCACGAAAACAGCGGTTTCGGTGATTCTGCACACTTGTAACTGCAGGATAATGAGGATTATCACTGAAAATGCATAACTCAGCTGGAAACCCAACTATATCGAAGATATTTCTGTTTCCGCATATTAAACGCACTGCGGAGTGCTGAAAATACCAGGAAACGTGTTTTTCGCATTCAATAGCACGAAAACAGCGTTTTCGGTGATTCTGCAAACTTGAAACAGCAGAATCATGAATTTATCACTGAAAATGCATATCTCAGTTGGAAACCCAACGAAACCGAAGATGTCACAGTTTCCGCATGTCAAACGCAATGTGGAGTGCTGAAAACACCAGGAAACGTGTTTTTCGCATTCAATAGCACGAAAACAGCGATTTCGGTGATTCTGCAAACATGAAACAGCAGAATCATGAATTTATCACTGAAAATGCACATCTCAGCTGGACACCCAACGAAACCGTAGATATCACGGTTTTCGCATGTCAAACGCACTGTCGAGTGCTGAAAACACCAGGAAACGTGTTTTTGGCATTCAATAGCACGAAAACAGCGATTTCGGTGATTCTGCACACTTGTAACCGCAGAATCATGAATTTATCACTGAAAATCCATATCTCAGTTGGAAAACCAACGAAACCGAAGATATCACAGTTTCCGCAAATCTAGCGCACTGTGGAGTGCTGAAAACACCAGGAAACGTGTTTTTCGCATTCAATAGCACGAAAACAGCGATTTCGGTGATTCTGCAAACATGAAACAGCAGAATCATGAATTTATCACTGAAAATGCACATCTCAGCTGGACACCCAACGAAACCGTAGATATCACGGTTTCCGCATGTCAAACGCACTGTCGAGTGCTGAAAACACCAGGAAACGTGTTTTTGGCATTCAATAGCACGAAAACAGCGATTTCGGTGATTCTGCACACTTGTAACCGCAGAATCATGAATTTATCACTGAAAATCCATATCTCAGTTGGAAACCCAACGAAACCGAAGATATCACATTTTCCGCATGTCAAACGCACTGTCGCGTGCTGAAAACACCAGGAAACGTGTTTTTCGCTTTCAATAGCACGAAAACAGCGATTTCGGTGATTCAGCACACTTTTGTAACAGCAGAATCATGAATTTATCACTGAAAATGCATATCTCAGCTGGAAACCCAACTGTACCGACGATATCACAGTTTCCGCAAATCTAGCGCACTGTGGAGTGCTGAAAACACCAGGAAACGTGTTTTTCGCTTTCAATAGCACGAAAACAGCGATTTCGGTGATTCTGCACACTTGTAACAGCAGAATCATGAATTTATCACTGAAAATGCATATCTCAGCTGGAAACCCAACTGTACCGACGATATCACAGTTTCCGCAAATCTAGCGCACTGTGGAGTGCTGAAGACACCAGAAAACGTGTTTTATGCATGCAATATCACGAAAACAGCGGTTTCGGTGATTCTGCACACATGTAACAGCAGAATCATGAATTTATCACTGAAAATGCATATCTCAGCTGGAAACCCAACTGTACCGACGATATCACAGTTTCCGCAAATCTAGCGCACTGTGGAGTGCTGAAGACACCAGAAAACGTGTTTTTCGCATTCAATATCACGAAAACAGCGGTTTCGGTGATTCTGCACACTTGTAACAGCAGGATAATGAAGATTATCACTGCAAATGCATAACTCAGCTGGAAACCCAACTATACCGAAGATATATCTGTTTCCGCATGTCAAACGCACTGCGGAGTGCTGAAAACACCAGGAAACGTGTTTTTGGCATTCAATAGCACGAAAACAGCGATTTCGGTGATTCTGCACACTTGTAACCGCAGAATCATGAATTTATCACTGAAAATCCATATCTCAGTTGGAAACCCAACGAAACCGAAGATATCACATTTTCCGCATGTCAAACGCAATGTGGAGTGCTGAAAACACCAGAAAACGTGTTTTTCGCATTCAATAGCACGAAGACAGCGATTTCGGTGATTCTGCATACTTCTCACAGAAGAATATCCAAGATTATCATAGATAATGCATGTCGCAGCTGGCAACCCCACGAAAACGAAGATATCGCGGTTTCCGCAAATCAAACGCAATGTGGAGTGCTGAAAACACCAGGAAACGTGTTTTTCGCATTCAATAGCACGAAAACAGCGATTTCGGTGATTCTGCAAACTTAACACAGCAGAATCATGAATTTATCACTGAAAATGCCTAACTCAGCTGGAAACCCAACTATACCGAAGATATTTCTGTTTCCGCATGTCAAACGCTCTGCGGAGTGCTGAAAACACCAGGAAACGTGTTTTTCGCATTCAATAGCACGAAAACAGCGATTTCGGTGATTCAGCACACTTTTGTAACAGCAGAATCATGAATTTATCACTGAAAATGCATATCTCAGCTGGAAACCCAACTGTACCGACGATATCACAGTTTCCGCAAATCTAGCGCACTGTGGAGTGCTGAAAACACCAGGAAACGTGTTTTTCGCTTTCAATAGCACGAAAACAGCGATTTCGGTGATTCTGCACACTTGTAACCGCAGAATCATGAATTTATCACTGATAATGCATATCTCAGCTGGAAACCCAACGATACCGAAGATATCGCAGTTTCCAAATGTGAAACGCACTGTGGAGTGCTGAAAACACCAGAGAACGTGTTTTTCGCATTCAATAGCACGAAAACTGCGATTTCGGTGATTCAGCACACTTGTAACAGCAGAACCATGAATTTATCACTGAAAATCCATATCTCAGTTGGAAACCCAACGAAACCGAAGATATCACATTTTCCGCATGTCAAACGCAATGTGGAGTGCTAAAAACACCAGGAAACGTGTTTTTCGCATTCAATAGCACGAAAACAGCGATTTCGGTGATTCTGCACACTTGTAACAGCAGAATCATGAATTTATCACTGAAAATGCATATCTCAGCTGGAAACCCAACTGTCCCGACGATATCACAGTTTCCGCAAATCTAGCGCACTGTGGAGTGCTGAAAACACCAGGAAACGTGTTTTTCGCTTTCAATAGCACGAAAACAGCGATTTCGGTGATTCTGCACACTTGTAACCGCAGAATCATGAATTTATCACTGAAAATCCATATCTCAGTTGGAAACCCAACGAAACCGAAGATATCACATTTTCCGCATGTCAAACGCAATGTGGAGTGCTGAAAACACCAGAAAACGTGTTTTTCGCATTCAATAGCACGAAGACAGCGATTTCGGTGATTCTGCATACTTCTCACAGAAGAATATCCAAGATTATCATAGATAATGCATGTCGCAGCTGGCAACCCCACGAAAACGAAGATATCGCGGTTTCCGCAAATCAAACGCAATGTGGAGTGCTGAAAACACCAGGAAACGTGTTTTTCGCATTCAATAGCACGAAAACAGCGATTTCGGTGATTCTGCAAACTTAACACAGCAGAATCATGAATTTATCACTGAAAATGCATATCTCAGCTGGAAACCCAACGAAACCGTAGATATCGCGGTTTCCGCATGTCAAACGCACTGTCGAGTGCTGAAAACACCAGGAAACGTGTTTTTCGCATTCAATAGCACGAAAACAGCGGTTTCGGTGATTCTGCACACATGTAACAGCAGGATAATGAAGATTATCACTGAAAATGCCTAACTCAGCTGGAAACCCAACTATACCGAAGATATTTCTGTTTCCGCATGTCAAACGCTCTGCGGAGTGCTGAAAACACCAGGAAACGTGTTTTTCGCATTCAATAGCACGAAAACAGCGATTTCGGTGATTCAGCACACTTTTGTAACAGCAGAATCATGAATTTATCACTGAAAATGCATATCTCAGCTGGAAACCCAACTGTACCGACGATATCACAGTTTCCGCAAATCTAGCGCACTGTGGAGTGCTGAAAACACCAGGAAACGTGTTTTTCGCTTTCAATAGCACGAAAACAGCGATTTCGGTGATTCTGCACACTTGTAACCGCAGAATCATGAATTTATCACTGAAAATGCATATCTCAGCTGGAAACCCAACGATACCGAAGATATCGCAGTTTCCAAATGTGAAACGCACTGTGGAGTGCTGAAAACACCAGAGAACGTGTTTTTCGCATTCAATAGCACGAAAACTGCGATTTCGGTGATTCAGCACACTTGTAACAGCAGAACCATGAATTTATCACTGAAAATCCATATCTCAGTTGGAAACCCAACGAAACCGAAGATATCACATTTTCCGCATGTCAAACGCAATGTGGAGTGCTGAAAACACCAGAAAACGTGTTTTTCGCATTCAATAGCACGAAGACAGCGATTTCGGTCATTCTGCATACTTCTCGCAGAAGAATATCCAAGATTATCATAGATAATGCATGTCGCAGATGGCAACCCCACGAAAACGAATTTATCGCGGTTTCCGCAAATCAAACGCAATGTGGAGTGCTGAAAACACCAGGAAACGTGTTTTTCGCATTCAATAGCACGAAAACAGCGATTTCGGTGATTGTGCAAACTTGACACAGCAGAATCATGAATTTATCACTGAAAATGCATATCTCAGCTGGAAACCCAACGAAACCGTAGATATCGCAGTTTCCGCATGTCAAACGCACTGTGGAGTGCTGAAAACACCAAAAAACGTGTTTTATGCATTCAATATCACGAAAACAGCGGTTTCGGTGATTCTGCACACATGTAACAGCAGAATCATGAATTTATCACTGAAAATGCATATCTCAGTTGGAAACCCAACGAAACCGAAGATGTCACAGTTTCCGCATGTCAAACGCAATGTGGAGTGCTGAAAACACCAGGAAACGTGTTTTTCGCATTCAATAGCACGAAAACAGCGATTTCGGTGATTCTGCAAACATGAAACAGCAGAATCATGAATTTATCACTGAAAATGCACATCTCAGCTGGACACCCAACGAAACCGTAGATATCACGGTTTTCGCATGTCAAACGCACTGTCGAGTGCTGAAAACACCAGGAAACGTGTTTTTGGCATTCAATAGCACGAAAACAGCGATTTCGGTGATTCTGCACACTTGTAACCGCAGAATCATGAATTTATCACTGAAAATCCATATCTCAGTTGGAAAACCAACGAAACCGAAGATATCACATTTTCCGCATGTCAAACGCAATGTGGAGTGCTGAAAACACCAGAAAACGTGTTTTTCGCATTCAATAGCACGAAGACAGCGATTTCGGTGATTCTGCATACTTCTCACAGAAGAATATCCAAGATTATCATAGATAATGCATGTCGCAGCTGGCAACCCCACGAAAACGAAGATATCGCGGTTTCCGCAAATCAAACGCAATGTGGAGTGCTGAAAACACCAGGAAACGTGTTTTTCGCATTCAATAGCACGAAAACAGCGATTTCGGTGATTCTGCAAACTTGACACAGCAGAATCATGAATTTATCACTGAAAATGCATATCTCAGCTGGAAACCCAACGAAACCGTAGATATCGCGGTTGCCGCATGTCAAACGCACTGTCGCGTGCTGAAAACACCAGGAAACGTGTTTTTCGCATTCAATAGCACGAAAACAGCGATTTCGGTGATTCTGCACACTTGTAACAACGGGATCATGTAGATTATCACTGAAAATGCATATCTCAGCTGGAAACCCAACTGTACCGACGATATCACAGTTTCCGCAAATCTAGCGCACTGTGGAGTGCTGAAAACACCAGGAAACGTGTTTTTCGCTTTCAATAGCACGAAAACAGCGATTTCGGTGATTCTGCACACTTTTGTAACAGCAGAATCATGAATTTATCACTGAAAATGCATATCTCAGCTGGAAACCCAACTGTACCGACGATATCACAGTTTCCGCATGTCAAACGCAATGTGGAGTGCTGAAAACACCAGGAAACGTGTTTTTCGCATTCAATAGCACGAAAACAGCGATTTCGGTGATTCTGCAAACATGAAACAGCAGAATCATGAATTTATCACTGAAAATGCACATCTCAGCTGGACACCCAACGAAACCGTAGATATCACGGTTTCCGCATGTCAAACGCACTGTCGAGTGCTGAAAACACCAGGAAACGTGTTTTTGGCATTCAATAGCACGAAAACAGCGATTTCGGTGATTCTGCACACTTGTAACCGCAGAATCATGAATTTATCACTGAAAATCCATATCTCAGTTGGAAACCCAACGAAACCGAAGATATCACATTTTCCGCATGTCAAACGCACTGTCGCGTGCTGAAAACACCAGGAAACGTGTTTTTCGCTTTCAATAGCACGAAAACAGCGATTTCGGTGATTCAGCACACTTTTGTAACAGCAGAATCATGAATTTATCACTGAAAATGCATATCTCAGCTGGAAACCCAACTGTACCGACGATATCACAGTTTCCGCAAATCTAGCGCACTGTGGAGTGCTGAAAACACCAGGAAACGTGTTTTTCGCTTTCAATAGCACGAAAACAGCGATTTCGGTGATTCTGCACACTTGTAACAGCAGAATCATGAATTTATCACTGAAAATGCATATCTCAGCTGGAAACCCAACTGTACCGACGATATCACAGTTTCCGCAAATCTAGCGCACTGTGGAGTGCTGAAGACACCAGAAAACGTGTTTTATGCATGCAATATCACGAAAACAGCGGTTTCGGTGATTCTGCACACATGTAACAGCAGAATCATGAATTTATCACTGAAAATGCATATCTCAGCTGGAAACCCAACTGTACCGACGATATCACAGTTTCCGCAAATCTAGCGCACTGTGGAGTGCTGAAGACACCAGAAAACGTGTTTTTCGCATTCAATATCACGAAAACAGCGGTTTCGGTGATTCTGCACACTTGTAACAGCAGGATAATGAAGATTATCACTGCAAATGCATAACTCAGCTGGAAACCCAACTATACCGAAGATATATCTGTTTCCGCATGTCAAACGCACTGCGGAGTGCTGAAAACACCAGGAAACGTGTTTTTGGCATTCAATAGCACGAAAACAGCGATTTCGGTGATTCTGCACACTTGTAACCGCAGAATCATGAATTTATCACTGAAAATCCATATCTCAGTTGGAAACCCAACGAAACCGAAGATATCACATTTTCCGCATGTCAAACGCAATGTGGAGTGCTGAAAACACCAGAAAACGTGTTTTTCGCATTCAATAGCACGAAGACAGCGATTTCGGTGATTCTGCATACTTCTCACAGAAGAATATCCAAGATTATCATAGATAATGCATGTCGCAGCTGGCAACCCCACGAAAACGAAGATATCGCGGTTTCCGCAAATCAAACGCAATGTGGAGTGCTGAAAACACCAGGAAACGTGTTTTTCGCATTCAATAGCACGAAAACAGCGATTTCGGTGATTCTGCAAACTTAACACAGCAGAATCATGAATTTATCACTGAAAATGCATATCTCAGCTGGAAACCCAACGAAACCGTAGATATCGCGGTTTCCGCATGTCAAACGCACTGTCGAGTGCTGAAAACACCAGGAAACGTGTTTTTCGCATTCAATAGCACGAAAACAGCGGTTTCGGTGATTCTGCACACATGTAACAGCAGGATAATGAAGATTATCACTGAAAATGCCTAACTCAGCTGGAAACCCAACTATACCGAAGATATTTCTGTTTCCGCATGTCAAACGCTCTGCGGAGTGCTGAAAACACCAGGAAACGTGTTTTTCGCATTCAATAGCACGAAAACAGCGATTTCGGTGATTCAGCACACTTTTGTAACAGCAGAATCATGAATTTATCACTGAAAATGCATATCTCAGCTGGAAACCCAACTGTACCGACGATATCACAGTTTCCGCAAATCTAGCGCACTGTGGAGTGCTGAAAACACCAGGAAACGTGTTTTTCGCTTTCAATAGCACGAAAACAGCGATTTCGGTGATTCTGCACACTTGTAACCGCAGAATCATGAATTTATCACTGAAAATGCATATCTCAGCTGGAAACCCAACGATACCGAAGATATCGCAGTTTCCAAATGTGAAACGCACTGTGGAGTGCTGAAAACACCAGAGAACGTGTTTTTCGCATTCAATAGCACGAAAACTGCGATTTCGGTGATTCAGCACACTTGTAACAGCAGAACCATGAATTTATCACTGAAAATCCATATCTCAGTTGGAAACCCAACGAAACCGAAGATATCACATTTTCCGCATGTCAAACGCAATGTGGAGTGCTGAAAACACCAGGAAACGTGTTTTTCGCATTCAATAGCACGAAAACAGCGATTTCGGTGATTCTGCACACTTGTAACAGCAGAATCATGAATTTATCACTGAAAATGCATATCTCAGCTGGAAACCCAACTGTCCCGACGATATCACAGTTTCCTCAAATCTAGCGCACTGTGGAGTGATGAAAACACCAGAAAACGTGTTTTATGCATTCAATATCACGAAAACAGCGGTTTCGGTGATTCTGCACACTTGTAACAGCAGGATAATGAAGATTATCACTGAAAATGCATAACTCAGCTGGAAACCCAACTATAACGAAGATATTTCTGTTTCCGCATGTCAAACGCACTGCGGAGTGCTGAAATCACCAGGAAACGTGTTTTTCGCATTCAATAGCACGAAAACAGCGATTTGGGTGTTTCTGCACACCTGTAACAGCAGAATCATGAATTTATCACTGAAAATGCATATCTCAGCTGGAAAACCAACTGTACCGACGATATCACAGTTTCCGCAAATCTAGCGCACTGTGGAGTGATGAAAACACCAGGAAACGTGTTTTATGCATTCAATATCACGAAAACAGCGATTTCGGTGATTCTGCATACTTCTCACAGAAGAATATCCAAGATTATCATAGATAATGCATGTCGCAGCTGGCAACCCCACGAAAACGAAGATATCGCGGTTTCCGCAAATCAAACGCACTGTGGAGTGCTGAAACCACCAGGAAACGAGTTTTTCGCATTCAATATCACGAAAACAGCGATTTCGGTGATTCTGCACACTTGTAACCGCAGAATCATGAATTTATCACTGAAAATCCATATCTCAGTTGGAAACCCAACGAAACCGAAGATATCACATTTTCCGCATGTCAAACGCAATGTGGAGTGCTGTAAACACCAGAAAACGTGTTTTTCGCATTCAATAGCACGAAGACAGCGATTTCGGTGATTCTGCATACTTCACACAGAAGAATATCCAAGATTATCATAGATAATGCATGTCGCAGCGGGCAACCCCACGAAAACGAAGATATCGCGGTTTCCGCAAATCAAACGCAATGTGGAGTGCTGAAAACACCAGGAAACGTGTTTTTCGCATTCAATAGCACGAAAACAGCGATTTCGGTGATTCTGCAAACTTGACACAGCAGAATCATGAATTTATCACTGAAAATGCATATCTCAGCTGGAAACCCAACGAAACCGTAGATATCGCGGTTTCCGCATGTCAAACGCACTGTCGAGTGCTGAAAACACCAGGAAACGTGTTTTTCGCATTCAATAGCACGAAAACTGTGATTTCGGTGATTCAGCACACTTGTAACAGCAGAACCATGAATTTATCACTGAAAATCCATATCTCAGTTGGAAACCCAACGAAACCGAAGATATCACATTTTCCGCATGTCAAACGCAATGTGGAGTGCTGAAAACACCAGGAAACGTGTTTTTCGCATTCAATAGCACGAAAACAGCGATTTCGGTGATTCTGCACACTTGTAACAGCAGGATAATGAAGATTATCACTGAAAATGCATAACTCAGCTGGAAACCCAACTATAACGAAGATATTTCTGTTTCCGCATGTCAAACGCACTGCGGAGTGCTGAAGACACCAGAAAACGTGTTTTTCGCATTCAATATCACGAAAACAGCGGTTTCGGTGATTCTGCACACTTGTAACAGCAGGATAATGAAGATTATCACTGCAAATGCATAACTCAGCTGGAAACCCAACTATACCGAAGATATATCTGTTTCCGCATGTCAAACGCACTGCGGAGTGCTGAAAACACCAGGAAACGTGTTTTTGGCATTCAATAGCACGAAAACAGCGATTTCGGTGATTCTGCACACTTGTAACCGCAGAATCATGAATTTATCACTGAAAATCCATATCTCAGTTGGAAACCCAACGAAACCGAAGATATCACATTTTCCGCATGTCAAACGCAATGTGGAGTGCTGAAAACACCAGAAAACGTGTTTTTCGCATTCAATAGCACGAAGACAGCGATTTCGGTGATTCTGCATACTTCTCACAGAAGAATATCCAAGATTATCATAGATAATGCATGTCGCAGCTGGCAACCCCACGAAAACGAAGATATCGCGGTTTCCGCAAATCAAACGCAATGTGGAGTGCTGAAAACACCAGGAAACGTGTTTTTCGCATTCAATAGCACGAAAACAGCGATTTCGGTGATTCTGCAAACTTAACACAGCAGAATCATGAATTTATCACTGAAAATGCATATCTCAGCTGGAAACCCAACGAAACCGTAGATATCGCGGTTTCCGCATGTCAAACGCACTGTCGAGTGCTGAAAACACCAGGAAACGTGTTTTTCGCATTCAATAGCACGAAAACAGCGGTTTCGGTGATTCTGCACACATGTAACAGCAGGATAATGAAGATTATCACTGAAAATGCCTAACTCAGCTGGAAACCCAACTATACCGAAGATATTTCTGTTTCCGCATGTCAAACGCTCTGCGGAGTGCTGAAAACACCAGGAAACGTGTTTTTCGCATTCAATAGCACGAAAACAGCGATTTCGGTGATTCAGCACACTTTTGTAACAGCAGAATCATGAATTTATCACTGAAAATGCATATCTCAGCTGGAAACCCAATTGTACCGACGATATCACAGTTTCCGCAAATCTAGCGCACTGTGGAGTGCTGAAAACACCAGGAAACGTGTTTTTCGCTTTCAATAGCACGAAAACAGCGATTTCGGTGATTCTGCACACTTGTAACCGCAGAATCATGAATTTATCACTGAAAATGCATATCTCAGCTGGAAACCCAACGATACCGAAGATATCGCAGTTTCCAAATGTGAAACGCACTGTGGAGTGCTGAAAACACCAGAGAACGTGTTTTTCGCATTCAATAGCACGAAAACTGCGATTTCGGTGATTCAGCACACTTGTAACAGCAGAACCATGAATTTATCACTGAAAATCCATATCTCAGTTGGAAACCCAACGAAACCGAAGATATCACATTTTCCGCATGTCAAACGCAATGTGGAGTGCTGAAAACACCAGGAAACGTGTTTTTCGCATTCAATAGCACGAAAACAGCGATTTCGGTGATTCTGCACACTTGTAACAGCAGAATCATGAATTTATCACTGAAAATGCATATCTCAGCTGGAAACCCAACTGTCCCGACGATATCACAGTTTCCTCAAATCTAGCGCACTGTGGAGTGATGAAAACACCAGAAAACGTGTTTTATGCATTCAATATCACGAAAACAGCGGTTTCGGTGATTCTGCACACTTGTAACAGCAGGATAATGAAGATTATCACTGAAAATGCATAACTCAGCTGGAAACCCAACTATAACGAAGATATTTCTGTTTCCGCATGTCAAACGCACTGCGGAGTGCTGAAATCACCAGGAAACGTGTTTTTCGCATTCAATAGCACGAAAACAGCGATTTGGGTGTTTCTGCACACCTGTAACAGCAGAATCATGAATTTATCACTGAAAATGCATATCTCAGCTGGAAAACCAACTGTACCGACGATATCACAGTTTCCGCAAATCTAGCGCACTGTGGAGTGATGAAAACACCAGGAAACGTGTTTTATGCATTCAATATCACGAAAACAGCGATTTCGGTGATTCTGCATACTTCTCACAGAAGAATATCCAAGATTATCATAGATAATGCATGTCGCAGCTGGCAACCCCACGAAAACGAAGATATCGCGGTTTCCGCAAATCAAACGCACTGTGGAGTGCTGAAACCACCAGGAAACGAGTTTTTCGCATTCAACAGCACGAATACAGCGATTTCGGTGATTCTGCACACTTGTAACAACGGGATCATGTAGATTATCACTGAAAATGCATAACTCAGCTGGAAACCCAACGAAACCGAAGATATCGCAGTTTCCGAATGTCAAACGCACTGCGGAGTGCTGATAACACCAGGAAACGTGTTTTTCGCATTCAATAGCACGAAAACAGCGGTTTCGGTGATTCTGCACACTTGTAACAGCAGGATAATGAAGATTATGACTGAAAAAGCATAACTCAGCTGGAAACCCAACTATACCGAAGATATTTCTGTTTCCGCATGTCAAACGCACTGCGGAGTGCTGAAAACACCAGGAAACGTGTTTTTCACATTCAATAGCACGAAAACAGCGATTTCGGTGATTCAGCACACTTGTAAAAGCAGAATCATGAATTTATCACTGAAAATGCATATCTCAGCTGGCAACCCAACGAAACCGAAGATATCGCAGTTTCCGCATGTCAAACGCACTGTGGAGTGCTGAAAACACCAGAGAACGTGTTTTTCGCATTCAGTAGCACTAAACCAGCGATTTCGGTGATTCTGCAAACTTAAAACAGCAGAATCATGAATTTATCACTGAAAATGCATATCTCAGCTGGAATCCCAACGAAACCGAAGATATCACAGTTTCCGCATGTCAAACGCACTGGCGAGTGCTGAAAACACCAGAAAACGTGTTTTTCGAATTCAATAGCACGAAGACAGCGATTTCGGTGATTCTGCATACTTCTCACAGAAGCATATCCAAGATTATCATAGATAATGCATGTCGCAGCTGGCAACCCCAAGAAAACGAAGATATCGCGGTTTCCGCAAATCAAACGCACTGTGGAGTGCTGAAAACACCAGGAAACGTGTTTTTCGCATTCAATAGCCCGAAAACAGCGGTTTCGGTGATTCTGCACACATGTAACAGCAGGATAATGAAGATTATCACTGAAAATGCCTAACTCAGCTGGAAACCCAACTATACCGAAGATATTTCTGTTTCCGCATGTCAAACGCACTGCGGAGTGCTGAAAACACCAGGAAACGTGTTTTTCGCATTCAATAGCACGAAAACAGCGATTTCGGTGATTCAGCACACTTTTGTAACAGCAGAATCATGAATTTATCACTGAAAATGCATATCTCAGCTGGAAACCCAACTGTACCGACGATATCACAGTTTCCGCAAATCTAGCGCACTGTGGAGTGCTGAAAACACCAGGAAACGTGTTTTTCGCTTTCAATAGCACGAAAACAGCGATTTCGGTGATTCTGCACACTTGTAACAGCAGAATCATGAATTTATCACTGAAAATGCATATCTCAGCTGGAAACCCAACTGTACCGACGATATCACAGTTTCCGCAAATCTAGCGCACTGTGGAGTGCTAAAGACACCAGAAAACGTGTTTTATGCATTCAATATCACGAAAACAGCGGTTTCGGTGATTCTGCACACATGTAACAGCAGAATCATGAATTTATCACTGAAAATGCATATCTCAGCTGGAAACCCAACTGTACCGACGATATCACAGTTTCCGCAAATCTAGCGCACTGTGGAGTGCTGAAGACACCAGAAAACGTGTTTTTCGCAATCAATATCACGAAAACAGCGGTTTCGGTGATTCTGCACACTTGTAACAGCAGGATAATGAAGATTATCACTGAAAATGCATATCTCAGCTGGAAACCCAACTGTACCGACGATATCACAGTTTCCGCAAATCTAGCGCACTGTGGAGTGCTGAAGACACCAGAAAACGTGTTTTATGCATTCAATATCACGAAAACAGCGGTTTCGGTGATTCTGCACACATGTAACAGCAGAATCATGAATTTATCACTGAAAATCCATATCTCAGTTGGAAACCCAACGAAACCGAAGATATCACATTTTCCGCATGTCAAACGCAATGTGGAGTGCTGTAAACACCAGAAAACGTGTTTTTCGCATTCAATAGCACGAAGACAGCGATTTCGGTGATTCTGCATACTTCACACAGAAGAATATCCAAGATTATCATAGATAATGCATGTCGCAGCGGGCAACCCCACGAAAACGAAGATATCGCGGTTTCCGCAAATCAAACGCAATGTGGAGTGCTGAAAACACCAGGAAACGTGTTTTTCGCATTCAATAGCACGAAAACAGCGATTTCGGTGATTCTGCAAACTTGACACAGCAGAATCATGAATTTATCACTGAAAATGCATATCTCAGCTGGAAACCCAACGAAACCGTAGATATCGCGGTTTCCGCATGTCAAACGCACTGTCGAGTGCTGAAAACACCAGGAAACGTGTTTTTCGCATTCAATAGCACGAAAACTGCGATTTCGGTGATTCAGCACACTTGTAACAGCAGAACCATGAATTTATCACTGAAAATCCATATCTCAGTTGGAAACCCAACGAAACCGAAGATATCACATTTTCCGCATGTCAAACGCAATGTGGAGTGCTGAAAACACCAGGAAACGTGTTTTTCGCATTCAATAGCACGAAAACAGCGATTTCGGTGATTCTGCACACTTGTAACAGCAGGATAATGAAGATTATCACTGAAAATGCATAACTCAGCTGGAAACCCAACTATAACGAAGATATTTCTGTTTCCGCATGTCAAACGCACTGCGGAGTGCTGAAATCACCAGGAAACGTGTTTTTCGCATTCAATAGCACGAAAACAGCGATTTGGGTGTTTCTGCACACCTGTAACAGCAGAATCATGAATTTATCACTGAAAATGCATATCTCAGCTGGAAAACCAACTGTACCGACGATATCACAGTTTCCGCAAATCTAGCGCACTGTGGAGTGATGAAAACACCAGGAAACGTGTTTTATGCATTCAATATCACGAAAACAGCGATTTCGGTGATTCTGCATACTTCTCACAGAAGAATATCCAAGATTATCATAGATAATGCATGTCGCAGCTGGCAACCCCACGAAAACGAAGATATCGCGGTTTCCGCAAATCAAACGCACTGTGGAGTGCTGAAACCACCAGGAAACGAGTTTTTCGCATTCAACAGCACGAAAACAGCGATTTCGGTGATTCTGCACACTTGTAACAACGGGATCATGTAGATTATCACTGAAAATGCATAATTCAGCTGGAAACCCAACGAAACCGAAGATATCGCAGTTTCCGAATGTCAAACGCACTGCGGAGTGCTGATAACACCAGGAAACGTGTTTTGCGCATTCAATAGCACGAAAACAGCGGTTTCGGTGATTCTGCACACTTGTAACAGCAGGATAATGAAGATTATGACTGAAAAAGCATAACTCAGCTGGAAACCCAACTATACCGAAGATATTTCTGTTTCCGCATGTCAAACGCACTGCGGAGTGCTGAAAACACCAGGAAACGTGTTTTTCACATTCAATAGCACGAAAACAGCGATTTCGGTGATTCAGCACACTTGTAAAAGCAGAATCATGAATTTATCACTGAAAATGCATATCTCAGCTGGCAACCCAACGAAACCGAAGATATCGCAGTTTCCGCATGTCAAACGCACTGTGGAGTGGTGAAAACACCAGAGAACGTGGTTTTCGCATTCAGTAGCACTAAACCAGCGATTTCGGTGATTCTGCAAACTTAAAACAGCAGAATCATGAATTTATCACTGAAAATGCATATCTCAGCTGGAAACCCAACGAAACCGAAGATATCACAGTTTCCGCATGTCAAACGCACTGGCGAGTGCTGAAAACACCAGAAAACGTGTTTTTCGAATTCAATAGCACGAAGACAGCGATTTCGGTGATTCTGCATACTTCTCACAGAAGAATATCCAAGATTATCATAGATAATGCATGTCGCAGCTGGCAACCCCAAGAAAACGAAGATATCGCGGTTTCCGCAAATCAAACGCACTGTGGAGTGCTGAAAACACCAGGAAACGTGTTTTTGGCATTCAATAGCACGAAAACAGCGATTTCGGTGATTCTGCAAACTTGAAACAGAAGAATCATGAATTTATCACTGAAAATGCATATCTCAGCTGGAAACCCAACGAAACCGAAGATATCACAGTTTCCGCATGTCAAACGCAATGTGGAGTGCTGAAAACTCCAGAAAACGTGTTTTTCGCATTCAATAGCACGAAAACAGCGATTTCGGTGATTCTGCACACTTGTAAGCGCAGAGTCATGAATTTATCACTGAAAATGCATATCTCAGCTGGAAATCCAACGATACCGAAGATATCGCAGTTTCCAAATGTGAAACGCACTGTGGAGTGCTGAAAACACCAGAGAACGTGTTTTTCGCATTCAGTAGCACGAAACCAGCGATTTCGGTGATTCTGCACACCTGTAAAAGCAGAATCATGAATTTATCACCGAAAATGCACATCTCAGCTGGAAACCCAACCAAACCGAAGATATCGCAGTTTCCGCAAATCAAACGCACTGTGGAGTGCTGAAAACACCAGAAAACGTGTTTATGCATTCAATATCACGAAAACAGCGGTTACGGTGATTCTGCACACTTGTAACAGCAGGATAATAAAGATTATCACTGAAAATGCATATCTCAGCTGGAAACCCAACTATACCGAAGGTATTTCTGTTTCCGCATGTCAAACGCACTGCGGAGTGCTGAAAACACCAGGAAACGTGTTTTTCGCATTCAATAGCACGAAAACAGCGATTTGGGTGTTTCTGCACACCTGTAACAGCAGAATCATGAATTTATCAATGAAAATGCATATCTCAGCTGGAAACCCAACGACACCGTAGATATCGCGGTTTCCGCATTTCAAACGCACTGTCGAGTGCTGAAATCACCAGAAAACGTGTTTTTCGCATTCACTAGCACGAAGACAGCGATTTCGGTGATTCTGCATACTTCTCACAGAAGAATATCCAAGATTACCATAGATAATGCATGTCGCAGCTGGCAACCCCACGAAAACGAAGATATCGCGGTTTCCGCAAATCAAACGCACTGTGGAGTGCTGAAAACACCAGGAAACGAGTTTTTCGCATTCAATAGCACGAAAACAGCGATTTGGGTGTTTCTGCACACCTGTAACAGCAGAATCATGAATTTATCACTGAAAATGCATATCTCAGTTGGAAACCCAACGAAACCGAAGATGTCACAGTTTCCGCCTGTCAAACGCAATGTGGAGTGCTGAAAACACCATGAAACGTGTTTTTCGCATTCAATAGCACGAACACAGCGATTTCGGTGATTCTGCAAACTTGAAACAGCAGAATCATGAATTTAACACTGAAAATGCATATCTCAGCTGGAAACCCAATGAAACCGTAGATATCGCGGTTTCCGCATTTCAAACGCACTGTCGAGTGCTGAAATCACCAGAAAACGTGTTTTTCGCATTCACTAGCACGAAGACAGCGATTTCGGTGATTCTGCATACTTCTCACAGAAGAATATCCAAGATTACCATAGATAATGCATGTCGCAGCTGGCAACCCCACGAAAACGAAGATATCGCGGTTTCCGCAAATCAAACGCACTGTGGAGTGCTGAAAACACCAGGAAACGTGTTTTTCGCATTCAATAGCACGAAAACAGCGATTTCGGTGATTCTGCAAACTTGAAACAGCAGAATCATGAATTTATCACTGAAAATGCATATCTCAGCTGGAAACCCAAAGATACCAAAGATATCGCAGTTTCCGCATGTCAAACGCACTGTGGAGTTCTGAAAACACCAGGAAACGTGTTTTTCGCATTCAATAGCACGAAAACAGCGATTTCGGTGATTCTGCACACCTGTAAAAGCAGAATCATGAATTTATCACTGAAAATGCATATCTCAGCTGGAAACCAAACGAAACCGTAGATATCGCGGTTTCCGCATTTCAAACGCACTGTCGAGTGCTGAAATCACCAGAAAACGTGTTTCTCGCATTCACTAGCATGAAGACAGTGATTTCGGTGATTCTGCATACTTCTCACAGAAGAATATCCAAGATTACCATAGATAATGCATGTCGCAGCTGGCAATCCCACGAAAACGAAGATATCGCGGTTTCCGCAAATCAAACGCACTGTGGAGTGCTGAAAACACCAGGAAACGAGTTTTTCGCATTCAATAGCACGAAAACAGCGATTTGGGTATTTCTGCACACCTGTAACAGCAGAATCATGAATTTATCACTGAAAATGCATATCTCAGTTGGAAACCCAACGAAACCGAAGATGTCACAGTTTCCGCATGTCAAACGCAATGTGGAGTGCTGAAAACACCAGGAAACGTGTTTTTCGCATTCAATAGCACGAAACCAGCGAATTCGGTGATTCTGCACACTTGTAACAGCACGATAATGAAGACTATCACTGAAAATGCATATCTCAGCTGGAAACCCAACTATAGCGAAGATATTTCTGTTTCAGCATGTCAAACGCACTGCAGAGTGCTGAAAACACCAGGAAACGTGTTTTTCGCATTCCATAGCACGAAAACAGCGATTTCGGTGATTCTGCACACTTGTAACAACGGGATCATGTAGATTATCACTGAAAATGCATGTGGCAGCTGGCAACCCCACGAATCCGAAGATATCGCAGTTTCCGCATGTCAAACGCACTGTGGAGTTCTGAAAACACCAGGAAACGTATTTTTCGCATTCAATAGCACGAAAACAGCGATTTCGGTGATTCTGCACACCTGTAAAAGCAGAATCATGAATTTATCACTGAAAATGCATACCTCAGCTGGAAACCCAACGAAACCGAAGATATCGCAGTTTCCGCAAATCAAACGCACTGTGGAGTGCTGAAAACACCAGAAAACGTGTTTATGCATTCAATATCACGAAAACAGCGGTTTCGGTGATTCTGCACACTTGTAACAGCAGGATAATGAAGATTATCACTGAAAATGCATATCTCAGCTGGAAACCCAACTATACCGAAGGTATTTCTGGTTCCGCATGTCAAACGCACTGCGGAGTGCTGAAAACACCAGGAAACGTGTTTTTCGCATTCAATAGCACGAAAACAGCGATTTGGGTGTTTCTGCACACGTGTAACAGCAGAATCATGAATTAATCACTGAAAATGCATATCTCAGCTGGAAACCAAACGAAACCGTAGATATCGCGGTTTCCGCATTTCAAACGCACTGTCGAGTGCTGAAATCACCAGAAAACGTGTTTCTCGCATTCACTAGCATGAAGACAGTGATTTCGGTGATTCTGCATACTTCTCACAGAAGAATATCCAAGATTACCATAGATAATGCATGTCGCAGCTGGCAACCACACGAAAACGAAGATATCGCGGTTTCCGCAAATCAAACGCACTGTGGAGTGCTGAAAACACCAGGAAACGAGTTTTTCGCATTCAATAGCACGAAAACAGCGATTTGGGTATTTCTGCACACCTGTAACAGCAGAATCATGAATTTATCACTGAAAATGCATATCTCAGTTGGAAACCCAACGAAACCGAAGATGTCACAGTTTCCGCATGTCAAACGCAATGTGGAGTGCTGAAAACACCAGGAAACGTGTTTTTCGCATTCAATAGCACGAAGACAGCGATTTCGGTGATTCTGCACACTTGTAACAGCAGAATCATGAATTTATCACTGAAAATGCATATCTCAGCTGGAAACCCAATGAAACCGTAGATATCGCGGTTTCCGCATGTCAAACGCTCTGTCGAGTGCTGAAAACACCAGAAAACCTGTTTTTCGCATTCACTAGCACGAAGACAGCGATTTCGGTGATTCTGCATACTTCTCACAGAAGAATATCCAAGATTATCATAGATAATGCATGTCGCATCTGGCAACGCCACGAAAACGAAGATATCGCGGTTTCCGCAAATGAAACGCCCTGTGGAGTGCTGAAAACACCAGGAATCGTGTTTTTCGCATTCAATAGCACGAAAACAGCGATTTCGGTGATTCTGCAAACTTGAAACAGCAGAATCATGAATTTATCACTGAAAATGCATATCTCAGCTGGAAACCCAACGAAACCGAAGATATCGCAGTTTCCGGATGTCAAACGCACTGTCGAGTGCTGAAAACACCAGAAAACGTGTTTTTCGCATTCAATAGCACGAAAACAGCGATTTCGGTGATTCTGCACACTTGTAACAGCAGGATAATGAAGATTATCACTGAAAATGCATATCTCAGCTGGAAACCCAACTATAGCGAAGATATTTCTGTTTCCGCATGTCAAACGCACTGCAGAGTGCTGAAAACACCAGGAAACGTGTTTTTCGCATTCAATAGTACGAAACCAGCGATTTCGGTGATTCTGCACACCTGTAAAAGCAGAATCATAAATTTTTCACTGAAAATGCATAACACAGCTGGAAACCCAAAGATACCAAAGATATCGCAGTTTCCGCAAATCAAACGCACTGTGGTGTGCTGAAAACACCAGGAAACGTGTTTTTCGCAATCAATAGCAGGAAACCAGCGATTTCGGTGATTCTGCACACCTGTAACAGCAGAATCATGAATTTATCACTGAAAATGCATATCTCAGCTGGAAACCCAACGAAACCGAAGATATCGCAGTTTCCGCATGTCAAACCCACTGTGGAGTGCTGAAAACACCAGAAAACGTGTTTTATGCATTCAATATCACGAAAACAGCGGTGTCGGTGTTTCTGCACACTTGTAACAGCAGGATAATGAAGATTATCACTGAAAATGCATATCTCAGCTGGAAACCCAACGAAACCGATGATATCGCAGTTTCCGCAAATCAAACGCACTGTGGAGTGCTGAAAACACCAGGAAACGTGTTTTCGCATTCAATAGCACGCAAACAGCGGTTTCGGTGATTCTGCACACTTGTAACAGCAGGATAATGAAGATTATCACTGAAAATGCATATCTGAGCTGGAAACCCAACTATACCGAAGATATTTCTGTTTCCGCATGACAATCGCAATGTGGAGTGCTGAAAACACCAGGATACGTGTTTTTCGCATTCAATAGCACGAAACCAGCGATTTCGGTGATTCTGCAAACTTGAAACAGCAGAATAATGAATTTATCACTGAAAATGCATATCTCAGCTGGAAACCCAACGAAACCGAAGATATCGCAGTTTCCGGATGTCAGACGCACTGTCGAGTGCTGAAAACACCAGAAAACGTGTTTTTCGCATTCAATAGCACGAAAACAGCGATTTCGGTGATTCTGCACACTTGTAACAGCAGGATAATGAAGATTATCACTGAAAATGCATATCTGAGCTGGAAACCCAACTATACCGAAGATATTTCTGTTTCCGCATGACAATCGCAATGTGGAGTGCTGAAAACACCAGGAAACGTGTTTTTCGCATTCAATAGCACGAAAATAGCGATTTCGGTGATTCTGCAAACTTGAAACAGCAGAATCATGAATTTATCACTGAAAATGCATATCTCAGCTGGAAACCCAACGAAACCGTAGATATCGCGGTTTCCGCATGTCAAACGCACTGTCGAGTGCTGAAAACACCAGGAAACGTGTTTTTCGCATTCAATAGCACGAAACCAGCGATTTCGGTGATTCTGCACACCTGTAAAGCAGAATCATGAATTTACCACTGAAAATGCATATCTCAGCAGGAAACCCAAAGATACCAAAGATATCGCAGTTTCCGCATGTCAAACGCACTGTGGAGTTCTGAAAACACCAGGAAACGTGTTTTTCGCATTCAATAGCACGAAACCAGCGAATACGGTGATTCTGCACACTTGTAACAGCAGGATAATGAAGACTATCACTGAAAATGCATATCTCAGCTGGCAACCCCACGAAAACGAAGATATCGCGGTTTCCGCATGTCAAACGCACTGCAGAGTGCTGAAAACACCAGGAAACGTGTTTTTCGCATTCAATAGCACGAAACCAGCGATTTCGGTGATTCTGCACACCTGTAAAAGCAGAATCATAAATTTATCACTGAACATGCATATCTCAGCTGGAAACCCAAAGATTCCAAAGATATCGCAGTTTCCGCATGTCAAACGCACTGTGGAGTGCTGAAAACACCAGGAAACGTGTTTTTCGCATTCAATTGCACGAAAACAGCGATTTCGGTGATTCTGCACACCTGTAACAGCAGAATCATGAATTTATCACTGAAAATGCATATCACAGCTGGAAACCCAACGAAACCGTAGATATCGCGGTTTCCGCATGTCAAACGCACTGTCGAGTGCTGAAAACACCAGGAAACGTGTTTTTCGCATTCAATAGCACGAAACCAGCGATTTCGGTGATTCTGCACACCTGTAATGCAGAATCATGAATTTACCACTGAAAATGCATATCTCAGCAGGAAACCCAAAGATACCAAAGATATCGCAGTTTCCGCATGTCAAACGCACTGTGGAGTTCTGAAAACACCAGGAAACGTGTTTTTCGCATTCAATACCACGAACACAGCGATTTCGGTGATTCTGCACACTTGTAACAACGGGATCATGTAGATTATCACTGAAAATGCATGTCGCAGCTGGCAACCCCACGAAACCGAAGATATCGCAGTTTCCGCATGTCAAACGCACTGTGGAGTGCTAAAAACACCAGAAAACGTGTTTTATGCATTCAATATCACGAAAACAGCGGTGTCGGTGTTTCTGCACACTTGTAACAGCAGGATAATGAAGATTATCACTGAAAATGCATATCTCAGCTGGAAACCCAACGAAACCGATGATATCGCAGTTTCCGCAAATCAAACGCACTGTGGAGTGCTGAAAACACCAGGAAACGTGTTTTTCGCATTCAATAGCACGAAACCAGCGATTTCGGTGTTTCTGCAAACTTGAAACAGCAGAATAATGAATTTATCACTGAAAATGCATATCTCAGCTGGAAACCCAACGAAACCGAAGATATCGCAGTTTCCGGATGTCAGACGCACTGTCGAGTGCTGAAAACACCAGAAAACGTGTTTTTCGCATTCAATAGCACGAAAACAGCGATTTCGGTGATTCTGCACACTTGTAACAGCAGGATAATGAAGATTATCACTGAAAATGCATATCTGAGCTGGAAACCCAACTATACCGAAGATATTTCTGTTTCCGCATGACAATCGCAATGTGGAGTGCTGAAAACACCAGGAAACGTGTTTTTCGCATTCAATAGCACGAAAATAGCGATTTCGGTGATTCTGCAAACTTGAAACAGCAGAATCATGAATTTATCACTGAAAATGCATATCTCAGCTGGAAACCCAACGAAACCGTAGATATCGCGGTTTCCGCATGTCAAACGCACTGTCGAGTGCTGAAAACACCAGGAAACGTGTTTTTCGCATTCAATAGCACGAAACCAGCGATTTCGGTGATTCTGCACACCTGTAAAGCAGAATCATGAATTTACCACTGAAAATGCATATCTCAGCAGGAAACCCAAAGATACCAAAGATATCGCAGTTTCCGCATGTCAAACGCACTGTGGAGTTCTGAAAACACCAGGAAACGTGTTTTTCGCATTCAATAGCACGAAACCAGCGAATACGGTGATTCTGCACACTTGTAACAGCAGGATAATGAAGACTATCACTGAAAATGCATATCTCAGCTGGCAACCCCACGAAAACGAAGATATCGCGGTTTCCGCATGTCAAACGCACTGCAGAGTGCTGAAAACACCAGGAAACGTGTTTTTCGCATTCAATAGCACGAAACCAGCGATTTCGGTGATTCTGCACACCTGTAAAAGCAGAATCATAAATTTATCACTGATCATGCATATCTCAGCTGGAAACCCAAAGATTCCAAAGATATCGCAGTTTCCGCATGTCAAACGCACTGTGGAGTGCTGAAAACACCAGGAAACGTGTTTTTCGCATTCAATTGCACGAAAACAGCGATTTCGGTGATTCTGCACACCTGTAACAGCAGAATCATGAATTTATCACTGAAAATGCATATCACAGCTGGAAACCCAACGAAACCGTAGATATCGCGGTTTCCGCATGTCAAACGCACTGTCGAGTGCTGAAAACACCAGGAAACGTGTTTTTCGCATTCAATAGCACGAAACCAGCGATTTCGGTGATTCTGCACACCTGTAATGCAGAATCATGAATTTACCACTGAAAATGCATATCTCAGCAGGAAACCCAAAGATACCAAAGATATCGCAGTTTCCGCATGTCAAACGCACTGTGGAGTTCTGAAAACACCAGGAAACGTGTTTTTCGCATTCAATACCACGAACACAGCGATTTCGGTGATTCTGCACACTTGTAACAACGGGATCATGTAGATTATCACTGAAAATGCATGTCGCAGCTGGCAACCCCACGAAACCGAAGATATCGCAGTTTCCGCATGTCAAACGCACTGTGGAGTGCTAAAAACACCAGAAAACGTGTTTTATGCATTCAATATCACGAAAACAGCGGTTTCGGTGATCCTGAACACTTGTAGCAGCAGGATAATGAAGACTATCACTGAAAATGCATATCTCAGCTGGCAACCCCACGAAAACGAAGATATCGCGGTTTCCGCATGTCAAACGCACTGCAGAGTGCTGAAAACACCAGGAAACGTGTTTTTCGCATTCAATAGCACGAAACCAGCGATTTCGGTGATTCTGCACACCTGTAAAAGCAGAATCATAAATTTATCACTGAACATGCATATCTCAGCTGGAACCCCAAAGATTCCAAAGATATCGCAGTTTCCGCATGTCAAACGCACTGTGGAGTGCTGAAAACCCCAGGAAACGTGTTTTTCGCATTCAATAGCACGAAAACAGCGATTTCGGTGATTCTGCACACCTGTAACAGCAGAATCATGAATTTATCACTGAAAATGCATATCTCAGCTGGAAACCCAACGAAACCGAAGATATCACAGTTTCCGCATGTCAAACGCAATGTGGAGTGCTGAAAACTCCTGGAAACGTGTTTTTCGCATTCAGTATCACGAAAACAGCGATTTGGGTGTTTCTGCACACCTGTAACAGCAGAATCATGAATTTATCACTGAAAATGCATATCTCAGCTGGAAACCCAACTATACCGAAGATATTTCTGTTTCCGCATGTCAAACGCACTGTTGAGTGCTGAAAACACCAGAAAACCTGTTTTTCGCATTCACTAGCACGAAGACAGCGATTTCGGTGATTCTGCATACTTCTCACAGAAGAATATCCAAGATTATCATAGATAATGCATGTCGCATCTGGCAACCCCACGAAAACGAAGATATCGCGGTTTCCGCAAATGAAACGCACTGTGGAGTGCTGAAATCACCAGGAAACGTGTTTTTCGCATTCAATAGCACGAAAACAGCGATTTCGGTGATTCTGCAAACTTGAAACAGCAGATTCATGAATTTATCACTGAAAATGCATATCTCAGCTGGAAATCCAACGAAACCGAAGATATCGCAGTTTCCGCATGTCAAACGCACTGTCGAGTGCTGAAAACACCAGCAAACGTGTTTTTCGCATTCAATAGCACGAAAACAGCGATTTCGGTGATTCTGCACACTTGTAACAGCAGGATAATGAAGATTATCACTGAAAATGCATATCTCAGCTGGAAACCCAACTATAGCGAAGATATTTCTGTTTCCGCATGTCAAACGCACTGCAGAGTGCTGAAAACACCAGGAAACGTGTTTTTCACATTCAATAGTACGAAACCAGCGATTTCGGTGATTCTGCACACCTGTAAAAGCAGAATCATAAATTTTTCACTGAAAATGCATATCTCAGCTGGAAACCCAAAGATACCAAAGATATCGCAGTTTCAGCATGTTAAACGCACCGTGGAGTTCTGATAACACCAGGAAACGTGTTTTTCGCATTCAATAGCACGAAAACAGCGATTTCGGTGATTCTGCACACTTGTAACAGCGGAATCATGAATTTATCACTGAAAATGCATATCTCAGCTGGAAACCCAACGAAACCGAAGATATCGCAGTTTCCGCACGTCAAACGCACTGTCGAGTGCTGAAAACACCAGAAAACGTGTTTTTCGCATTCAATAGCACGAAAACAGCGATTTGGGTGTTTCTGCACACCTGTAACAGCAGAATCATGAATTTATCACTGAAAATGCATATCTGAGCTGGAAACCCAACTATACCGAAGATATTTCTGGTTCCGCATGTCAAACGCCCTGCGGAGTGCTGAAAACACCAGGAAAAGTGTTCTTCGCATTCAATAGCACGAAAACAGCGATTTGGGTGTTTCTGCACACGTGTAACAGCAGAATCATGAATTTGTCACTGAAAATGCATATCTCAGCTGGAAACCCAACGAAACCGTAGATATCGCGGTTTCCGCATTTCAAACGCACTGTCGAGTGCTGAAATCACCAGAAAACGTGTTTCTCGCATTCACTAGGATGAAGACAGTGATTTCGGTGATTCTGCATACTTCTCACAGAAGAATATCCAAGATTACCATAGATAATGCATGTCGCAAATGGCAACCCCACGAAAACGAAGATATCGCGGTTTCCGCAAATCAAACGCACTGTGGAGTGCTGAAAACACCAGGAAACGAGTTTTTCGCATTCAATAGCACGAAAACAGCGATTTGGGTATTTCTGCACACCTGTAACAGCAGAATCATGAATTTATCACTGAAAATGCATATCTCAGTTGGAAACCCAACGAAACCGAAGATGTCACAGTTTCCGCATGTCAAACGCAATGTGGAGTGCTGAAAACACCAGGAAACGTGTTTTTCGCATTCAATAGCACGAAAACAGCGATTTCGGTGATTCTGCACACTTGTAACAGCAGAATCATGAATTTATCACTGAAAATGCATATCTCAGCTGGAAACCCAATGAAACCGTAGATATCGCGGTTTCCGCATGTCAAACGCACTGTCGAGTGCTGAAAACACCAGAAAACCTGTTTTTCGCATTCACTAGCACGAAGACAGCGATTTCGGTGATTCTGCATACTTCTCACAGAAGAATATCCAAGATTATCATAGATAATGCATGTCGCATCTGGCAACCCCACGAAAACGAAGATATCGCGGTTTCCGCAAATGAAACGCACTGTGGAGTGCTGAAAACACCAGGAAACGTGTTTTTCGCATTCAATAGCACGAAAACAGCGATTTCGGTGATTCTGCAAACTTGAAACAGCAGAATCATGAATTTATCACTGAAAATGCATATCTCAGCTGGAAACCCATCGAAACCGAAGATATCGCAGTTTCCGCATGTCAAACGCACTGTGGAGTGCTGAAAACACCAGAAAACGTGTTTTATGCATTCAATATCACGAAAACAGCGGTTTCGGTGATTCTGCACACTTGTAACAGCAGGATAATGAAGATTATCACTGAAAATGCATATCTCAGCTGGAAACCCAACTATACCGAAGATATTTCTGTTTGCGCATGTCAAACGCACTGCGGAGTGCTGAAAACACCAGGAAACGTGTTTTTCGCATTCAATAGCACGAAACCAGCGATTTCGGTGATTCTGCACACCTGTAAATGCAGAATCATGAATTTATCACTGAAAATGCATATCTCAGCTGGAAACCCAAAGATACCAAAGATATCGCAGTTTCCGCATGTCAAACGCACTGTGGAGTTCTGAAAACACCAGGAAACGTGTTTTTCGCATTCAATAGCACGAAAACAGCGGTTTCGGTGATTCTGCACACTTGTAACAACGGGATCATGTAGATTATCACTGAAAATGCATGTCTCAGCTAGAAACCCAACGAAACCGAAGATATCGCTGTTTCCGCATGTCAAACGCACTGTGGAGTGCTGAAAACACCAGAAAACGGGTTTTATGCATTCAATATCACGAAAACAGCGGTTTCGGTGATTCTGCACACTTGTAAAAGCAGAATCATGAATTTATCACTGAAAATGCATATCTCAGCTGGAAACCCAACGAAACCGAAGATATCGCAGTTTCCGCATGTCAAACGCACTGTCGAGTGCTGAAAACACCAGAAAACGTGTATTTCGCATTCAATAGCACGAAAACAGCGATTTCGGTGATTCTGCACACTTGTAACAGCAGGATAATGAAGATTATCACTGAAAATGCATATCTCAGCTGGAAACCCAACGAAACCGTAGATATCGCAGTTTCCGCATGTCAAACGCACTGTCGAGTGCTGAAAACACCAGAAAACGTGTATTTCGCATTCAATAGCACGCAAACAGCGATTTCGGTGATTCTGCACACTTGTAACAGCAGGATAATGAAGATTATCACTGAAAATGCATATCTGTGCTGGAAACCCAACTATACCGAAGATATTTCTATTTCCGCATGACAATCGCAATGTGGAGTGCTGAAAACACCAGGAAACGTGTTTTTCGCATTCAATAGCACGAAAACAGCGATTTCGGTGATTCTGCAAACTTGAAACAGCAGAATCATGAATTTATCACTGAAAATGCATATCTCAGCTGGAAACCCAACGAAACCGTAGATATCGCGGTTTCCGCATGTCAAACGCACTGTCGAGTGCTGAAAACACCAGGAAACGTGTTTTTCGCATTCAATAGCACGAAACCAGCGATTTCGGTGATTCTGCACACCTGTAAAGCAGAATCATGAATTTACCACTGAAAATGCATATCTCAGCAGGAAACCCAAAGATACCAAAGATATCGCAGTTTCCGCATATCAAACGCAATGTGGAGTTCTGAAAACACCAGGAAACATGTTTTTCGCATTCAATAGCACGAAACCAGCGATTTCGGTGATTCTGCACACTTGTAACAGCAGGATAATGAAGACTATCACTGAAAATGCATATCTCAGCTGGCAACCCCACGAAAACGAAGATATCGCGGTTTCCGCATGTCAAACGCACTGCAGAATGCTGAAAACACCAGGAAACGTGTTTTTCGCATTCAATAGCACGAAACCAGCGATTTCGGTGATTCTGCACACCTGTAAAAGCAGAATCATAAATTTATCACTGAACATGCATATCTCAGCTGGAAACCCAAAGATTCCAAAGATATCGCAGTTTCCGCATGTCAAACGCACTGTGGAGTGCTGAAAACACCAGGAAACGTGTTTTTCGCATTCAATAGCACGAAAACAGCGATTTCGGTGATTCTGCACACCTGTAACAGCAGAATCATGAATTTATCATTGAAAATGCATATCTCAGCTGGAAACCCAACGAAACCCTAGATATCGCGGTTTCCGCATGTCAAACGCACTGTCGAGTGCTGAAAACACCAGAAAATGTGTTTTTCGCATTCAATAGCACGAAAACAGCGATTTCGGTGATTCTGCACACCTGTAACAGCGGAATCATGAATTTATCACTGAAAATGCATATCTCAGCTGGAAACCCAACGAAACCGAAGATATCACACTTTACGCATGTCAAACTCAATGTGGAGTGCTGAAAATTCCTGGAAACGTGTTTTTCGCATTCAATAGCACGAAAACAGCGATTTCGGTGATTCTGCACACCTGTAACAGCAGAATCATGAATTTATCACTGAAAATGCATATCTCAGCTGGAAACCCAACGAAACCCTAGATATCGCGGTTTCCGCATGTCAAACGCACTGTCGAGTGCTGAAAACACCAGGAAACGTGTTTTTCGCATTCAATAGCACGAAACCAGCGATTTCGGTGATTCTGCACACCTGTAATGCAGAATCATGAATTTACCACTGAAAATGCATATCTCAGCAGGAAACCCAAAGATACCAAAGATATCGCAGTTTCCGCATGTCAAACGCACTGTGGAGTTCTGAAAACACCAGGAAACGTGTTTTTCGCATTCAATACCACGAACACAGCGATTTCGGTGATTCTGCACACTTGTAACAACGGGATCATGTAGATTATCACTGAAAATGCATGTCGCAGCTGGCAACCCCACGAAACCGAAGATATCGCAGTTTCCGCATGTCAAACGCACTGTGGAGTGCTGAAAACACCAGAAAACGTGTTTTATGCATTCAATATCACGAAAACAGCGGTTTCGGTGATTCTGCACACTTGTAACAGCAGGATAATGAAGATTATCACTGAAAATCCATATCTCAGCTGGAAACCCAACGAAACCGTAGATATCGCGGTTTCCGCATGTCAAACACACTGTCGAGTGCTGAAAACACCAGAAAATGTGTTTTTCGCATTCAATACCACGAAAACAGCGATTTCGGTGATTCTGCACACCTGTAACAGCGGAATCATGAATTTATCACTGAAAATGCATATCTCAGCTGGAAACCCAACGAAACCGAAGATATCACACTTTACGCATGTCAAACTCAATGTGGAGTGCTGAAAATTCCTGGAAACGTGTTTTTCGCATTCAGTAGCACGAAAACAGCGATTTGGGTGTTTCTGCACACCTGTAACAGCAGAATCATGAATTCATCACTGAAAATGCATATCTCAGCTGGAAACCCAACGAAACCGAAGTTATCACAGTTTCCGCATGTCAAACGCACTGTCGAGTGCTGAAAACACCAGAAAACGTGTTTTTCGCATTCAATAGCACGAAGACAGCGATTTCGGTGATTCTGCACACTTGTAACAGCAGGATAATGAAGACTATCACTGAAAATGCATATCTCAGCTGGAAACCCAACGAAACCTGAATATATCGCGGTTTCCGCATGTCAAACGCACTGTCGAGTGCAGAAAACTCCAGAAAACGTGTTTTTCGCATTCAATAGCACGAAACCAACGATTGCGGTGATTCTGCACACCTGTAAAAGCAGAATCATGAATTTATCACAGAAAATGCATATCTCAGTTGGAAACCCAAAGATACCAAAGATATCGCAGTTTCCGCATGTTAAACGCACTGTGGAGTTCTGAAAACACCAGGAAACGTGTTTTTCGCATTCAATAGCACGAAAACAGCGATTTCGGTGATTCTGCACACCTGTAAAAGCAGAATCATGAATTTATCACTGAAAATGCATATCACAGCTGGAAACCCAAAGATACCAAAGATATCGCAGTTTCCGCATGTCAAACGCACTGTGGAGTTCTGAAAACACCAGGAAACGTGTTTTTCGCATTCAATATCACGAAAACAGCGATTTCGGTGATTCCGCACAACTGTAACAGCAGAATCATGAATTTATCACTGAAAATGCATATCTCAGCTGGAAACCCAACGAAACCGTAGATATCGCGGTTTCCGCATGTCAAACGCACTGTCGAGTGCTGAAAACACCAGGAAACGTGTTTTTCGCATTCAATAGCACGAAACCAGCGATTTCGGTGATTCTGCACACCTGTAAAGCAGAATCATGAATTTACCACTGAAAATGCATATCTCAGCAGGAAACCCAAAGATACCAAAGATATCGCAGTTTCCGCATATCAAACGCAATGTGGAGTTCTGAAAACACCAGGAAACATGTTTTTCGCATTCAATAGAACGAAACCAGCGATTTCGGTGATTCTGCACACTTGTAACAGCAGGATAATGAAGACTATCACTGAAAATGCATATCTCAGCTGGCAACCCCACGAAAACGAAGATATCGCGTTTTCCGCATGTCAAACGCACTGCAGAATACTGAAAACACCAGGAAACGTGTTTTTCGCATTCAATAGCACGAAACCAGCGATTTCGGTGATTCTGCACACCTGTAAAAGCAGAATCATAAATTTATCACTGAACATGCATATCTCAGCTGGAAACCCAAAGATTCCAAAGATATCGCAGTTTCCGCATGTCAAACGCACTGTGGAGTGCTGAAAACACCAGGAAACGTGTTTTTCGCATTCAATAGCACGAAAACAGCGATTTCGGTGATTCTGCACACCTGTAACAGCAGAATCATGAATTTATCACTGAAAATGCATATCTCAGCTGGAAACCCAACGAAACCCTAGATATCGCGGTTTCCGCATGTCAAACGCACTGTCGAGTGCTGAAAACACCAGGAAACGTGTTTTTCGCATTCAATAGCACGAAACCAGCGATTTCGGTGATTCTGCACACCTGTAATGCAGAATCATGAATTTACCACTGAAAATGCATATCTCAGCAGGAAACCCAAAGATACCAAAGATATCGCAGTTTCCGCATGTCAAACGCACTGTGGAGTTCTGAAAACACCAGGAAACGTGTTTTTCGCATTCAATACCACGAACACAGCGATTTCGGTGATTCTGCACACTTGTAACAACGGGATCATGTAGATTATCACTGAAAATGCATATCTCAGCTGGAAACCCAACGAAACCCTAGATATCGCGGTTTCCGCATGTCAAACGCACTGTCGAGTGCTGAAAACACCAGAAAATGTGTTTTTCGCATTCAATAGCACGAAAACAGCGATTTCGGTGATTCTGCACACTTGTAACAACGGGATCATGTAGATTATCACTGAAAATGCATATCTCAGCTGGAAACCCAACGAAACCGAAGTTATCACAGTTTCCGCATGTCAAACGCACTGTCGAGTGCTGAAAACACCAGAAAACGTGTTTTTCGCATTCAATACCACGAACACAGCGATTTCGGTGATTCTGCACACTTGTAACAACGGGATCATGTAGATTATCACTGAAAATGCATATCTCAGCTGGAAACCCAACGAAACCGAAGATATCGCGGTTTCCGCATGTCAAACGCACTGTCGAGTGCAGAAAACTCCAGAAAACGTGTTTTTCGCATTCAATAGCACGAAACCAACGATTGCGGTGATTCTGCACACCTGTAAAAGCAGAATCATGAATTTATCACAGAAAATGCATATCTCAGTTGGAAACCCAAAGATACCAAAGATATCGCAGTTTCCGCATGTTAAACGCACTGTGGAGTTCTGAAAACACCAGGAAACGTGTTTTTCGCATTCAATAGCACGAAAACAGCGATTTCGGTGATTCTGCACACCTGTAAAAGCAGAATCATGAATTTATCACTGAAAATGCATATCACAGCTGGAAACCCAAAGATACCAAAGATATCGCAGTTTCCGCATGTCAAACGCACTGTGGAGTTCTGAAAACACCAGGAAACGTGTTTTTCGCATTCAATATCACGAAAACAGCGATTTCGGTGATTCCGCACACCTGTAACAGCAGAATCATGAATTTATCACTGAAAATGCATATCTCAGCTGGAAACCCAAAGATACCAAAGATATCGCAGTTTCCGCATGTCAAACGCACTGTGGAGTGCTGAAAACACCAGGAAACGTGTTTTTCGCATTCAATAGCACGAAAACAGCGATTTCGGTGATTCTGCACACCTGTAACAGCAGAATCATGAATTTATCACTGAAAATGCATATCTCAGCTGGAAACCCAACGAAACCCTAGATATCGCGGTTTCCGCATGTCAAACGCACTGTCGAGTGCTGAAAACACCAGGAAACGTGTTTTTCGCATTCAATAGCACGAAACCAGCGATTTCGGTGATTCTGCACACCTGTAATGCAGAATCATGAATTTACCACTGAAAATGCATATCTCAGCAGGAAACCCAAAGATACCAAAGATATCGCAGTTTCCGCATGTCAAACGCACTGTGGAGTTCTGAAAACACCAGGAAACGTGTTTTTCGCATTCAATACCACGAACACAGCGATTTCGGTGATTCTGCACACTTGTAACAACGGGATCATGTAGATTATCACTGAAAATGCATATCTCAGCTGGAAACCCAACGAAACCCTAGATATCGCGGTTTCCGCATGTCAAACGCACTGTCGAGTGCTGAAAACACCAGAAAATGTGTTTTTCGCATTCAATAGCACGAAAACAGCGATTTCGGTGATTCTGCACACCTGTAACAGCGGAATCATGAATTTATCACTGAAAATGCATATCTCAGCTGGAAACCCAACGAAACCGAAGATATCACACTTTACGCATGTCAAACTCAATGTGGAGTGCTGAAAATTCCTGGAAACGTGTTTTTCGCATTCAGTAGCACGAAAACAGCGATTTGGGTGTTTCTGCACACCTGTAACAGCAGAATCATGAATTCATCACTGAAAATGCATATCTCAGCTGGAAACCCAACGAAACCGAAGTTATCACAGTTTCCGCATGTCAAACGCACTGTCGAGTGCTGAAAACACCAGAAAACGTGTTTTTCGCATTCAATAGCACGAAGACAGCGATTTCGGTGATTCTGCACACTTGTAACAGCAGGATAATGAAGACTATCACTGAAAATGCATATCTCAGCTGGAAACCCAACGAAACCGAAGATATCGCGGTTTCCGCATGTCAAACGCACTGTCGAGTGCAGAAAACACCAGGAAACGTGTTTTTCGCATTCAATAGCACGAAACCAACGATTGCGGTGATTCTGCACACCTGTAAAAGCAGAATCATGAATTTATCACAGAAAATGCATATCTCAGTTGGAAACCCAAAGATACCAAAGATATCGCAGTTTCCGCATGTTAAACGCACTGTGGAGTGCTGAAAACACCAGGAAACGTGTTTTTCGCATTCAATAGCACGAAAACAGCGATTTCGGTGATTCTGCACACCTGTAACAGCAGAATCATGAATTTATCACTGAAAATGCATATCTCAGCTGGAAACCCAACGAAACCCTAGATATCGCGGTTTCCGCATGTCAAACGCACTGTCGAGTGCTGAAAACACCAGGAAACGTGTTTTTCGCATTCAATAGCACGAAACCAGCGATTTCGGTGATTCTGCACACCTGTAATGCAGAATCATGAATTTACCACTGAAAATGCATATCTCAGCAGGAAACCCAAAGATACCAAAGATATCGCAGTTTCCGCATGTCAAACGCACTGTGGAGTTCTGAAAACACCAGGAAACGTGTTTTTCGCATTCAATACCACGAACACAGCGATTTCGGTGATTCTGCACACTTGTAACAACGGGATCATGTAGATTATCACTGAAAATGCATGTCGCAGCTGGCAACCCCACGAAACCGAAGATATCGCAGTTTCCGCATGTCAAACGCACTGTGGAGTGCTGAAAACACCAGAAAACGTGTTTTATGCATTCAATATCACGAAAACAGCGGTTTCGGTGATTCTGCACACTTGTAACAGCAGGATAATGAAGATTATCACTGAAAATCCATATCTCAGCTGGAAACCCAACGAAACCGTAGATATCGCGGTTTCCGCATGTCAAACACACTGTCGAGTGCTGAAAACACCAGAAAATGTGTTTTTCGCATTCAATAGCACGAAAACAGCGATTTCGGTGATTCTGCACACCTGTAACAGCGGAATCATGAATTTATCACTGAAAATGCATATCTCAGCTGGAAACCCAACGAAACCGAAGATATCACACTTTACGCATGTCAAACTCAATGTGGAGTGCTGAAAATTCCTGGAAACGTGTTTTTCGCATTCAGTAGCACGAAAACAGCGATTTGGGTGTTTCTGCACACCTGTAACAGCAGAATCATGAATTCATCACTGAAAATGCATATCTCAGCTGGAAACCCAACGAAACCGAAGTTATCACAGTTTCCGCATGTCAAACGCACTGTCGAGTGCTGAAAACACCAGAAAACGTGTTTTTCGCATTCAATAGCACGAAGACAGCGATTTCGGTGATTCTGCACACTTGTAACAGCAGGATAATGAAGACTATCACTGAAAATGCATATCTCAGCTGGAAACCCAACGAAACCTGAATATATCGCGGTTTCCGCATGTCAAACGCACTGTCGAGTGCAGAAAACTCCAGAAAACGTGTTTTTCGCATTCAATAGCACGAAACCAACGATTGCGGTGATTCTGCACACCTGTAAAAGCAGAATCATGAATTTATCACAGAAAATGCATATCTCAGTTGGAAACCCAAAGATACCAAAGATATCGCAGTTTCCGCATGTTAAACGCACTGTGGAGTTCTGAAAACACCAGGAAACGTGTTTTTCGCATTCAATAGCACGAAAACAGCGATTTCGGTGATTCTGCACACTTGTAACAGCAGGATAATGAAGATTATCACTGAAAATGCATATCTCAGCTGGAAACCCAACGAAACCGTAGATATCGCAGTTTCCGCATGTCAAACGCACTGTCGAGTGCTGAAAACACCAGAAAACGTGTATTTCGCATTCAATAGCACGAAAACAGCGATTTCGGTGATTCTGCACACTTGTAACAGCAGGATAATGAAGATTATCACTGAAAATGCATATCTCAGCTGGAAACCCAACGAAACCGTAGATATCGCGGTTTCCGCATGTCAAACGCACTGTGGAGTTCTGAAAACACCAGGAAACGTGTTTTTCGCATTCAATAGCACGAAAACAGCGATTTCGGTGATTCTGCAAACTTGAAACAGCAGAATCATGAATTTATCACTGAAAATGCATATCTCAGCTGGAAACCCAACGAAACCGTAGATATCGCGGTTTCCGCATGTCAAACGCACTGTCGAGTGCTGAAAACACCAGGAAACGTGTTTTTCGCATTCAATAGCACGAAACCAGCGATTTCGGTGATTCTGCATACCTGTAAAGCAGAATCATGAATTTACCACTGAAAATGCATATCTCAGCAGGAAACCCAAAGATACCAAAGATATCGCAGTTTCCGCATATCAAACGCACTGTGGAGTTCTGATAACACCAGGAAACATGCTTTTCGCATTCAATAGCACGAAACCAGCGATTTCGGTGATTCTGCACACTTGTAACAGCAGGATAATGAAGACTATCACTGAAAATGCATATCTCAGCTGGCAACCCCACGAAAACGAAGATATCGCGGTTTCCGCATGTCAAACGCACTGCAGAATGCTGAAAACACCAGGAAACGTGTTTTTCGCATTCAATAGCACGAAACCAGCGATTTCGGTGATTCTGCACACCTGTAAAAGCAGAATCATAAATTTATCACTGAACATGCATATCTCAGCTGGAAACCCAAAGATTCCAAAGATATCGCAGTTTCCGCATGTCAAACGCACTGTGGAGTGCTGAAAACACCAGGAAACGTGTTTTTCGCATTCAATAGCACGAAAACAGCGATTTCGGTGATTCTGCACACCTGTAACAGCAGAATCATGAATTTATCACTGAAAATGCATATCTCAGCTGGAAACCCAACGAAACCCTAGATATCGCGGTTTCCGCATGTCAAACGCACTGTCGAGTGCTGAAAACACCAGGAAACGTGTTTTTCGCATTCAATAGCACGAAACCAGCGATTTCGGTGATTCTGCACACCTGTAATGCAGAATCATGAATTTACCACTGAAAATGCATATCTCAGCAGGAAACCCAAAGATACCAAAGATATCGCAGTTTCCGCATGTCAAACGCACTGTGGAGTTCTGAAAACACCAGGAAACGTGTTTTTCGCATTCAATACCACGAACACAGCGATTTCGGTGATTCTGCACACTTGTAACAACGGGATCATGTAGATTATCACTGAAAATGCATGTCGCAGCTGGCAACCCCACGAAACCGAAGATATCGCAGTTTCCGCATGTCAAACGCACTGTGGAGTGCTGAAAACACCAGAAAACGTGTTTTATGCATTCAATATCACGAAAACAGCGGTTTCGGTGATTCTGCACACTTGTAACAGCAGGATAATGAAGATTATCACTGAAAATCCATATCTCAGCTGGAAACCCAACGAAACCGTAGATATCGCGGTTTCCGCATGTCAAACACACTGTCGAGTGCTGAAAACACCAGAAAATGTGTTTTTCGCATTCAATAGCACGAAAACAGCGATTTCGGTGATTCTGCACACCTGTAACAGCGGAATCATGAATTTATCACTGAAAATGCATATCTCAGCTGGAAACCCAACGAAACCGAAGATATCACACTTTACGCATGTCAAACTCAATGTGGAGTGCTGAAAACTCCTGGAAACGTGTTTTTCGCATTCAGTAGCACGAAAACAGCGATTTGGGTGTTTCTGCACACCTGTAACAGCAGAATCATGAATTCATCACTGAAAATGCATATCTCAGCTGGAAACCCAACGAAACCGAAGTTATCACAGTTTCCGCATGTCAAACGCACTGTCGAGTGCTGAAAACACCAGAAAACGTGTTTTTCGCATTCAATAGCACGAAGACAGCGATTTCGGTGATTCTGCACACTTGTAACAGCAGGATAATGAAGACTATCACTGAAAATGCATATCTCAGCTGGAAACCCAACGAAACCGAAGATATCGCGGTTTCCGCATGTCAAACGCACTGTCGAGTGCAGAAAACTCCAGAAAACGTGTTTTTCGCATTCAATAGCACGAAACCAACGATTGCGGTGATTCTGCACACCTGTAAAAGCAGAATCATGAATTTATCACTGAAAATGCATATCTCAGTTGGAAACCCAAAGATACCAAAGATATCGCAGTTTCCGCATGTTAAACGCACTGTGGAGTTCTGAAAACACCAGGAAACGTGTTTTTCGCATTCAATAGCACGAAAACAGCGATTTCGGTGATTCTGCACACCTGTAAAAGCAGAATCATGAATTTATCACTGAAAATGCATATCACAGCTGGAAACCCAAAGATACCAAAGATATCGCAGTTTCCGCATGTCAAACGCACTGTGGAGTTCTGAAAACACCAGGAAACGTGTTTTTCGCATTCAATATCACGAAAACAGCGATTTCGGTGATTCCGCACACCTGTAACAGCAGAATCATGAATTTATCACTGAAAATGCATATCTCAGCTGGAAACCCAAAGATACCAAAGATATCGCAGTTTCCGCATGTTAAACGCACTGTGGAGTTCTGAAAACACCAGGAAACGTGTTTTTCGCATTCAATAGCACGAAAACAGCGATTTCAGTGATACTGCACACTTGTAACAGCAGAATCATGAATTTATCACTGAAAATGCATATCTCAGCTGGAAACCCAACGAAACCGAAGATATCGCAGTTTCCGCATGTCAAACGCACTGTCGAGTGCTGAAAACACCTGAAAACGAGTTTTTCGCATTCAATAGCACGAAATCAGCGATTTCGGTGATTCTGCACACTTGTAACAGCAGGATAATGAAGACTATCACTGAAAATGCATATCACAGCTGGAAACCCAACTATACCGAAGATATTTCTGTTTCCGCATGTCAAACTCACTGCGGAGTGCTGAAAACACCAGGAAACGTGTTTTTCGCATTCAATAGTACGAAACCAGCGATATCGGTGATTCTGCACACCTGTAAAAGCAGAATCATGAATTTATCACTGAAAATGCATATCTCAGCTGGTAACCCAAAGATACCAAAGATATCGCAGTTTCCGCATGTCAAACGCACTTCGGAGTGCTGAAAACACCAGAAAACGTGTATTTCGCATTCAATAGCACGAAAACAGCGATTTCGGTGATTCTGCACACTTGTAACAGCAGGATAATGAAGATTATCACTGAAAATGCATATCTCAGCTGGAAACCCAACGAAACCGTAGATATCGCAGTTTCCGCATGTCAAACGCACTGTCGAGTGCTGAAAACACCAGAAAACGTGTATTTCGCATTCAATAGCACGAAAACAGCGATTTCGGTGATTCTGCACACTTGTAACAGCAGGATAATGAAGATTATCACTTAAAATGCATATCTGTGCTGGAAACCCAACTATACCGAAGATATTTCTATTTCCGCATGACAATCGCAATGTGGAGTGCTGAAAACACCAGGAAACGTGTTTTTCGCATTCAATAGCACGAAAACAGCGATTTCGGTGATTCTGCAAACTTGAAACAGCAGAATCATGAATTTATCACTGAAAATGCATATCTCAGCTGGAAACCCAACGAAACCGTAGATATCGCGGTTTCCGCATGTCAAACGCACTGTCGAGTGCTGAAAACACCAGGAAACGTATTTTTCGCATTCAATAGCACGAAACCAGCGATTTCGGTGATTCTGCACACCTGTAAAGCAGAATCATGAATTTACCACTGAAAATGCATATCTCAGCAGGAAACCCAAAGATACCAAAGATATCGCAGTTTCCGCATATCAAACGCACTGTGGAGTTCTGAAAACACCAGGAAACATGTTTTTCGCATTCAATAGCACGAAACCAGCGATTTCGGTGATTCTGCACACTTGTAACAGCAGGATAATGAAGACTATCACTGAAAATGCATATCTCAGCTGGCAACCCCACGAAAACGAAGATATCGCGGTTTCCGCATGTCAAACGCACTGCAGAATGCTGAAAACACCAGGAAACGTGTTTTTCGCATTCAATAGCACGAAACCAGCGATTTCGGTGATTCTGCACACCTGTAAAAGCAGAATCATAAATTTATCACTGAACATGCATATCTCAGCTGGAAACCCAAAGATTCCAAAGATATCGCAGTTTCCGCATGTCAAACGCACTGTGGAGTGCTGAAAACACCAGGAAACGTGTTCTTCGCATTCAATAGCACGAAAACAGCGATTTCGGTGATTCTGCACACCTGTAACAGCAGAATCATGAATTTATCACTGAAAATGCATATCTCAGCTGGAAACCCAACGAAACCCTAGATATCGCGGTTTCCGCATGTCAAACGCACTGTCGAGTGCTGAAAACACCAGGAAACGTGTTTTTCGCATTCAATAGCACGAAACCAGCGATTTCGGTGATTCTGCACACCTGTAATGCAGAATCATGAATTTACCACTGAAAATGCATATCTCAGCAGGAAACCCAAAGATACCAAAGATATCGCAGTTTCCGCATGTCAAGGGCACTGTGGAGTTCTGAAAACACCAGGAAACGTGTTTTTCGCATTCAATACCACGAACACAGCGATTTCGGTGATTCTGCACACTTGTAACAACGGGATCATGTAGATTATCACTGAAAATGCATGTCGCAGCTGGCAACCCCACGAAACCGAAGATATCGCAGTTTCCGCATGTCAAACGCACTGTGGAGTGCTGAAAACACCAGAAAACGTGTGTTATGCATTCAATATCACGAAAACAGCGGTTTCGGTGATTCTGCACACTTGTAACAACGGGATCATGTAGATTATCACTGAAAATGCATGTCGCAGCTGGCAACCCCACGAAACCGAAGATATCGCAGTTTCCGCATGTCAAACGCACTGTGGAGTGCTGAAAACACCAGAAAACGTGTTTTATGCATTCAATATCACGAAAACAGCGGTTTCGGTGATTCTGCACACTTGTAACAGCAGGATAATGAAGATTATCACTGAAAATGCAGATCTCAGCTGGAAACCCAACGAAACCGAAGATATTTCTGTTTCCGCATGTCAAACTCACTGCGGAGTGCTGAAAACACCAGGAAACGTGTTTTTCGCATTCAATAGCACGAAACCAGCGATTTCGGTGATACTGCACACCTGTAACAGCAGAATCATGAATTTATCACTGAAAATGCATATCTCAGCTGGAAACCCAACGAAACCGAAGATATCGCAGTTTCCGCATGTCAAGCGCACTGTCGAGTGCTGAAAACACCAGAAATCGAGTTTTTCGCATTCAATAGCACGAAATCAGCGATTTCGGTGATTCTGCACACTTGTAACAGCAGGATAATGAAGACTATCACTGAAAATGCATATCACAGCTGGAAACCCAACTATACCGAAGATATTTCTGTTTCCGCATGTCAAACTCACTGCGGAGTGCTGAAAACACCAGGAAACGTGTTTTTCGCATTCAATAGTACGAAACCAGCGATTTCGGTGATTCTGCACACCTGTAAAAGCAGAATCATGAATTTATCACTGAAAATGCATATCTCAGCTGGAAACCCAAAGATACCAAAGATATCGCAGTTTCCGCATGTCAAACGCACTTCGGAGTGCTGAAAACACCAGAAAACGTGTTTTATGCATTTAATATCACGAAAACAGCGGTTTCGGTGATTCTGCACACTTTTAACAGCAGGATAATGAAGATTATCACTGAAAATGCAGATCTCAGCTGGAAACCCAACGAAACCGAAGATATTTCTGTTTCCGCATGTCAAACACACTGTGGAGTTCTGAAAACACCAGGAAACGTGTTTTTCGCATTCAATAGCACGAAAACAGCGATTTCGGTGATTCTGCACACCTGTAACAGCAGAATCATGAATTTATCACTGAAAATGCATATCACAGCTGGAAACCCAACTATACCGAAGATATTTCTGTTTCCGCATGTCAAACTCACTGCGGAGTGCTGAAAACACCAGGAAACGTGTTTTTCGCAATCAATAGTACGAAACCAGCGATTTCGGTGATTCTGCACACCTGTAAAAGCAGAATCATGAATTTATCACTGAAAATGCATATCTCAGCTGGAAATCCAAAGATACCAAAGATATCGCAGTTTCCGCATGTCAAACGCACTTCGGAGTGCTGAAAACACCAGAAAACGAGTTTTATGCATTCAATATCACGAAAACAGCGGTTTCGGTGATTCTGCACACTTGTAACAGCAGGATAATGAAGATTATCACTGAAAATGCAGATCTCAGCTGGAAACCCAACGAAACCGAAGATATTTCTGTTTCCGCATGTCAAACTCACTGCGGAGTGCTGAAAACACCAGGAAACGTGTTTTTCGCATTCAATAGCACGAAACCAGCGATTTCGGTGATTCTGCACACCTGTAACAGCAGAATCATGAATTTATCACTGAAAATGCATATCTCAGCTGGAAACCCAACGAAACCGAAGATATCGCAGTTTCCGCATGTCAAGCGCACTGTCGAGTGCTGAAAACACCAGAAAACGAGTTTTTCGCATTCAATAGCACGAAATCAGCGATTTCGGTGATTCTGCACACTTGTAACAGCAGGATAATGAAGACTATCACTGAAAATGCATATCACAGCTGGAAACCCAACTATACCGAAGATATTTCTGTTTCCGCATGTCAAACTCACTGCGGAGTGCTGAAAACACCAGGAAACGTGTTTTTCGCATTCAATAGTACGAAACCAGCGATTTCGGTGATTCTGCACACCTGTAAAAGCAGAATCATGAATTTATCACTGAAAATGCATATCTCAGCTGGAAACCCAAAGATACCAAAGATATCGCAGTTTCCGCATGTCAAACGCACTTCGGAGTGCTGAAAACACCAGAAAACGTGTTTTATGCATTTAATATCACGAAAACAGCGGTTTCGGTGATTCTGCACACTTGTAACAGCAGGATAATGAAGATTATCACTGAAAATGCAGATCTCAGCTGGAAACCCAACGAAACCGAAGATATTTCTGTTTCCGCATATCAAACTCACTGCGGAGTGCTGAAAACACCAGGAAACGTGTTTTTCGCATTCAATAGTACGAAACCCGCGATTTCGGTGATTCTGCACACCTGTAAAAGCAGAGTCATGAATTTATCAATGAAAATGCATATCTCAGCTGGAAACCCAAAGATACCAAAGATATCGCAGTTTCCGCATGTCAAACTCAATGTGGAGTGCTGAAAACTCCTGGAAACGTGTTTTTCGCATTCAGTAGCACGAAAACAGCGATTTGGGTGTTTCTGCACACCTGTAACAGCAGAATCATGAATTTATCACTGAAAATGCATATCTCAGCTGGAAACCCAACGAAACCGAAGATATCACAGTTTCCGCATGTCAAACGCACTGTCGAGTGCTGAAAACACCAGAAAACGTGTTTTTCGCATTCAATAGCACGAAGACAGCGATTTCGGTGATTCTGCACACTTGTAACAGCAGGATAATGAAGACTATCACTGAAAATGCATATCTCAGCTGGAAACCCAACGAAACCGAAGATATCGCGGTTTCCGCATGTCAAACGCACTGTCGAGTGCAGAAAACTCTAGAAAACGTGTTTTTCGCATTCAATAGCACGAAACCAGCGATTTCGGTGATTCTGCACACCTGTAAAAGCAGAATCATGAATTTATCACTGAAAATGCATATCTCAGCTGCAAACCCAAAAATGCCAAAGATATCGCAGTTTCCGCATGTTAATCGCCCTGTGGAGTTCTGAAAACACCAGGAAACGTGTTTTTCGCATTCAATAGCACGAAAACAGCGATTTCGGTGATTCTGCACACTTGTAACAGCAGAATCATGAATTTATCACTGAAAATGCATATCTCAGCTGGAAACCCAACGAAACCGTAGATATCGCGGTTTCCGCATGTCAAACGCACTGTCGAGTGCTGAAAACACCAGAAAACGTGTTTTTCGCATTCAATAGCACGAAAACAGCGATTTCGGTGATTCTGCACACTTGTAACAGCAGGATAATGAAGATTATCACTGAAAATGCATATCTCAGCTGGAAACCCAACTGTACCGAAGATATTTCTGTTTCCGCATGTCAAGCTCACTGCGGAGTGCTGAAAACACCAGGAAACGTGTTTTTCGCATTCAATAGCACGAAAACAGCGATTTCGGTGATTCTGCACACCTGTAACACCAGAATCATGAATTTATCACTGAAAATGCATATCTCAGCTGGAAACCCAACGAAACCGAAGATATCACAGTTTCCGCATGTCAAACTCAATGTGGAGTGCTGAAAACTCCTGGAAACGTGTTTTTCGCATTCAGTAGCACGAAAACAGCGATTTGGGTGTTTCTGCACACCTGTAACAGCAGAATCATGAATTTATCACTGAAAATGCATATCTCAGCTGGAAACCCAACGAAACCGAAGTCATCACAGTTTCCGCATGTCAAACGCACTGTCGAGTGCTGACAACACCAGAAAACGTGTTTTTCGCATTCAAAAGCACGAAGACAGCGATTTCGGTGATTCTGCACACTTGTAACAGCAGGATAATGAAGACTATCACTGAAAATGCATATCTCAGCTGGAAACCCAACGAAACCGAAGATATCGCGGTTTCCGCATGTCAAACGCACTGTCGAGTGCAGAAAACACCAGAAAACGTGTTTTATGCATTCAATATCACGAAAACAGCGGTTTCGGTGATTCTGCGCACTTGTAACAGCAGGATAATGAAGATTATCACTGAAAATGCAGATCTCAGCTGGAAACCCTACGAAACCGAAGATATTTCTGTTTCCGCATGTCAAACGCACTGTGGGGTTCTGAAAACACCAGGAAACGTGTTTTTCGCATTCAATAGCACGAAAACAGCGATTTCGGTGATTCTGCACACCTGTAACAGCAGAATCATGAATTTATCACAGAAAATGCATATCACAGCTGGAAACCCAACTATACCGAAGATATTTCTGTTTCCGCATGTCAAACTCACTGCGGAGTGCTGAAAACACCAGGAAACGTGTTTTTCGCAATCAATAGTACGAAACCAGCGATTTCGGTGATTCTGCACACCTGTAAATGCAGAATCATGAATTTATCACTGAAAATGCATATCTCAGCTGGAAATCCAAAGATACCAAAGATATCGCAATTTCCGCATGTCAAACGCACTTCGGAGTGCTGAAAACACCAGGAAACGTGTTTTTCGCATTCAATAGCACGAAACCAGCGAATACGGTGATTCTGCACACTTGTAACAGCAGGATAATGAAGACTATCACTGAAAATGCATATCTCAGCTGGCAACCCCACGAAAACGAAGATATCGCGGTTTCCGCATGTCAAACGCACTGCAGAGTGCTGAAAACACCAGGAAACGTGTTTTTCGCATTCAATAGCACGAAACCAGCGATTTCGGTGATTCTGCACACCTGTAAAAGCAGAATCATAAATTTATCACTGAAAATGCATATCTCAGCTGGAAACCCAACGAAACCGAAGTCATCACAGTTTCCGCATGTCAAACGCACTGTCGAGTGCTGACAACACCAGAAAACGTGTTTTTCGCATTCAATAGCACGAAGACAGCGATTTCGGTGATTCTGCACACTTGTAACAGCAGGATAATGAAGACTATCACTGAAAATGCATATCTCAGCTGGAAACCCAACGAAACCGAAGATATCGCGGTTTCCGCATGTCAAACGCACTGTCGAGTGCAGAAAACACCAGAAAACGTGTTTTATGCATTCAATATCACGAAAACAGCGGTTTCGGTGATTCTGCGCACTTGTAACAGCAGGATAATGAAGATTATCACTGAAAATGCAGATCTCAGCTGGAAACCCTACGAAACCGAAGATATTTCTGTTTCCGCATGTCAAACGCACTGTGGGGTTCTGAAAACACCAGGAAACGTGTTTTTCGCATTCAATAGCACGAAAACAGCGATTTCGGTGATTCTGCACACCTGTAACAGCAGAATCATGAACTTATCACTGAAAATGCATATCTCAGCTGGAAACCCAACGAAACCGAAGATATCACAGTTTCCGCATGTCAAACGCAATGTGGAGTGCTGAAAACTACAGGAAACGTGTTTTTCGCATTCAGTATCACGAAAACAGCGATTTGGGTGTTTCTGCACACCTGTAACAGCAGAATCATGAATTTATCACTGAAAATGCATATCTCAGCTGGAAACCCAACTATACCGAAGATATTTCTGCTTCCGCATGTCAAACGCACTGTCGAGTGCTGAAATCACCAGAAAACGTGTTTCTCGCATTCACTAGCATGAAGACAGTGATTTCGGTGATTCTGCATACTTCTCACAGAAGAATATCCAAGATTACCATAGATAATGCATGTCGCAAATGGCAACCCCACGAAAACGAAGATATCGCGGTTTCCGCAAATCAAACGCACTGTGGAGTGCTGAAAACACCAGGAAACGAGTTTTTCGCATTCAATAGCACGAAAACAGCGATTTGGGTATTTCTGCACACCTGTAACAGCAGAATCATGAATTTATCACTGAAAATGCATATCTCAGCTGGAAACCCAACGAAACCGAAGATATCACAGTTTCCGCATGTCAAACGCACTGTGGAGTTCTGAAAACACCAGGAAACGTGTTTTTCGCATTCAATACCACGAACACAGCGGTTTCGGTGATCCTGAACACTTGTAACAGCAGGATAATGAAGACTATCACTGAAAATGCATATCTCAGCTGGCAACCCCACGAAAACGAAGATATCGCGGTTTCCGCATGTCAAACGCACTGCAGAGTGCTGAAAACCCCAGGAAACGTGTTTTTCGCATTCAATAGCACGAAACCAGCGATTTCGGTGATTCTGCACACCTGTAAAAGCAGAATCATAAATTTATCACTGAACATGCATATCTCAGCTGGAAACCCAAACATTCCAAAGATATCGCAGTTTCCGCATGTCAAACGCACTGTGGAGTGCTGAAAACCCCAGGAAACGTGTTTTTCGCATTCAATAGCACGAAAACAGCGATTTCGGTGATTCTGCACACCTGTAACACCAGAATCATGAATTTATCACTGAAAATGCATATCTCAGCTGGAAACCCAACGAAACCGAAGATATCACAGTTTCCGCATGTCAAACGCAATGTGGAGTGCTGAAAACTACAGGAAACGTGTTTTTCGCATTCAGTATCACGAAAACAGCGATTTGGGTGTTTCTGCACACCTGTAACAGCAGAATCATGAATTTATCACTGAAAATGCATATCTCAGCTGGAAACCCAACTATACCGAAGATATTTCTGTTTCCGCATGTCAAACGCACTGTCGAGTGCTGAAATCACCAGAAAACGTGTTTCTCGCATTCACTAGCATGAAGACAGTGATTTCGGTGATTCTGCATACTTCTCACAGAAGAATATCCAAGATTACCATAGATAATGCATGTCGCAAATGGCAACCCCACGAAAACGAAGATATCGCGGTTTCCGCAAATCAAACGCACTGTGGAGTGCTGAAAACACCAGGAAACGAGTTTTTCGCATTCAATAGCACGAAAACAGCGATTTGGGTATTTCTGCACACCTGTAACAGCAGAATCATGAATTTATCACTGAAAATGCATATCTCAGTTGGAAACCCAACGAAACCGAAGATGTCACAGTTTCCGCATGTCAAACGCAATGTGAAGTGCTGAAAACACCAGGAAACGTGTTTTTCGCATTCAATAGCACGAAAACAGCGATTTCGGTGATTCTGCAAACTTGAAACAGCAGAATCATGAATTTATCACTGAAAATGCATATCTCAGCTGGAAACCCAACGAAACCGAAGATATCGCAGTTTCCGCATGTCAAACGCACTGTCGTGTGCTGAAAACACCAGAAAACCTGTTTTTCGCATTCACTAGCACGAAGACAGCGATTTCGGTGATTCTGCATACTTCTCACAGAAGAATATCCAAGATTATCATAGATAATGCATGTCGCATCTGGCAACCCCACGAAAACGAAGATATCGCGGTTTCCGCAAATGAAACGCACAGTGGAGTGCCTAAAACACCAGGAAACGTGTTTTTCGCATTCAATAGCACGAAAACAGCGATTTCGGTGATTCTGCAAACTTGAAACAGCAGAATCATGAATTTATCACTGAAAATGCATATCTCAGCTGGAAACCCATCGAAACCGAAGATATCGCAGTTTCCGCATGTCAAACGCACTGTGGAGTGCTGAAAACACCAGAAAACGTGTTTTATGCATTCAATATCACGAAAACAGCGGTTTCGGTGATTCTGCACACTTGTAACAGCAGGATAATGAAGATTATCACTGAAAATGCATATCTCAGCTGGAAACCCAACTATACCGAAGATATTTCTGTTTGCGCATGTCAAACGCACTGCGGAGTGCTGAAAACACCAGGAAACGTGTTTTTCGCATTCAATAGCACGAAACCAGCGATTTCGGTGATTCTGCACACCTGTAAATGCAGAATCATGAATTTATCACTGAAAATGCATATCTCTGCTGGAAACCCAAAGATACCAAAGATATCGCAGTTTCCGCATGTCAAACGCACTGTGGAGTTCTGAAAACACCAGGAAACGTGTTTTTCGCATTCAATAGCACGAAAACAGCGGTTTCGGTGATTCTGCACACTTGTAACAACGGGATCATGTAGATTATCACTGAAAATGCATGTCTCAGCTAGAAACCCAACGAAACCGAAGATATCGCTGTTTCCGCATGTCAAACGCACTGTGGAGTGCTGAAAACACCAGAAAACGGGTTTTATGCATTCAATATCACGAAAACAGCGGTTTCGGTGATTCTGCACACTTGTAACAGCAGGATAATGAAGATCATCACTGACAATGCATATCTCAGCTGGAAACCCAACTATACCGAAGATATTTCTGTTTCCGCATGTCAAACGCACTGCAGAGTGCTGAAAACACCAGGAAACGTGTTTTACGCATTCAATAGCACAAAACCAGCGATTTCGGTGATTCTGCACACCTGTAAAAGCAGAATCATGAATTTATCACTGAAAATGCATATCTCAGCTGGAAACCCAACGAAACCGAAGATATCGCAGTTTCCGCATGTCAAACGCACTGTCGAGTGCTGAAAACACCAGAAAACGTGTATTTCGCATTCAATAGCACGAAAACAGCGATTTCGGTGATTCTGCACACTTGTAACAGCAGGATAATGAAGATTATCACTGAAAATGCATATCTCAGCTGGAAACCCAACGAAACCGTAGATATCGCAGTTTCCGCATGTCAAACGCACTGTCGAGTGCTGAAGACACCAGAAAACGTGTATTTCGCATTCAATAGCACGAAAACAGCGATTTCGGTGATTCTGCACACTTGTAACAGCAGGATAATGAAGATTATCACTGAAAATGCATATCTGTGCTGGAAACCCAACTATACCGAAGATATTTCTATTTCCGCATGACAATCGCAATGTGGAGTGCTGAAAACACCAGGAAACGTGTTTTTCGCATTCAATAGCACGAAACCAGCGATTTCGGTGATTCTGCACACGTGTAAAGCAGAATCATGAATTTACCACTGAAAATGCATATCTCAGCAGGAAACCCAAAGATACCAAAGATATCGCAGTTTCCGCATATCAAACGCACTGTGGAGTTCTGAAAACACCAGGAAACATGTTTTTCGCATTCAATAGCACGAAACCAGCGATTTCGGTGATTCTGCACACTTGTAACAGCAGGATAATGAAGACTATCACTGAAAATGCATATCTCAGCTGGCAACCCCACGAAAACGAAGATATCGCGGTTTCCGCATGTCAAACGCACTGCAGAATGCTGAAAACACCAGGAAACGTGTTTTTCGCATTCAATAGCACGAAACCAGCGATTTCGGTGATTCTGCACACCTGTAAAAGCAGAATCATAAATTTATCACTGAACATGCATATCTCAGCTGGAAACCCAAAGATTCCAAAGATATCGCAGTTTCCGCATGTCAAACGCACTGTGGAGTGCTGAAAACACCAGGAAACGTGTTTTTCGCATTCAATAGCACGAAAACAGCGATTTCGGTGATTCTGCACACCTGTAACAGCAGAATCATGAATTTATCACTGAAAATGCATATCTCAGCTGGAAACCCAACGAAACCGAAGATATCACAGTTTCCGCATGTCAAACGCAATGTGGAGTGCTGAAAACTACAGGAAACGTGTTTTTCGCATTCAGTATCACGAAAACAGCGATTTGGGTGTTTCTGCACACCTGTAACAGCAGAATCATGAATTTATCACTGAAAATGCATATCTCAGCTGGAAACCCAACTATACCGAAGATATTTCTGTTTCCGCATGTCAAACGCACTGTTGAGTGCTGAAAACACCAGAAAACCTGTTTTTCGCATTCACTAGCACGAAGACAGCGATTTCGGTGATTCTGCATACTTCTCACAGAAGAATATCCAAGATTATCATAGATAATGCATGTCGCATCTGGCAACCCCACGAAAACGAAGATATCGCGGTTTCCGCAAATGAAACGCACTGTGGAGTGCTGAAAACACCAGGAAACGTGTTTTTCGCATTCAATAGCACGAAAACAGCGATTTCGGTGATTCTGCAAACTTGAAACAGCAGATTCATGAATTTATCACTGAAAATGCATATCTCAGCTGGAAACCCAACGAAACCGAAGATATCGCAGTTTCCGCATGTCAAACGCACTGTCGAGTGCTGAAAACACCAGCAAACGTGTTTTTCGCATTCAATAGCACGAAAACAGCGATTTCGGTGATTCTGCACACTTGTAACAGCAGGATAATGAAGATTATCACTGAAAATGCATATCTCAGCTGGAAACCCAACTATAGCGAAGATATTTCTGTTTCCGCATGTCAAACGCACTGCAGAGTGCTGAAAACACCAGGAAACGTGTTTTTCACATTCAATAGTACGAAACCAGCGATTTCGGTGATTCTGCACACCTGTAAAAGCAGAATCATAAATTTTTCACTGAAAATGCATATCTCAGCTGGAAACCCAAAGATACCAAAGATATCGCAGTTTCAGCATGTTAAACGCACCGTGGAGTTCTGATAACACCAGGAAACGTGTTTTTCGCATTCAATAGCACGAAAACAGCGATTTCGGTGATTCTGCACACTTGTAACAGCGGAATCATGAATTTATCACTGAAAATGCATATCTCAGCTGGAAACCCAACGAAACCGAAGATATCGCAGTTTCCGCACGTCAAACGCACTGTCGAGTGCTGAAAACACCAGGAAAAGTGTTCTTCGCATTCAATAGCACGAAAACAGCGATTTCGGTGATTCTGCACACTTGTAACAGCGGAATCATGAATTTATCACTGAAAATGCATATCTCAGCTGGAAACCCAACTATACCGAAGATATTTCTGGTTCCGCATGTCAAACGCCCTGCGGAGTGCTGAAAACACCAGGAAAAGTGTTCTTCGCATTCAATAGCACGAAAACAGCGATTTGGGTGTTTCTGCACACGTGTAACAGCAGAATCATGAATTTGTCACTGAAAATGCATATCTCAGCTGGAAACCCAACGAAACCGTAGATATCGCGGTTTCCGCATTTCAAACGCACTGTCGAGTGCTGAAATCACCAGAAAACGTGTTTCTCGCATTCACTAGCATGAAGACAGTGATTTCGGTGATTCTGCATACTTCTCACAGAAGAATATCCAAGATTACCATAGATAATGCATGTCGCAAATGGCAACCCCACGAAAACGAAGATATCGCGGTTTCCGCAAATCAAACGCACTGTGGAGTGCTGAAAACACCAGGAAACGAGTTTTTCGCATTCAATAGCACGAAAACAGCGATTTGGGTATTTCTGCACACCTGTAACAGCAGAATCATGAATTTATCACTGAAAATGCATATCTCAGTTGGAAACCCAACGAAACCGAAGATGTCACAGTTTCCGCATGTCAAACGCAATGTGGAGTGCTGAAAACACCAGGAAACGTGTTTTTCGCATTCAATAGCACGAAAACAGCGATTTCGGTGATTCTGCACACTTGTAACAGCAGAATCATGAATTTATCACTGAAAATGCATATCTCAGCTGGAAACCCAATGAAACCGTAGATATCGCGGTTTCCGCATGTCAAACGCACTGTCGAGTGCTGAAAACACCAGAAAACCTGTTTTTCGCATTCACTAGCACGAAGACAGCGATTTCGGTGATTCTGCATACTTCTCACAGAAGAATATCCAAGATTATCATAGATAATGCATGTCGCATCTGGCAACCCCACGAAAACGAAGATATCGCGGTTTCCGCAAATGAAACGCACTGTGGAGTGCTGAAAACACCAGGAAACGTGTTTTTCGCATTCAATAGCACGAAAACAGCGATTTCGGTGATTCTGCAAACTTGAAACAGCAGAATCATGAATTTATCACTGAAAATGCATATCTCAGCTGGAAACCCAACGAAACCGAAGATATCGCAGTTTCCGCATGTCAAACGCACTGTCGTGTGCTGAAAACACCAGAAAACCTGTTTTTCGCATTCACTAGCGCGAAGACAGCGATTTCGGTGATTCTGCATACTTCTCACAGAAGAATATCCAAGATTATCATAGATAATGCATGTCGCATCTGGCAACCCCACGAAAACGAAGATATCGCGGTTTCCGCAAATGAAACGCACTGTGGAGTGCCTAAAACACCAGGAAACGTGTTTTTCGCATTCAATAGCACGAAAACAGCGATTTCGGTGATTCTGCAAACTTGAAACAGCAGAATCATGAATTTATCACTGAAAATGCATATCTCAGCTGGAAACCCATCGAAACCGAAGATATCGCAGTTTCCGCATGTCAAACGCACTGTGGAGTGCTGAAAACACCAGAAAACGTGTTTTATGCATTCAATATCACGAAAACAGCGGTTTCGGTGATTCTGCACACTTGTAACAGCAGGATAATGAAGATTATCACTGAAAATGCATATCTCAGCTGGAAACCCAACTATACCGAAGATATTTCTGTTTCCGCATGTCAAACGCACTGCGGAGTGCTGAAAACACCAGGAAACGTGTTTTTCGCATTCAATAGCACGAAAACAGCGGTTTCGGTGATTCTGCACACTTGTAACAACGGGATCATGTAGATTATCACTGAAAATGCATGTCTCAGCTAGAAACCCAACGAAACCGAAGATATCGCTGTTTCCGCATGTCAAACGCACTGTGGAGTGCTGAAAACACCAGAAAACGGGTTTTATGCATTCAATATCACGAAAACAGCGGTTTCGGTGATTCTGCACACTTGTAACAGCAGGATAATGAAGATCATCACTGACAATGCATATCTCAGCTGGAAACCCAACTATACCGAAGATATTTCTGTTTCCGCATGTCAAACGCACTGCAGAGTGCTGAAAACACCAGGAAACGTGTTTTTCGCATTCAATAGCACAAAACCAGCGATTTCGGTGATTCTGCACACCTGTAAAAGCAGAATCATGAATTTATCACTGAAAATGCATATCTTAGCTGGAAACCCAACGAAACCGAAGATATCGCAGTTTCCGCATGTCAAACGCACTGTCGAGTGCTGAAAACACCAGAAAACGTGTATTTCGCATTCAATAGCACGAAAACAGCGATTTCGGTGATTCTGCACACTTGTAACAGCAGGATAATGAAGATTATCACTGAAAATGCATATCTCAGCTGGAAACCCAACGAAACCGTAGATATCGCAGTTTCCGCATGTCAAACGCACTGTCGAGTGCTGAAAACACCAGAAAACGTGTATTTCGCATTCAATAGCACGAAAACAGCGATTTCGGTGATTCTGCACACTTGTAACAGCAGGATAATGAAGATTATCACTGAAAATGCATATCTGTGCTGGAAACCCAACTATACCGAAGATATTTCTATTTCCGCATGACAATCGCAATGTGGAGTGCTGAAAACACCAGGAAACGTGTTTTTCGCATTCAATAGCACGAAACCAGCGATTTCGGTGATTCTGCACACCTGTAAAAGCAGTATCATAAATTTATCACTGAACATGCATATCTCAGCTGGAAACCCAAAGATTCCAAAGATATCGCAGTTTCCGCATGTCAAACGCACTGTGGAGTGCTGAAAACACCAGGAAACGTGTTTTTCGCATTCAATAGCACGAAAACAGCGATTTCGGTGATTCTGCACACCTGTAAAAGCAGAATCATAAATTTATCACTGAACATGCATATCTCAGCTGGAAACCCAAAGATTCCAAAGATATCGCAGTTTCCGCATGTCAAACGCACTGTGGAGTGCTGAAAACACCAGGAAACGTGTTTTTCGCATTCAATAGCACGAAAACAGCGATTTCGGTGATTCTGCACACCTGTAACAGCAGAATCATGAATTTATCACTGAAAATGCATATCTCAGCTGGAAACCCAACGAAACCGAAGATATCACAGTTTCCGCATGTCAAACGCAATGTGGAGTGCTGAAAACTACAGGAAACGTGTTTTTCGCATTCAGTATCACGAAAACAGCGATTTGGGTGTTTCTGCACACCTGTAACAGCAGAATCATGAATTTATCACTGAAAATGCATATCTCAGCTGGAAACCCAACTATACCGAAGATATTTCTGTTTCCGCATGTCAAACGCACTGTTGAGTGCTGAAAACACCAGAAAACCTGTTTTTCGCATTCACTAGCACGAAGACAGCGATTTCGGTGATTCTGCATACTTCTCACAGAAGAATATCCAAGATTATCATAGATAATGCATGTCGCATCTGGCAACCCCACGAAAACGAAGATATCGCGGTTTCCGCAAATGAAACGCACTGTGGAGTGCTGAAAACACCAGGAAACGTGTTTTTCGCATTCAATAGCACGAAAACAGCGATTTCGGTGATTCTGCAAACTTGAAACAGCAGATTCATGAATTTATCACTGAAAATGCATATCTCAGCTGGAAACCCAACGAAACCGAAGATATCGCAGTTTCCGCATGTCAAACGCACTGTCGAGTGCTGAAAACACCAGCAAACGTGTTTTTCGCATTCAATAGCACGAAAACAGCGATTTCGGTGATTCTGCACACTTGTAACAGCAGGATAATGAAGATTATCACTGAAAATGCATATCTCAGCTGGAAACCCAACTATAGCGAAGATATTTCTGTTTCCGCATGTCAAACGCACTGCAGAGTGCTGAAAACACCAGGAAACGTGTTTTTCACATTCAATAGTACGAAACCAGCGATTTCGGTGATTCTGCACACCTGTAAAAGCAGAATCATAAATTTTTCACTGAAAATGCATATCTCAGCTGGAAACCCAAAGATACCAAAGATATCGCAGTTTCAGCATGTTAAACGCACCGTGGAGTTCTGATAACACCAGGAAACGTGTTTTTCGCATTCAATAGCACGAAAACAGCGATTTCGGTGATTCTGCACACTTGTAACAGCGGAATCATGAATTTATCACTGAAAATGCATATCTCAGCTGGAAACCCAACGAAACCGAAGATATCGCAGTTTCCGCACGTCAAACGCACTGTCGAGTGCTGAAAACACCAGAAAACGTGTTTTTCGCATTCAATAGCACGAAAACAGCGATTTGGGTGTTTCTGCACACCTGTAACAGCAGAATCATGAATTTATCACTGAAAATGCATATCTGAGCTGGAAACCCAACTATACCGAAGATATTTCTGGTTCCGCATGTCAAACGCCCTGCGGAGTGCTGAAAACACCAGGAAAAGTGTTCTTCGCATTCAATAGCACGAAAACAGCGATTTGGGTGTTTCTGCACACGTGTAACAGCAGAATCATGAATTTGTCACTGAAAATGCATATCTCAGCTGGAAACCCAACGAAACCGTAGATATCGCGGTTTCCGCATTTCAAACGCACTGTCGAGTGCTGAAATCACCAGAAAACGTGTTTCTCGCATTCACTAGCATGAAGACAGTGATTTCGGTGATTCTGCATACTTCTCACAGAAGAATATCCAAGATTACCATAGATAATGCATGTCGCAAATGGCAACCCCACGAAAACGAAGATATCGCGGTTTCCGCAAATCAAACGCACTGTGGAGTGCTGAAAACACCAGGAAACGAGTTTTTCGCATTCAATAGCACGAAAACAGCGATTTGGGTATTTCTGCACACCTGTAATAGCAGAATCATGAATTTATCACTGAAAATGCATATCTCAGTTGGAAACCCAACGAAACCGAAGATGTCACAGTTTCCGCATGTCAAACGCAATGTGGAGTGCTGAAAACACCAGGAAACGTGTTTTTCGCATTCAATAGCACGAAAACAGCGATTTCGGTGATTCTGCACACTTGTAACAGCAGAATCATGAATTTATCACTGAAAATGCATATCTCAGCTGGAAACCCAATGAAACCGTAGATATCGCGGTTTCCGCATGTCAAACGCACTGTCGAGTGCTGAAAACACCAGAAAACCTGTTTTTCGCATTCACTAGCACGAAGACAGCGATTTCGGTGATTCTGCATACTTCTCACAGAAGAATATCCAAGATTATCATAGATAATGCATGTCGCATCTGGCAACCCCACGAAAACGAAGATATCGCGGTTTCCGCAAATGAAACGCACTGTGGAGTGCTGAAAACACCAGGAAACGTGTTTTTCGCATTCAATAGCACGAAAACAGCGATTTCGGTGATTCTGCAAACTTGAAACAGCAGAATCATGAATTTATCACTGAAAATGCATATCTCAGCTGGAAACCCAACGAAACCGAAGATATCGCAGTTTCCGCATGTCAAACGCACTGTCGTGTGCTGAAAACACCAGAAAACCTGTTTTTCGCATTCACTAGCGCGAAGACAGCGATTTCGGTGATTCTGCATACTTCTCACAGAAGAATATCCAAGATTATCATAGATAATGCATGTCGCATCTGGCAACCCCACGAAAACGAAGATATCGCGGTTTCCGCAAATGAAACGCACTGTGGAGTGCCTAAAACACCAGGAAACGTGTTTTTCGCATTCAATAGCACGAAAACAGCGATTTCGGTGATTCTGCAAACTTGAAACAGCAGAATCATGAATTTATCACTGAAAATGCATATCTCAGCTGGAAACCCATCGAAACCGAAGATATCGCAGTTTCCGCATGTCAAACGCACTGTGGAGTGCTGAAAACACCAGAAAACGTGTTTTATGCATTCAATATCACGAAAACAGCGGTTTCGGTGATTCTGCACACTTGTAACAGCAGGATAATGAAGATTATCACTGAAAATGCATATCTCAGCTGGAAACCCAACTATACCGAAGATATTTCTGTTTGCGCATGTCAAACGCACTGCGGAGTGCTGAAAACACCAGGAAACGTGTTTTTCGCATTCAATAGCACGAAACCAGCGATTTCGGTGATTCTGCACACCTGTAAATGCAGAATCATGAATTTATCACTGAAAATGCATATCTCAGCTGGAAACCCAAAGATACCAAAGATATCGCAGTTTCCGCATGTCAAACGCACTGTGGAGTTCTGAAAACACCAGGAAACGTGTTTTTCGCATTCAATAGCACGAAAACAGCGGTTTCGGTGATTCTGCACACTTGTAACAACGGGATCATGTAGATTATCACTGAAAATGCATGTCTCAGCTAGAAACCCAACGAAACCGAAGATATCGCTGTTTCCGCATGTCAAACGCACTGTGGAGTGCTGAAAACACCAGAAAACGGGTTTTATGCATTCAATATCACGAAAACAGCGGTTTCGGTGATTCTGCACACTTGTAACAGCAGGATAATGAAGATCATCACTGACAATGCATATCTCAGCTGGAAACCCAACTATACCGAAGATATTTCTGTTTCCGCATGTCAAACGCACTGCAGAGTGCTGAAAACACCAGGAAACGTGTTTTTCGCATTCAATAGCACAAAACCAGCGATTTCGGTGATTATGCACACCTGTAAAAGCAGAATCATGAATTTATCACTGAAAATGCATATCTTAGCTGGAAACCCAACGAAACCGAAGATATCGCAGTTTCCGCATGTCAAACGCACTGTCGAGTGCTGAAAACACCAGAAAACGTGTATTTCGCATTCAATAGCACGAAAACAGCGATTTCGGTGATTCTGCACACTTGTAACAGCAGGATAATGAAGATTATCACTGAAAATGCATGTCTCAGCTGGAAACCCAACGAAACCGTAGATATCGCAGTTTCCGCATGTCAAACGCACTGTCGAGTGCTGAAAACACCAGAAAACGTGTATTTCGCATTCAATAGCACGAAAACAGCGATTTCGGTGATTCTGCACACTTGTAACAGCAGGATAATGAAGATTATCACTGAAAATGCATATCTGTGCTGGAAACCCAACTATACCGAAGATATTTCTATTTCCGCATGACAATCGCAATGTGGAGTGCTGAAAACACCAGGAAACGTGTTTTTCGCATTCAATAGCACGAAAACAGCGATTTCGGTGATTCTGCAAACTTGAAACAGCAGAATCATGAATTTATCACTGAAAATGCATATCTCAGCTGGAAACCCAACGAAACCGTAGATATCGCGGTTTCCGCATGTCAAACGCACTGTCGAGTGCTGAAAACACCAGGAAACGTGTTTTTCGCATTCAATAGCACGAAACCAGCGATTTCGGTGATTCTGCACACCTGTAAAGCAGAATCATGAATTTACCACTGAAAATGCATATCTCAGCAGGAAACCCAAAGATACCAAAGATATCGCAGTTTCCGCATATCAAACGCACTGTGGAGTTCTGAAAACACCAGGAAACATGTTTTTCGCATTCAATAGCACGAAACCAGCGATTTCGGTGATTCTGCACACTTGTAACAGCAGGATAATGAAGACTATCACTGAAAATGCATATCTCAGCTGGCAACCCCACGAAAACGAAGATGTCGCGGTTTCCGCATGTCAAACGCACTGCAGAATGCTGAAAACACCAGGAAACGTGTTTTTCGCATTCAATAGCACGAAACCAGCGATTTCGGTGATTCTGCACACCTGTAAAAGCAGAATCATAAATTTATCACTGAACATGCATATCTCAGCTGGAAACCCAAAGATTCCAAAGATATCGCAGTTTCCGCATGTCAAACGCACTGTGGAGTGCTGAAAACACCAGGAAACGTGTTTTTCGCATTCAATAGCACGAAAACAGCGATTTCGGTGATTCTGCACACCTGTAACAGCAGGATAATGAAGATTATCACTGAAAATGCATATCTCAGCTGGAAACCCAACGAAACCCTAGATATCGCGGTTTCCGCATGTCAAACGCACTGTCGAGTGCTGAAAACACCAGGAAACGTGTTTTTCGCATTCAATAGCACGAAACCAGCGATTTCGGTGATTCTGCACACCTGTAATGCAGAATCATGAATTTACCACTGAAAATGCATATCTCAGCAGGAAACCCAAAGATACCAAAGATATCGCGGTTTCCGCATGTCAAACGCACTGTCGAGTGCTGAAAACACCAGGAAACGTGTTTTTCGCATTCAATAGCACGAAACCAGCGATTTCGGTGATTCTGCACACCTGTAATGCAGAATCATGAATTTACCACTGAAAATGCATATCTCAGCAGGAAACCCAACGAAACCGAAGATATCGCAGTTTCCGCATGTCAAACGCACTGTGGAGTGCTGAAAACACCAGAAAACGTGTTTTATGCATTCAATATCACGAAAACAGCGGTTTCGGTGATTCTGCACACTTGTAACAGCAGGATAATGAAGATTATCACTGAAAATCCATATCTCAGCTGGAAACCCAACGAAACCGTAGATATCGCGGTTTCCGCATGTCAAACACACTGTCGAGTGCTGAAAACACCAGAAAATGTGTTTTTCGCATTCAATAGCACGAAAACAGCGATTTCGGTGATTCTGCACACCTGTAACAGCGGAATCATGAATTTATCACTGAAAATGCATATCTCAGCTGGAAACCCAACGAAACCGAAGATATCACACTTTACGCATGTCAAACTCAATGTGGAGTGCTGAAAACTCCTGGAAACCTGTTTTTCGCATTCAGTAGCACGAAAACAGCGATTTGGGTGTTTCTGCACACCTGTAACAGCAGAATCATGAATTCATCACTGAAAATGCATATCTCAGCTGGAAACCCAACGAAACCGAAGTTATCACAGTTTCCGCATGTCAAACGCACTGTCGAGTGCTGAAAACACCAGAAAACGTGTTTTTCGCATTCAATAGCACGAAGACAGCGATTTCGGTGATTCTGCACACTTGTAACAGCAGGATAATGAAGACTATCACTGAAAATGCATATCTCAGCTGGAAACCCAACGAAACCGAAGATATCGCGGTTTCCGCATGTCAAACGCACTGTCGAGTGCAGAAAACTCCAGAAAACGTGTTTTTCGCATTCAATAGCACGAAACCAACGATTGCGGTGATTCTGCACACCTGTAAAGCAGAATCATGAATTTATTACTGAAAATGCATATCTCAGTTGGAAACCCAAAGATACCAAAGATATCGCAGTTTCCGCATGTCAAACGCACTGTGGAGTTCTGAAAACACCAGGAAACGTGTTTTTCGCATTCAATAGCACGAAAACAGCGATTTCGGTGATTCTGCACACCTGTAAAAGCAGAATCATGAATTTATCACTGAAAATGCATATCACAGCTGGAAACCCAAAAATACCAAAGATATCGCAGTTTCCGCATGTCAAACGCACTGTGGAGTTCTGAAAACACCAGGAAACGTGTTTTTCGCATTCAATATCACGAAAACAGCGATTTCGGTGATTCCGCACACCTGTAACAGCAGAATCATGAATTTATCACTGAAAATGCATATCTCAGCTGGAAACCCAAAGATACCAAAGATATCGCAGTTTCCGCATGTTAAACGCACTGTGGAGTTCTGAAAACACCAGGAAACGTGTTTTTCGCATTCAATAGCACGAAAACAGCGATTTCAGTGATACTGCACACTTGTAACAGCAGAATCATGAATTTATCACTGAAAATGCATATCTCAGCTGGAAACCCAACGAAACCGAAGATATCGCAGTTTCCGCATGTCAAACGCACTGTCGAGTGCTGAAAACACCTGAAAACGAGTTTTTCGCATTCAATAGCACGAAATCAGCGATTTCGGTGATTCAGCACACTTGTAACAGCAGGATAATGAAGACTATCACTGAAAATGCATATCACAGCTGGAAACCCAACTATACCGAAGATATTTCTGTTTCCGCATGTCAAACTCACTGCGGAGTGCTGAAAACACCAGGAAACGTGTTTTTCGCATTCAATAGTACGAAACCAGCGATTTCGGTGATTCTGCACACCTGTAAAAGCAGAATCATGAATTTATCACTGAAAATGCATATCTCAGCTGGAAACCCAAAGATACAAAAGATATCGCAGTTTCCGCATGTCAAACGCACTTCGGAGTGCTGAAAACACCAGAAAACGTGTATTTCGCATTCAATAGCACGAAAACAGCGATTTCGGTGATTCTGCACACTTGTAACAGCAGGATAATGAAGATTATCACTGAAAATGCATATCTGTGCTGGAAACCCAACTATACCGAAGATATTTCTATTTCCGCATGACAATCGCAATGTGGAGTGCTGAAAACACCAGGAAACGTGTTTTTCGCATTCAATAGCACGAAACCAGCGATTTCGGTGATTCTGCACACCTGTAAAAGCAGTATCATAAATTTATCACTGAACATGCATATCTCAGCTGGAAACCCAAAGATTCCAAAGATATCGCAGTTTCCGCATGTCAAACGCACTGTGGAGTGCTGAAAACACCAGGAAACGTGTTTTTCGCATTCAATAGCACGAAAACAGCGATTTCGGTGATTCTGCACACCTGTAAAAGCAGAATCATAAATTTATCACTGAACATGCATATCTCAGCTGGAAACCCAAAGATTCCAAAGATATCGCAGTTTCCGCATGTCAAACGCACTGTGGAGTGCTGAAAACACCAGGAAACGTGTTTTTCGCATTCAATAGCACGAAAACAGCGATTTCGGTGATTCTGCACACCTGTAACAGCAGAATCATGAATTTATCACTGAAAATGCATATCTCAGCTGGAAACCCAACGAAACCGAAGATATCACAGTTTCCGCATGTCAAACGCAATGTGGAGTGCTGAAAACTACAGGAAACGTGTTTTTCGCATTCAGTATCACGAAAACAGCGATTTGGGTGTTTCTGCACACCTGTAACAGCAGAATCATGAATTTATCACTGAAAATGCATATCTCAGCTGGAAACCCAACTATACCGAAGATATTTCTGTTTCCGCATGTCAAACGCACTGTTGAGTGCTGAAAACACCAGAAAACCTGTTTTTCGCATTCACTAGCACGAAGACAGCGATTTCGGTGATTCTGCATACTTCTCACAGAAGAATATCCAAGATTATCATAGATAATGCATGTCGCATCTGGCAACCCCACGAAAACGAAGATATCGCGGTTTCCGCAAATGAAACGCACTGTGGAGTGCTGAAAACACCAGGAAACGTGTTTTTCGCATTCAATAGCACGAAAACAGCGATTTCGGTGATTCTGCAAACTTGAAACAGCAGATTCATGAATTTATCACTGAAAATGCATATCTCAGCTGGAAACCCAACGAAACCGAAGATATCGCAGTTTCCGCATGTCAAACGCACTGTCGAGTGCTGAAAACACCAGCAAACGTGTTTTTCGCATTCAATAGCACGAAAACAGCGATTTCGGTGATTCTGCACACTTGTAACAGCAGGATAATGAAGATTATCACTGAAAATGCATATCTCAGCTGGAAACCCAACTATAGCGAAGATATTTCTGTTTCCGCATGTCAAACGCACTGCAGAGTGCTGAAAACACCAGGAAACGTGTTTTTCACATTCAATAGTACGAAACCAGCGATTTCGGTGATTCTGCACACCTGTAAAAGCAGAATCATAAATTTTTCACTGAAAATGCATATCTCAGCTGGAAACCCAAAGATACCAAAGATATCGCAGTTTCAGCATGTTAAACGCACCGTGGAGTTCTGATAACACCAGGAAACGTGTTTTTCGCATTCAATAGCACGAAAACAGCGATTTCGGTGATTCTGCACACTTGTAACAGCGGAATCATGAATTTATCACTGAAAATGCATATCTCAGCTGGAAACCCAACGAAACCGAAGATATCGCAGTTTCCGCACGTCAAACGCACTGTCGAGTGCTGAAAACACCAGAAAACGTGTTTTTCGCATTCAATAGCACGAAAACAGCGATTTGGGTGTTTCTGCACACCTGTAACAGCAGAATCATGAATTTATCACTGAAAATGCATATCTGAGCTGGAAACCCAACTATACCGAAGATATTTCTGGTTCCGCATGTCAAACGCCCTGCGGAGTGCTGAAAACACCAGGAAAAGTGTTCTTCGCATTCAATAGCACGAAAACAGCGATTTGGGTGTTTCTGCACACGTGTAACAGCAGAATCATGAATTTGTCACTGAAAATGCATATCTCAGCTGGAAACCCAACGAAACCGTAGATATCGCGGTTTCCGCATTTCAAACGCACTGTCGAGTGCTGAAATCACCAGAAAACGTGTTTCTCGCATTCACTAGCATGAAGACAGTGATTTCGGTGATTCTGCATACTTCTCACAGAAGAATATCCAAGATTACCATAGATAATGCATGTCGCAAATGGCAACCCCACGAAAACGAAGATATCGCGGTTTCCGCAAATCAAACGCACTGTGGAGTGCTGAAAACACCAGGAAACGAGTTTTTCGCATTCAATAGCACGAAAACAGCGATTTGGGTATTTCTGCACACCTGTAATAGCAGAATCATGAATTTATCACTGAAAATGCATATCTCAGTTGGAAACCCAACGAAACCGAAGATGTCACAGTTTCCGCATGTCAAACGCAATGTGGAGTGCTGAAAACACCAGGAAACGTGTTTTTCGCATTCAATAGCACGAAAACAGCGATTTCGGTGATTCTGCACACTTGTAACAGCAGAATCATGAATTTATCACTGAAAATGCATATCTCAGCTGGAAACCCAATGAAACCGTAGATATCGCGGTTTCCGCATGTCAAACGCACTGTCGAGTGCTGAAAACACCAGAAAACCTGTTTTTCGCATTCACTAGCACGAAGACAGCGATTTCGGTGATTCTGCATACTTCTCACAGAAGAATATCCAAGATTATCATAGATAATGCATGTCGCATCTGGCAACCCCACGAAAACGAAGATATCGCGGTTTCCGCAAATGAAACGCACTGTGGAGTGCTGAAAACACCAGGAAACGTGTTTTTCGCATTCAATAGCACGAAAACAGCGATTTCGGTGATTCTGCAAACTTGAAACAGCAGAATCATGAATTTATCACTGAAAATGCATATCTCAGCTGGAAACCCAACGAAACCGAAGATATCGCAGTTTCCGCATGTCAAACGCACTGTCGTGTGCTGAAAACACCAGAAAACCTGTTTTTCGCATTCACTAGCGCGAAGACAGCGATTTCGGTGATTCTGCATACTTCTCACAGAAGAATATCCAAGATTATCATAGATAATGCATGTCGCATCTGGCAACCCCACGAAAACGAAGATATCGCGGTTTCCGCAAATGAAACGCACTGTGGAGTGCCTAAAACACCAGGAAACGTGTTTTTCGCATTCAATAGCACGAAAACAGCGATTTCGGTGATTCTGCAAACTTGAAACAGCAGAATCATGAATTTATCACTGAAAATGCATATCTCAGCTGGAAACCCATCGAAACCGAAGATATCGCAGTTTCCGCATGTCAAACGCACTGTGGAGTGCTGAAAACACCAGAAAACGTGTTTTATGCATTCAATATCACGAAAACAGCGGTTTCGGTGATTCTGCACACTTGTAACAGCAGGATAATGAAGATTATCACTGAAAATGCATATCTCAGCTGGAAACCCAACTATACCGAAGATATTTCTGTTTGCGCATGTCAAACGCACTGCGGAGTGCTGAAAACACCAGGAAACGTGTTTTTCGCATTCAATAGCACGAAACCAGCGATTTCGGTGATTCTGCACACCTGTAAATGCAGAATCATGAATTTATCACTGAAAATGCATATCTCAGCTGGAAACCCAAAGATACCAAAGATATCGCAGTTTCCGCATGTCAAACGCACTGTGGAGTTCTGAAAACACCAGGAAACGTGTTTTTCGCATTCAATAGCACGAAAACAGCGGTTTCGGTGATTCTGCACACTTGTAACAACGGGATCATGTAGATTATCACTGAAAATGCATGTCTCAGCTAGAAACCCAACGAAACCGAAGATATCGCTGTTTCCGCATGTCAAACGCACTGTGGAGTGCTGAAAACACCAGAAAACGGGTTTTATGCATTCAATATCACGAAAACAGCGGTTTCGGTGATTCTGCACACTTGTAACAGCAGGATAATGAAGATCATCACTGACAATGCATATCTCAGCTGGAAACCCAACTATACCGAAGATATTTCTGTTTCCGCATGTCAAACGCACTGCAGAGTGCTGAAAACACCAGGAAACGTGTTTTTCGCATTCAATAGCACAAAACCAGCGATTTCGGTGATTATGCACACCTGTAAAAGCAGAATCATGAATTTATCACTGAAAATGCATATCTTAGCTGGAAACCCAACGAAACCGAAGATATCGCAGTTTCCGCATGTCAAACGCACTGTCGAGTGCTGAAAACACCAGAAAACGTGTATTTCGCATTCAATAGCACGAAAACAGCGATTTCGGTGATTCTGCACACTTGTAACAGCAGGATAATGAAGATTATCACTGAAAATGCATGTCTCAGCTGGAAACCCAACGAAACCGTAGATATCGCAGTTTCCGCATGTCAAACGCACTGTCGAGTGCTGAAAACACCAGAAAACGTGTATTTCGCATTCAATAGCACGAAAACAGCGATTTCGGTGATTCTGCACACTTGTAACAGCAGGATAATGAAGATTATCACTGAAAATGCATATCTGTGCTGGAAACCCAACTATACCGAAGATATTTCTATTTCCGCATGACAATCGCAATGTGGAGTGCTGAAAACACCAGGAAACGTGTTTTTCGCATTCAATAGCACGAAAACAGCGATTTCGGTGATTCTGCAAACTTGAAACAGCAGAATCATGAATTTATCACTGAAAATGCATATCTCAGCTGGAAACCCAACGAAACCGTAGATATCGCGGTTTCCGCATGTCAAACGCACTGTCGAGTGCTGAAAACACCAGGAAACGTGTTTTTCGCATTCAATAGCACGAAACCAGCGATTTCGGTGATTCTGCACACCTGTAAAGCAGAATCATGAATTTACCACTGAAAATGCATATCTCAGCAGGAAACCCAAAGATACCAAAGATATCGCAGTTTCCGCATATCAAACGCACTGTGGAGTTCTGAAAACACCAGGAAACATGTTTTTCGCATTCAATAGCACGAAACCAGCGATTTCGGTGATTCTGCACACTTGTAACAGCAGGATAATGAAGACTATCACTGAAAATGCATATCTCAGCTGGCAACCCCACGAAAACGAAGATGTCGCGGTTTCCGCATGTCAAACGCACTGCAGAATGCTGAAAACACCAGGAAACGTGTTTTTCGCATTCAATAGCACGAAACCAGCGATTTCGGTGATTCTGCACACCTGTAAAAGCAGAATCATAAATTTATCACTGAACATGCATATCTCAGCTGGAAACCCAAAGATTCCAAAGATATCGCAGTTTCCGCATGTCAAACGCACTGTGGAGTGCTGAAAACACCAGGAAACGTGTTTTTCGCATTCAATAGCACGAAAACAGCGATTTCGGTGATTCTGCACACCTGTAACAGCAGGATAATGAAGATTATCACTGAAAATGCATATCTCAGCTGGAAACCCAACGAAACCCTAGATATCGCGGTTTCCGCATGTCAAACGCACTGTCGAGTGCTGAAAACACCAGGAAACGTGTTTTTCGCATTCAATAGCACGAAACCAGCGATTTCGGTGATTCTGCACACCTGTAATGCAGAATCATGAATTTACCACTGAAAATGCATATCTCAGCAGGAAACCCAAAGATACCAAAGATATCGCGGTTTCCGCATGTCAAACGCACTGTCGAGTGCTGAAAACACCAGGAAACGTGTTTTTCGCATTCAATAGCACGAAACCAGCGATTTCGGTGATTCTGCACACCTGTAATGCAGAATCATGAATTTACCACTGAAAATGCATATCTCAGCAGGAAACCCAACGAAACCGAAGATATCGCAGTTTCCGCATGTCAAACGCACTGTGGAGTGCTGAAAACACCAGAAAACGTGTTTTATGCATTCAATATCACGAAAACAGCGGTTTCGGTGATTCTGCACACTTGTAACAGCAGGATAATGAAGATTATCACTGAAAATCCATATCTCAGCTGGAAACCCAACGAAACCGTAGATATCGCGGTTTCCGCATGTCAAACACACTGTCGAGTGCTGAAAACACCAGAAAATGTGTTTTTCGCATTCAATAGCACGAAAACAGCGATTTCGGTGATTCTGCACACCTGTAACAGCGGAATCATGAATTTATCACTGAAAATGCATATCTCAGCTGGAAACCCAACGAAACCGAAGATATCACACTTTACGCATGTCAAACTCAATGTGGAGTGCTGAAAACTCCTGGAAACCTGTTTTTCGCATTCAGTAGCACGAAAACAGCGATTTGGGTGTTTCTGCACACCTGTAACAGCAGAATCATGAATTCATCACTGAAAATGCATATCTCAGCTGGAAACCCAACGAAACCGAAGTTATCACAGTTTCCGCATGTCAAACGCACTGTCGAGTGCTGAAAACACCAGAAAACGTGTTTTTCGCATTCAATAGCACGAAGACAGCGATTTCGGTGATTCTGCACACTTGTAACAGCAGGATAATGAAGACTATCACTGAAAATGCATATCTCAGCTGGAAACCCAACGAAACCGAAGATATCGCGGTTTCCGCATGTCAAACGCACTGTCGAGTGCAGAAAACTCCAGAAAACGTGTTTTTCGCATTCAATAGCACGAAACCAACGATTGCGGTGATTCTGCACACCTGTAAAGCAGAATCATGAATTTATTACTGAAAATGCATATCTCAGTTGGAAACCCAAAGATACCAAAGATATCGCAGTTTCCGCATGTCAAACGCACTGTGGAGTTCTGAAAACACCAGGAAACGTGTTTTTCGCATTCAATAGCACGAAAACAGCGATTTCGGTGATTCTGCACACCTGTAAAAGCAGAATCATGAATTTATCACTGAAAATGCATATCACAGCTGGAAACCCAAAAATACCAAAGATATCGCAGTTTCCGCATGTCAAACGCACTGTGGAGTTCTGAAAACACCAGGAAACGTGTTTTTCGCATTCAATATCACGAAAACAGCGATTTCGGTGATTCCGCACACCTGTAACAGCAGAATCATGAATTTATCACTGAAAATGCATATCTCAGCTGGAAACCCAAAGATACCAAAGATATCGCAGTTTCCGCATGTTAAACGCACTGTGGAGTTCTGAAAACACCAGGAAACGTGTTTTTCGCATTCAATAGCACGAAAACAGCGATTTCAGTGATACTGCACACTTGTAACAGCAGAATCATGAATTTATCACTGAAAATGCATATCTCAGCTGGAAACCCAACGAAACCGAAGATATCGCAGTTTCCGCATGTCAAACGCACTGTCGAGTGCTGAAAACACCTGAAAACGAGTTTTTCGCATTCAATAGCACGAAATCAGCGATTTCGGTGATTCAGCACACTTGTAACAGCAGGATAATGAAGACTATCACTGAAAATGCATATCACAGCTGGAAACCCAACTATACCGAAGATATTTCTGTTTCCGCATGTCAAACTCACTGCGGAGTGCTGAAAACACCAGGAAACGTGTTTTTCGCATTCAATAGTACGAAACCAGCGATTTCGGTGATTCTGCACACCTGTAAAAGCAGAATCATGAATTTATCACTGAAAATGCATATCTCAGCTGGAAACCCAAAGATACAAAAGATATCGCAGTTTCCGCATGTCAAACGCACTTCGGAGTGCTGAAAACACCAGAAAACGTGTATTTCGCATTCAATAGCACGAAAACAGCGATTTCGGTGATTCTGCACACTTGTAACAGCAGGATAATGAAGATTATCACTGAAAATGCATATCTCAGCTGGAAACCCAACGAAACCGTAGATATCGCAGTTTCCGCATGTCAAACGCGCTGTCGAGTGCTGAAAACACCAGAAAACGTGTATTTCGCATTCAATAGCACGAAAACAGCGATTTCGGTGATTCTGCACACTTGTAACAGCAGGATAATGAAGATTATCACTGAAAATGCATATCTGTGCTGGAAACCCAACTATACCGAAGATATTTCTATTTCCGCATGACAATCGCAATGTGGAGTGCTGAAAACACCAGGAAACGTGTTTTTCGCATTCAATAGCACGAAAACAGCGATTTCGGTGATTCTGCAAACTTGAAACAGCAGAATCATGAATTTATCACTGAAAATGCATATCTCAGCTGGAAACCCAACGAAACCGTAGATATCGCGGTTTCCGCATGTCAAACGCACTGTCGAGTGCTGAAAACACCAGGAAACGTGTTTTTCGCATTCAATAGCACGAAACCAGCGATTTCGGTGATTCTGCACACCTGTAAAGCAGAATCATGAATTTACCACTGAAAATGCATATCTCAGCAGGAAACCCAAAGATACCAAAGATATCGCAGTTTCCGCATATCAAACGCACTGTGGAGTTCTGAAAACACCAGGAAACATGTTTTTCGCATTCAATAGCACGAAACCAGCGATTTCGGTGATTCTGCACACTTGTAACAGCAGGATAATGAAGACTATCACTGAAAATGCATATCTCAGCTGGCAACCCCACGAAAACGAAGATATCGCGGTTTCCGCATGTCAAACGCACTGCAGAATGCTGAAAACACCAGGAAACGTGTTTTTCGCATTCAATAGCACGAAACCAGCGATTTCGGTGATTCTGCACACCTGTAAAAGCAGAATCATAAATTTATCACTGAACATGCATATCTCAGCTGGAAACCCAAAGATTCCAAAGATATCGCAGTTTCCGCATGTCAAACGCACTGTGGAGTGCTGAAAACACCAGGAAACGTGTTTTTCGCATTCAATAGCACGAAAACAGCGATTTCGGTGATTCTGCACACCTGTAACAGCAGAATCATGAATTTATCACTGAAAATGCATATCTCAGCTGGAAACCCAACGAAACCCTAGATATCGCGGTTTCCGCATGTCAAACGCACTGTCGAGTGCTGAAAACACCAGGAAACGTGTTTTTCGCATTCAATAGCACGAAACCAGCGATTTCGGTGATTCTGCACACCTGTAATGCAGAATCATGAATTTACCACTGAAAATGCATATCTCAGCAGGAAACCCAAAGATACCAAAGATATCGCAGTTTCCGCATGTCAAACGCACTGTGGAGTTCTGAAAACACCAGGAAACGTGTTTTTCGCATTCAATACCACGAACACAGCGATTTCGGTGATTCTGCACACTTGTAACAACGGGATCATGTAGATTATCACTGAAAATGCATGTCGCAGCTGGCAACCCCACGAAACCGAAGATATCGCAGTTTCCGCATGTCAAACGCACTGTGGAGTGCTGAAAACACCAGAAAACGTGTTTTATGCATTCAATATCACGAAAACAGCGGTTTCGGTGATTCTGCACACTTGTAACAGCAGGATAATGAAGATTATCACTGAAAATCCATATCTCAGCTGGAAACCCAACGAAACCGTAGATATCGCGGTTTCCGCATGTCAAACACACTGTCGAGTGCTGAAAACACCAGAAAATGTGTTTTTCGCATTCAATAGCACGAAAACAGCGATTTCGGTGCTTCTGCACACCTGTAACAGCGGAATCATGAATTTATCACTGAAAATGCATATCTCAGCTGGAAACCCAACGAAACCGAAGATATCACACTTTACGCATGTCAAACTCAATGTGGAGTGCTGAAAACTCCTGGAAACGTGTTTTTCGCATTCAGTAGCACGAAAACAGCGATTTGGGTGTTTCTGCACACCTGTAACAGCAGAATCATGCATTCATCACTGAAAATGCATATCTCAGCTGGAAACCCAACGAAACCGAAGTTATCACAGTTTCCGCATGTCAAACGCACTGTCGAGTGCTGAAAACACCAGAAAACGTGTTTTTCGCATTCAATAGCACGAAGACAGCGATTTCGGTGATTCTGCACACTTGTAACAGCAGGATAATGAAGACTATCACTGAAAATGCATATCTCAGCTAGAAACCCAACGAAACCGAAGATATCGCGGTTTCCGCATGTCAAACGCACTGTCGAGTGCAGAATACTCCAGAAAACGTGTTTTTCGCATTCAATAGCACGAAACCAACGATTGCGGTGATTCTGCACACCTGTAAAAGCAGAATCATGAATTTATCACTGAAAATGCATATCTCAGTTGGAAACCCAAAGATACCAAAGATATCGCAGTTTCCGCATGTTAAACGCACTGTGGAGTTCTGAAAACACCAGGAAACGTGTTTTTCGCATTCAATAGCACGAAAACAGCGATTTCGGTGATTCTGCACACCTGTAAAAGCAGAATCATGAATTTATCACTGAAAATGCATATCACAGCTGGAAACCCAAAGATACCAAAGATATCGCAGTTTCCGCATGTCAAACGCACTGTGGAGTTCTGAAAACACCAGGAAACGTGTTTTTCGCATTCAGTATCACGAAAACAGCGATTTCGGTGATTCCGCACACCTGTAACAGCAGAATCATGAATTTATCACTGAAAATGCATATCTCAGCTGGAAACCCAAAGATACCAAAGATATCGCAGTTTCCGCATGTTAAACGCACTGTGGAGTTCTGAAAACACCAGGAAACGTGTTTTTCGCATTCAATAGCACGAAAACAGCGATTTCAGTGATACTGCACACTTGTAACAGCAGAATCATGAATTTATCACTGAAAATGCATATCTCAGCTGGAAACCCAACGAAACCGAAGATATCGCAGTTTCCGCATGTCAAACGCACTGTCGAGTGCTGAAAACACCTGAAAACGAGTTTTTCGCATTCAATAGCACGAAATCAGCGATTTCGGTGATTCTGCACACTTGTAACAGCAGGATAATGAAGACTATCACTGAAAATGCATATCACAGCTGGAAACCCAACTATACCGAAGATATTTCTGTTTCCGCATGTCAAACTCACTGCGGAGTGCTGAAAACACCAGGAAACGTGTTTTTCGCATTCAATAGTACGAAACCAGCGATTTCGGTGATTCTGCACACCTGTAAAAGCAGAATCATGAATTTATCACTGAAAATGCATATCTCAGCTGGAAACCCAAAGATACCAAAGATATCGCAGTTTCCGCATGTCAAACGCACTTCGGAGTGCTGAAAACACCAGAAAACGTGTTTTATGCATTTAATATCACGAAAACAGCGGTTTCGGTGATTCTGCACACTTGTAACAGCAGGATAATGAAGATTATCACTGAAAATGCAGATCTCAGCTGGAAACCCAACGAAACCGAAGATATTTCTGTTTCCGCATGTCAAACTCACTGCGGAGTGCTGAAAACACCAGGAAACGTGTTTTTCGCATTCAATAGTACGAAACCCGCGATTTCGGTGATTCTGCACACCTGTAAAAGCAGAGTCATGAATTTATCACTGAAAATGCATATCTCAGCTGGAAACCCAAAGATACCAAAGATATCGCAGTTTCCGCATGTCAAACTCAATGTGGAGTGCTGAAAACTCCTGGAAACGTGTTTTTCGCATTCAGTAGCACGAAAACAGCGATTTGGGTGTTTCTGCACACCTGTAACAGCAGAATCATGAATTTATCACTGAAAATGCATATCTCAGCTGGAAACCCAACGAAACCGAAGATATCACAGTTTCCGCATGTCAAACGCACTGTCGAGTGCTGAAAACACCAGAAAACGTGTTTTTCGCATTCAATAGCACGAAGACAGCGATTTCGGTGATTCTGCACACTTGTAACAGCAGGATAATGAAGACTATCACTGAAAATGCATATCTCAGCTGGAAACCCAACGAAACCGAAGATATCGCGGTTTCCGCATGTCAAACGCACTGTCGAGTGCAGAAAACTCCAGAAAACGTGTTTTTCGCATTCAATAGCACGAAACCAGCGATTTCGGTGATTCTGCACACCTGTAAAAGCAGAATCATGAATTTATCACTGAAAATGCATATCTCAGCTGCAAACCCAAAAATGCCAAAGATATCGCAGTTTCCGCATGTTAATCGCCCTGTGGAGTTCTGAAAACACCAGGAAACGTGTTTTTCGCATTCAATAGCACGAAAACAGTGATTTCGGTGATTCTGCACACTTGTAACAGCAGAATCATGAATTTATCACTGAAAATGCATATCTCAGCTGGAAACCCAACGAAACCGTAGATATCGCGGTTTCCGCATGTCAAACGCACTGTCGAGTGCTGAAAACACCAGAAAACGTGTTTTTCGCATTCAATAGCACGAAAACAGCGATTTCGGTGATTCTGCACACTTGTAACAGCAGGATAATGAAGATTATCACTGAAAATGCATATCTCAGCTGGAAACCCAACTGTACCGAAGATATTTCTGTTTCCGCATGTCAAGCTCACTGCGGAGTGCTGAAAACACCAGGAAACGTGTTTTTCGCATTCAATAGCACGAAAACAGCGATTTCGGTGAATCTGCACACCTGTAACACCAGAATCATGAATTTATCACTGAAAATGCATATCTCAGCTGGAAACCCAACGAAACCGAAGATATCACAGTTTCCGCATGTCAAACTCAATGTGGAGTGCTGAAAACTCCTGGAAACGTGTTTTTCGCATTCAGTAGCACGAAAACAGCGATTTGGGTGTTTCTGCACACCTGTAACAGCAGAATCATGAATTTATCACTGAAAATGCATATCTCAGCTGGAAACCCAACGAAACCGAAGTCATCACAGTTTCCGCATGTCAAACGCACTGTCGAGTGCTGACAACACCAGAAAACGTGTTTTTCGCATTCAATAGCACGAAGACAGCGATTTCGGTGATTCTGCACACTTGTAACAGCAGGATAATGAAGACTATCACTGAAAATGCATATCTCAGCTGGAAACCCAACGAAACCGAAGATATCGCGGTTTCCGCATGTCAAACGCACTGTCGAGTGCAGAAAACACCAGAAAACGTGTTTTATGCATTCAATATCACGAAAACAGCGGTTTCGGTGATTCTGCACACTTGTAACAGCAGGATAATGAAGATTATCACTGAAAATGCAGATCTCAGCTGGAAACCCTACGAAACCGAAGATATTTCTGTTTCCGCATGTCAAACACACTGTGGAGTTCTGAAAACACCAGGAAACGTGTTTTTCGCATTCAATAGCACGAAAACAGCGATTTCGGTGATTCTGCACACCTGTAACAGCAGAATCATGAATTTATCACTGAAAATGCATATCACAGCTGGAAACCCAACTATACCGAAGATATTTCTGTTTCCGCATGTCAAACTCACTGCGGAGTGCTGAAAACACCAGGAAACGTGTTTTTCGCAATCAATAGTACGAAACCAGCGATTTCGGTGATTCTGCACACCTGTAAAAGCAGAATCATGAATTTATCACTGAAAATGCATATCTCAGCTGGAAATCCAAAGATACCAAAGATATCGCAGTTTCCGCATGTCAAACGCACTGTCGAGTGCAGAAAACACCAGAAAACGTGTTTTATGCATTCAATATCACGAAAACAGCGGTTTCGGTGATTCTGCACACTTGTAACAGCAGGATAATGAAGATTATCACTGAAAATGCAGATCTCAGCTGGAAACCCTACGAAACCGAAGATATTTCTGTTTCCGCATGTCAAACACACTGTGGAGTTCTGAAAACACCAGGAAACGTGTTTTTCGCATTCAATAGCACGAAAACAGCGATTTCGGTGATTCTGCACACCTGTAACAGCAGAATCATGAATTTATCACTGAAAATGCATATCACAGCTGGAAACCCAACTATACCGAAGATATTTCTGTTTCCGCATGTCAAACTCACTGCGGAGTGCTGAAAACACCAGGAAACGTGTTTTTCGCAATCAATAGTACGAAACCAGCGATTTCGGTGATTCTGCACACCTGTAAAAGCAGAATCATGAATTTATCACTGAAAATGCATATCTCAGCTGGAAATCCAAAGATACCAAAGATATCGCAGTTTCCGCATGTCAAACGCACTTCGGAGTGCTGGAAACACCAGAAAACGTGTTTTATGCATTCAATATCACGAAAACAGCGGTTTCGGTGATTCTGCACACTTGTAACAGCAGGACAATGAAGATTATCACTGAAAATGCAGATCTCTGCTGGAAACCCAACGAAACCGAAAATATTTCTGTTTCCGCATGTCAAACTCACTGCGGAGTGCTGAAAACACCAGGAAACGTGTTTTTCGCATTCAATAGCACGAAATCAGCGATTTCGGTGATTCTGCACACTTGTAACAGCAGGATAATGAAGACTATCACTGAAAATGCATATCACAGCTGGAAACCCAACTATACCGAAGATATTTCTGTTTCCGCATGTCAAACTCACTGCGGAGTGCTGAAAACACCAGGAAACGTGTTTTTCGCATTCAATAGTACGAAACCAGCGATTTCGGTGATTCTGCACACCTGTAAAAGCAGAATCATGAATTTATCACTGAAAATGCATATCTCAGCTGGAAACCCAAAGATACCAAAGATATCGCAGTTTCCGCATGTCAAACGCACTTCGGAGTGCTGAAAACACCAGAAAACGTGTTTTATGCAATTAATATCACGAAAACAGCGGTTTCGGTGATTCTGCACACTTGTAACAGCAGGATAATGGAGATTATCACTGAAAATGCAGATCTCAGCTGGAAACCCAACGAAACCGAAGATATTTCTGTTTCCGCATGTCAAACTCACTGCGGAGTGCTGAAAACACCAGGAAACGTGTTTTTCGCATTCAATAGTACGAAACCCGCGATTTCGGTGATTCTGCACACCTGTAAAAGCAGAGTCATGAATTTATCAATGAAAATGCATATCTCAGCTGGAAACCCAAAGATACCAAAGATATCGCAGTTTCCGCATGTCAAACTCAATGTGGAGTGCTGAAAACTCCTGGAAACGTGTTTTTCGCATTCAGTAGCACGAAAACAGCGATTTGGGTGTTTCTGCACACCTGTAACAGCAGAATCATGAATTTATCACTGAAAATGCATATCTCAGCTGGAAACCCAACGAAACCGAAGATATCACAGTTTCCGCATGTCAAACGCACTGTCGAGTGCTGAAAACACCAGAAAACGTGTTTTTCGCATTCAATAGCACGAAGACAGCGATTTCGGTGATTCTGCACACTTGTAACAGCAGGATAATGAAGACTATCACTGAAAATGCATATCTCAGCTGGAAACCCAACGAAACCGAAGATATCGCGGTTTCCGCATGTCAAACGCACTGTCGAGTGCAGAAAACTCCAGAAAACGTGTTTTTCGCATTCAATAGCACGAAACCAGCGATTTCGGTGATTCTGCACACCTGTAAAAGCAGAATCATGAATTTATCACTGAAAATGCATATCTCAGCTGCAAACCCAAAAATGCCAAAGATATCGCAGTTTCCGCATGTTAATCGCCCTGTGGAGTTCTGAAAACACCAGGAAACGTGTTTTTCGCATTCAATAGCACGAAAACAGCGATTTCGGTGATTCTGCACACTTGTAACAGCAGAATCATGAATTTATCACTGAAAATGCATATCTCAGCTGGAAACCCAACGAAACCGTAGATATCGCGGTTTCCGCATGTCAAACGCACTGTCGAGTGCTGAAAACACCAGAAAACGTGTTTTTCGCATTCAATAGCACGAAAACAGCGATTTCGGTGATTCTGCACACTTGTAACAGCAGGATAATGAAGATTATCACTGAAAATGCATATCTCAGCTGGAAACCCAACTGTACCGAAGATATTTCTGTTTCCGCATGTCAAGCTCACTGCGGAGTGCTGAAAACACCAGGAAACGTGTTTTTCGCATTCAATAGCACGAAAACAGCGATTTCGGTGATTCTGCACACCTGTAACACCAGAATCATGAATTTATCACTGAAAATGCATATCTCAGCTGGAAACCCAACGAAACCGAAGATATCACAGTTTCCGCATGTCAAACTCAATGTGGAGTGCTGAAAACTCCTGGAAACGTGTTTTTCGCATTCAGTAGCACGAAAACAGCGATTTGGGTGTTTCTGCACACCTGTAACAGCAGAATCATGAATTTATCACTGAAAATGCATATCTCAGCTGGAAACCCAACGAAACCGAAGTCATCACAGTTTCCGCATGTCAAACGCACTGTCGAGTGCTGACAACACCAGAAAACGTGTTTTTCGCATTCAATAGCACGAAGACAGCGATTTCGGTGATTCTGCACACTTGTAACAGCAGGATAATGAAGACTATCACTGAAAATGCATATCTCAGCTGGAAACCCAACGAAACCGAAGATATCGCGGTTTCCGCATGTCAAACGCACTGTCGAGTGCAGAAAACACCAGAAAACGTGTTTTATGCATTCAATATCACGAAAACAGCGGTTTCGGTGATTCTGCACACTTGTAACAGCAGGATAATGAAGATTATCACTGAAAATGCAGATCTCAGCTGGAAACCCTACGAAACCGAAGATATTTCTGTTTCCGCATGTCAAACGCACTGTGGAGTTCTGAAAACACCAGGAAACGTGTTTTTCGCATTCAATAGCACGAAAACAGCGATTTCGGTGATTCTGCACACCTGTAACAGCAGAATCATGAATTTATCACTGAAAATGCATATCACAGCTGGATACCCAACTATACCGAAGATATTTCTGTTTCCGCATGTCAAACTCACTGCGGAGTGCTGAAAACACCAGGAAACGTGTTTTTCGCAATCAATAGTACGAAACCAGCGATTTCGGTGATTCTGCACACCTGTAAAAGCAGAATCATGAATTTATCACTGAAAATGCATATCTCAGCTGGAAATCCAAAGATACCAAAGATATCGCAGTTTCCGCATGTCAAACGCACTTCGGAGTGCTGAAAACACCAGAAAACGTGTTTTATGCATTCAATATCACGAAAACAGCGGTTTCGGTGATTCTGCACACTTGTAACAGCAGGATAATGAAGATTATCACTGAAAATGCAGATCTCAGCTGGAAACCCAACGAAACCGAAGATATTTCTGTTTCCGCATGTCAAACTCACTGCGGAGTGCTGAAAACACCAGGAAACGTGTTTTTCGCATTCAATAGCACGAAACCAGCGATTTCGGAGATTCTGCACACCTGTAACAGCAGAATCATGAATTTATCACTGAAAATGCATATCTCAGCTGGAAACCCAACGAAACCGAAGATATCACAGTTTCCGCATGTCAAACGCACTGTCGAGTGCAGAAAACACCAGAAAACGTGTTTTTCGCATTCAATAGCACGAAGACAGCGATTTCGGTGATTCTGCACACTTGTAACAGCAGGATAATGAAGACTATCACTGAAAATGCATATCTCAGCTGGAAACCCAACGAAACCGAAGATATCGCGGTTTCCGCATGTCAAACGCACTGTCGAGTGCAGAAAACTCCAGAAAACGTGTTTCTCGCATTCAATAGCACGAAACCAGCGATTTCGGTGATTCTGCACACCTGTAAAAGCAGAATCATGAATTTATCACTGAAAATGCATATCTCAGCTGCAAACCCAAAAATGCCAAAGATATCGCAGTTTCCGCATGTTAATCGCCCTGTGGAGTTCTGAAAACACCAGGAAACCTGTTTTTCGCATTCAATAGCACGAAAACAGCGATTTCGGTGATTCTGCACACTTGTAACAGCAGAATCATGAATTTATCACTGAAAATGCATATCTCAGCTGGAAACCCAACGAAACCGTAGATATCGCGGTTTCCGCATGTCAAACGCACTGTCGAGTGCTGAAAACACCAGAAAACGTGTTTTTCGCATTCAATAGCACGAAAACAGCGATTTCGGTGATTCTGCACACTTGTAACAGCAGGATAATGAAGATTATCACTGAAAATGCATATCTCAGCTGGAAACCCAACTGTACCGAAGATATTTCTGTTTCCGCATGTCAAGCTCACTGCGGAGTGCTGAAAACACCAGGAAACGTGTTTTTCGCATTCAATAGCACGAAAACAGCGATTTCGGTGATTCTGCACACCTGTAACACCAGAATCATGAATTTATCACTGAAAATGCAGATCTCAGCTGGAAACCCAACGAAACCGAAGATATTTCTGTTTCCGCATGTCAAACTCACTGCGGAGTGCTGAAAACTCCTGGAAACGTGTTTTTCGCATTCAATAGCACGAAATCAGCGATTTCGGTGATTCTGCACACTTGTAACAGCAGGATAATGAAGACTATCACTGAAAATGCATATCACAGCTGGAAACCCAACGAATCCGAAGATATCGCGGTTTCCGCATATCAAACGCACTGTCGAGTGCAGAAAACTCCAGAAAACGTGTTTTTCGCATTCAATAGCACGAAACCAGCGATTTCGGTGATTCTGCACACCTGTAAAAGCAGAATCATGAATTTATCACTGAAAATGCATATCACAGCTGGAAACCCAAAGATACCAAAGATATCGCAGTTTCCGCATGTCAAACGCACTGTGGAGTTCTGAAAACACCAGGAAACGTGTTTTTCGCATTCAATAGCACGAAAACAGCGATTTCGGTGATTCTGCACACCTGTAACAGCAGAATCATGAATTTATCACTGAAAATGCATATCTCAGCTGGAAACCCAAAGATACCAAAGATATCGCAGTTTCCGCATGTCAAACGCACTGTGGATTTCTGAAAACACCAGGAAACGTGTTTTTCGCATTCAATAGCACGAAAACTGCGATTTCGGTGATTCTGCACACTTGTAACAGCAGAATCATGAAGATTATCACTGAAAATGCAGATCTCAGCTGGAAACCCTACGAAACCGAAGATATTTCTGTTTCCGCATGTCAAACTCACTGCGGAGTGCTGAAAACACCAGGAAACGTGTTTTTCGCATTCAATAGCACGAAACCAGCGATTTCGGTGATTCTGCACACCTGTAAAAGCAGAATCATGAATTTATCACTGCAAGTGCATATCTCAGCTGGAAACCCAACGAAACCGAAGATATCGCGGTTTCCGCATGTCAAACGCACTGTCGAGTGCAGAAAACTCCAGAAAACGTGTTTTTCGCATTCAATAGCACGAAACCAGCGATTTCGGTGATTCTGCACACCTATAAAAGCAGAATCATGAATTTATCACTGAAACTGCATATCTCAGCTGGAAACCCAAAGATACCAAAGATATCGCAGTTTCCACATGTTAAACGCACTGTGGAGTTCTGAAAACACCAGGAAACGTGTTTTCCGCATTCAATAGCACGAAAACAGCGATTTTGGGTGATTCTGCACACCTGTAAAAGCAGAATCATGAATTTATCACTGAAAATGCATATCTCAGCTGGAAACCCAAAGATACCAAAGATATCGCAGTTTCCGCATGTCAAACGCACTGTGGAGTTCTGAAAACACCAGGAAACGTGTTTTTCGCATTCAATAGCACGAAAACAGCGATTTCGGTGATTCTGCACACCTGTAACAGCAGAATCATGAATTTATCACTGAAAATGCATATCTCAGCTGGAAACCCAAAGATGCCAAAGATATCGCAGTTTCCGCATGTTAAACGCCCTGTGGAGTTCTGAAAACACCAGGAAACGTGTTTTTCGCATTCAATAGCACGAAAACAGCGATTTCGGTGATTCTGCACACTTGTAACAGCAGAATCATGTATTTATCACTGAAAATGCATATCTCAGCTGGAAACCCAACGAAACCGTAGATATCGCGGTTTCCGCATGTCAAACGCACTGTCGAGTGCTGAAAACACCAGAAAACGTGTTTTTCGCATTCAATAGCACGAAGACAGCGATTTCGGTGATTCTGCACACTTGTAACAGCAGGATAATGAAGATTATCGCTGAAAATGCATATCTCAGCTGGAAACCCAACTGTACCGAAGATATTTCTGTTTCCGCATGTCAAACTCACTGCGGAGTGCTGAAAACACCAGGAAACGTGTTTTTCGCATTCAATAGCACGAAAACAGCGATTTCGGTGATTCTGCACACCTGTAACACCAGAATCATGAATTTATCACTTAAAATGCATATCTCAGCTGGAAACACAACGAAACCGAAGATATCACAGTTTCCGCATGCCAAACTCAATGTGGAGTGCTGAAAACTCCTGGAAACGTGTTTTTCGCATTCAGTAGCACGAAAACAGCGATTTGGGTGTTTCTGCACCCCTGTAACAGCAGAATCATGAATTTATCACTGAAAATGCATATCTCAGCTGGAAACCCAACGAAACCGAAGTCATCACAGTTTCCGCATGCCAAACGCACTGTCGAGTGCTGACAACACCAGAAAACGTGTTTTTCGCATTCAATAGCACGAAGACAGCGATTTCGGTGATTCTGCACACTTGTAACAGCAGGATAATGCAGACTATCACTGAAAATGCATATCTCAGCTGGAAACCCAACGAAACCGAAGATATCGCGGTTTCCGCATGTCAAACGCACTGTCGAGTGCAGAAAACTCCAGAAAACGTGTTTTTCGCATTCAATAGCACGAAACCAGCGATTTCGGTGATTCTGCACACCTGTAAAAGCAGAATCATGAATTTATCACTGAAAATGCATATCTCAGTTGGAAACCCAAAGATACCAAAGATATCGCAGTTTCCGCATGTTAAACGCACTGTGGAGTTCTGAAAACACCAGGGAACGTGTTTTTCGCATTCAATAGCACGAAAACAGCGATTTCGGTGATTCTGCACACCTGTAAAAGCAGAATCATGAATTTATCACTGAAAATGCATATCACAGCTGGAAACCCAAAGATACCAAAGATATCGCAGTTTCCGCATGTCAAACGCACTGTGGAGTTCTGAAAACACCAGGAAACGTGTTTTTCGCATTCAATAGCACGAAAACAGCGATTTCGGTGATTCTGCACACCTGCAACAGCAGAATCATGAATTTATCACAGAAAATGCATATCTCAGCTGGAAACCCAAAGATGCCAAAGATATCGCAGTTTCCGCATGTTAAACGCCCTGTGGAGTTCTGAAAACACCAGGAAACGTGTTTTTCGCATTCAATAGCACGAAAACAGCGATTTCGGTGATTCTGCACACCTGTAACAGCAGAATCATGAATTTATCACTGAAAATGCATATCTCAGCTGGAAACCCAAAGATGCCAAAGATATCGCAGTTTCCGCATGTTAAACGCCCTGTGGAGTTCTGAAAACACCAGGAAACGTGTTTTTCGCATTCAATAGCACGAAAACAGCGATTTCGGTGATTCTGCACACTTGTAACAGCAGAATCATGTATTTATCACTGAAAATGCATATCTCAGCTGGAAACCCAACGAAACCGTAGATATCGCGGTTTCCGCATGTCAAACGCACTGTCGAGTGCTGAAAACACCAGAAAACGTGTTTTTCGCATTCAATAGCACGAAAACAGCGATTTCGGTGATTCTGCACACTTGTAACAGCAGGATAATGAAGATTATCGCTGAAAATGCATATCTCAGCTGGAAACCCAACTGTACCGAAGATATTTCTGTTTCCGCATGTCAAACTCACTGCGGAGTGCTGAAAACACCAGGAAACGTGTTTTTCGCATTCAATAGCACGAAAACAGCGATTTCGGTGATTCTGCACACCTGTAACACCAGAATCATGAATTTATCACTTAAAATGCATATCTCAGCTGGAAACCCAACGAAACCGAAGATATCACAGTTTCCGCATGCCAAACTCAATGTGGAGTGCTGAAAACTCCTGGAAACGTGTTTTTCGCATTCAGTAGCACGAAAACAGCGATTTGGGTGTTTCTGCACCCCTGTAACAGCAGAATCATGAATTTATCACTGAAAATGCATATCTCAGCTGGAAACCCAACGAAACCGAAGTCATCACAGTTTCCGCATGTCAAACGCACTGTCGAGTGCTGACAACACCAGAAAACGTGTTTTTCGCATTCAATAGCACGAAGACAGCGATTTCGGTGATTCTGCACACTTGTAACAGCAGGATAATGCAGACTATCACTGAAAATGCATATCTCAGCTGGAAACCCAACGAAACCGAAGATATCGCGGTTTCCGCATGTCAAACGCACTGTCGAGTGCAGAAAACTCCAGAAAACGTGTTTTTCGCATTCAATAGCACGAAACCAGCGATTTCGGTGATTCTGCACACCTGTAAAAGCAGAATCATGAATTTATCACTGAAAATGCATATCTCAGTTGGAAACCCAAAGATACCAAAGATATCGCAGTTTCCGCATGTTAAACGCACTGTGGAGTTCTGAAAACACCAGGGAACGTGTTTTTCGCATTCAATAGCACGAAAACAGCGATTTCGGTGATTCTGCACACCTGTAAAAGCAGAATCATGAATTTATCACTGAAAATGCATATCACAGCTGGAAACCCAAAGATACCAAAGATATCGCAGTTTCCGCATGTCAAACGCACTGTGGAGTTCTGAAAACACCAGGAAACGTGTTTTTCGCATTCAATAGCACGAAAACAGCGATTTCGGTGATTCTGCACACCTGCAACAGCAGAATCATGAATTTATCACAGAAAATGCATATCTCAGCTGGAAACCCAAAGATACCAAAGATATCGCAATTTCCGCATGTCAAACGCACTGTGGAGTTCTGAAAACACCAGGAAACGTGTTTTTCGCATTCAATAGCACGAAAACAGCGATTTCGGTGATTCTGCACACTTGTAACAGCAGGATAATGAAGACTATCACTGAAAATGCATATCTCAGCTGGAAACCCAACGAAACCGAAGATATCGCGGTTTCCGCATGTCAAACGCACTGTCGAGTGCAGAAAACTCCAGAAAACGTGTTTTTCGCATTCAATAGCACGAAACCAGCGATTTCGGTGATTCTGCACACCTGTAAAAGCAGAATCATGAATTTATCACTGAAAATGCATATCTCAGTTGGAAACCCAAAGATACCAAAGATATCGCAGTTTCCGCATGTTAAACGCACTGTGGAATTCTGAAAACACCAGGAAACGTGTTTTTCGCATTCAATAGCACGAAAACAGCGATTTCGGTGATTCTGCACACCTGTAAAAGCAGAATCATGAATTTATCACTGAAAATGCATATCACAGCTGGAAACCCAAAGATACCAAAGATATCGCAGTTTCCGCATGTCAAACGCACTGTGGAGTTCTGAAAACACCAGGAAACCTGTTTTTCGCATTCAATAGCACGAAAACAGCGATTTCGGTGATTCTGCACACTTGTAACAGCAGAATCATGAATTTATCACTGAAAATGCATATCTCAGCTGGAAACCCAACGAAACCGAAGATATCGCAGTTTCCGCATGTCAAACGCACTGTGGAGTGCTGAAAACACCAGAAAACGTGTTTTATGCATTCAATATCACGAAAACAGCGGTTTCGGTGATTCTGCACACTTGTAACAGCAGGATAATGAAGACTATCATTGAAAATGCATATCTCAGCTGGCAACCCCACGAAAACGAAGATATCGCGGTTTCCGCATGTCAAACGCACTGCAGAGTGCTGAAAACACCAGGAAACGTGTTTTTCGCATTCAATAGCACGAAACCAGCGATTTCGGTGATTCTGCACACCTGTAAAAGCAGAATCATGAATTTATCACTGAAAATGCATATCTCAGCTGGAAACCCAAAGATACCAAAGATATCGCAGTTTCCGCATGTTAAACGCACTGTGGAGTTCTGAAAACACCAGGAAACGTGTTTTTCGCATTCAATAGCACGAAAACAGCGATTTCGGTGATTCTGCACACTTGTAACAGCAGAATCATGAATTTATCACTTAAAATGCATATCTCAGCTGGAAACCCAACGAAACCGAAGATATCACAGTTTCCGCATGCCAAACTCAATGTGGAGTGCTGAAAACTCCTGGAAACGTGTTTTTCGCATTCAGTAGCACGAAAACAGCGATTTGGGTGTTTCTGCACCCCTGTAACAGCAGAATCATGAATTTATCACTGAAAATGCATATCTCAGCTGGAAACCCAACGAAACCGAAGTCATCACAGTTTCCGCATGTCAAACGCACTGTCGAGTGCTGACAACACCAGAAAACGTGTTTTTCGCATTCAATAGCACGAAGACAGCGATTTCGGTGATTCTGCACACTTGTAACAGCAGGATAATGCAGACTATCACTGAAAATGCATATCTCAGCTGGAAACCCAACGAAACCGAAGATATCGCGGTTTCCGCATGTCAAACGCACTGTCGAGTGCAGAAAACTCCAGAAAACGTGTTTTTCGCATTCAATAGCACGAAACCAGCGATTTCGGTGATTCTGCACACCTGTAAAAGCAGAATCATGAATTTATCACTGAAAATGCATATCTCAGTTGGAAACCCAAAGATACCAAAGATATCGCAGTTTCCGCATGTTAAACGCACTGTGGAGTTCTGAAAACACCAGGGAACGTGTTTTTCGCATTCAATAGCACGAAAACAGCGATTTCGGTGATTCTGCACACCTGTAAAAGCAGAATCATGAATTTATCACTGAAAATGCATATCACAGCTGGAAACCCAAAGATACCAAAGAAATCGCAGTTTCCGCATGTCAAACGCACTGTGGAGTTCTGAAAACACCAGGAAACGTGTTTTTCGCATTCAATAGCCCGAAAACAGCGATTTCGGTGATTCTGCACACCTGCAACAGCAGAATCATGAATTTATCACTGAAAATGCATATCTCAGCTGGAAACCCAACGAAACCGAAGATATCGCAGTTTCCGCATGTCAAACGCACTGTGGAGTGCTGAAAACACCAGAAAACGTGTTTTATGCATTCAATATCACGAAAACAGCGATTTCGGTGATTCTGCACACTTGTAACAGCAGGATAATGAAGATTATCACTGAAAATGCATATCTCAGCTGGAAACCCAACTGTACCGAAGATATTTCTGTTTCCGCATGTCAAACTCACTGCGGAGTGCTGAAAACACCAGGAAACGTGTTTTTCGCATTCAATAGCACGAAAACAGCGATTTCGGTGATTCTGCACACCTGTAACACCAGAATCATGAATTTATCACTGAAAATGCATATCTCAGCTGGAAACCCAACGAAACCGAAGATATCACAGTTTCCGCATGCCAAACTCAATGTGGAGTGCTGAAAACTCCTGGAAACGTGTTTTTCGCATTCAGTAGCACGAAAACAGCGATTTCGGTGTTTCTGCACCCCTGTAACAGCAGAATCATGAATTTATCACTGAAAATGCATATCTCAGCTGGAAACCCAACGAAACCGAAGTCATCACAGTTTCCGCATGTCAAACGCACTGTCGAGTGCTGACAACACCAGAAAACGTGTTTTTCGCATTCAATAGCACGAAGACAGCGATTTCGGTGATTCTGCACACTTGTAACAGCAGGATAATGAAGACTATCACTGAAAATGCATATCTCAGCTGGAAACCCAACGAAACCGAAGATATCGCGGTTTCCGCATGTCAAACGCACTGTCGAGTGCAGAAAACTCCAGAAAACGTGTTTTTCGCATTCAATAGCACGAAACCAGCGATTTCGGTGATTCTGCACACCTGTAAAAGCAGAATCATGAATTTATCACTGAAAATGCATATCTCAGTTGGAAACCCAAAGATACCAAAGATATCGCAGTTTCCGCATGTTAAACGCACTGTGGAATTCTGAAAACACCAGGAAACGTGTTTTTCGCATTCAATAGCACGAAAACAGCGATTTCGGTGATTCTGCACACCTGTAAAAGCAGAATCATGAATTTATCACTGAAAATGCATATCACAGCTGGAAACCCAAAGATACCAAAGATATCGCAGTTTCCGCATGTCAAACGCACTGTGGAGTTCTGAAAACACCAGGAAACCTGTTTTTCGCATTCAATAGCACGAAAACAGCGATTTCGGTGATTCTGCACACCTGTAGCAGCAGAATCATGAATTTATCACAGAAAATGCATATCTCAGCTGGAAACCCAAAGATACCAAAGATATCGCAATTTCCGCATGTCAAACGCACTGTGGAGTTCTGAAAACACCAGGAAACGTGTTTTTCGCATTCAATAGCACGAAAACAGCGATTTCGGTGATTCTGCACACTTGTAACAGCAGAATCATGAATTTATCACTGAAAATGCATATCTCAGCTGGAAACCCAACGAAACCGAAGATATCGCAGTTTCCGCATGTCAAACGCACTGTCGAGTGCTGAAAACACCAGAAAATGTGTTTTTCGCATTCAATAGCACGAAAACAGCGATTTCGGTGATTCTGCACACTTGTAACAGCAGGATAATGAAGATTATCACTGAAAATGCATATCTCATCTAGAAACCCAACTATACCGAAGATATTTCTGTTTCCGCATGCCAAACGCACTGCGGAGTGCTGAAAACACCAGGAAACGGGTTTTTCGCATTCAATAGCACGAAACCAGCGATTTCGGTGATTCTGCACACCTGTAAAAGCAGAATCATGAATTTATCCCTGAAAATGCATATCTCAGCTGGAAACTCAAAGATACCAAAGATATCGCAGTTTCCGCATGTTAAACGCCCTGTGGAGTTCTGAAAACACCAGGAAACGTGTTTTTCGCATTGAATAGCACGATAACAGCGATTTCGGTGATTCTGCACACTTGTAACAGCAGGATAATGAAGACTATCACTGAAAATGCATATCTCAGCTGGAAACCCAACAAATCCGAAGATATCGCGGTTTCCGCATGTCAAACGCACTGTCGAGTGCAGAAAACTCCAGAAAACGTGTTTTTCGCATTCAATAGCACGAAACCAGCGATTTCGGTGATTCTGCACACCTGTAAAAGCAGAATCATGAATTTATCACTGAAAATGCATATCTCAGCTGGAAACCCAAAGATACCAAAGATATCGCAGTTTCCGCATGTTAAACGCACTGTGGAGTTCTGAACTCACCAGGAAACGTGTTTTTCGCATTCAATAGCACGAAAACAGCGTTTTCGGTGATTCTGCACACTTGTAACAGCAGAATCATGAATTTATCACGGAAAATGCATATCTCAGCTGGAAACCCAACGAAACCGAAGATATCGCTGTTTCCGCATGTCAAACGCACTGTGGAGTGCTGAAAACACCAGAAAACGTGTTTTATGCATTCAATATCACGAAAACAGCGGTTTCGGTGATTCTGCACACTTGTAACAGCAGGATAATAAAGATTATCACTGAAAATGCATATCACAGCTGGAAACCCAACTATACCGAAGATATTTCTGTTTCCGCATGTCAAACGCACTGCGGAGTGCTGAAAACAGCAGGAAACGTGTTTTTCGCATTCAATAGCACGAAACCAGCGATTTCGGTGATTCTGCACACCTGTAAAAGCAGAATCATGAATTTATCACTGAAAATGCATATCTCAGCTGGAAACCCAAAGATACCAAAGATATCGCAGTTTCCGCATGTCAAACTCACTGCGGAGTGCTGAAAACACCAGGAAACGTGTTTTTCGCATTCAATAGCACGAAACCAGCGATTTCGGTGATTCTGCACACCTGTAAAAGCAGAATCATGAATTTATCACTGAAAATGCATATCTCAGCTGGAAACCCAACTGTACCGAAGATATTTCTGTTTCCGCATGTCAAACTCACTGCGGAGTGCTGAAAACACCAGGAAACGTGTTTTTCGCATTCAATAGCACGAAAACAGCGATTTCGGTGATTCTGCACACTTGTAACAGCAGGATAATGAAGATTATCACTGAAAATGCATATCTCAGCTGGAAACCCAACTGTACCGAAGATATTTCTGTTTCCGCATGTCAAACTCACTGCGGAGTGCTGAAAACACCAGGAAACGTGTTTTTCGAATTCAATAGCACGAAAACAGCGATTTTGGGTGATTCTGCACACCGGTAAGAGCAGAATCATGAATTTATCACTGAAAATGCATATCTCAGCTGGAAGCCCAACGAAACCGAAGATATCACAGTTTCCGCATGCCAAACTCAATGTGGAGTGCTGAAAACTCCTGGAAACGTGTTTTTCGCATTCAGTAGCACGAAAACAGTGATTTGGGTGTTTCTGCACCCCTGTAACAGCAGAATCATGAATTTATCACTGAAAATGCATATCTCAGCTGGAAACCCAACGAAACCGAAGTCATCACAGTTTCCGCATGTCAAACGCACTGTCGAGTGCTGACAACACCAGAAAACGTGTTTTTCGCATTCAATAGCACGAAGACAGCGATTTCGGTGATTCTGCACACTTGTAACAGCAGGATAATGAAGACCATCACTGAAAATGCATATCTCAGCTGGAAACCCAACGAAACCGAAGATATCGCGGTTTCCGCATGTCAAACGCACTGTCGAGTGCTGAAAACACCAGAAAACGTGTTTTTCGCATTCAATAGCACGAAAACAGCGATTTCGGTGATTCTGCACACTTGTAACAGCAGGATAATGAAGATTATCACTGAAAATGCATATCTCAGCTGGAAACCCAACTGTACCGAAGATATTTCTGTTTCCGCATGTCAAACTCACTGCGGAGTGCTGAAAACACCAGGAAACGTGTTTTTCACATTCAATAGCACGAAGACAGCGATTTCGGTGATTCTGCACACTTGTAACAGCAGGATAATGAAGACTATCACTGAAAATGCATATCTCAGCTGGAAACCCAACGAAACCGAAGATATCGCGGTTTCCGCATGTCAAACGCACTGTCGAGTGCAGAAAACTCCAGAAAACGTGTTTTTCGCATTCAATAGCACGAAACCCGCGATTTCGGTGATTCTGCACACCTGTAAAAGCAGAATCATGAATTTATCACTGAAAATGCATATCTCAGTTGGAAACCCAAAGATACCAAAGATATCGCAGTTTCCGCATGTTAAACGCACTGTGGAGTTCTGAAAACACCAGGAAACGTGTTTTTCGCATTCAATAGCACGATACCAGCGATTTCGGTGATTCTGCACACCTGTAAAAGCAGAATCATGAATTTATCACTGAAAATGCATATCTCAGTTGGAAACCCAATGATACCAAAGATATCGCAGTTTCCGCATGTTAAACGCACTGTGGAGTTCTGAAAACACCAGGAAACGTGTTTTTCGCATTCAATAGCACGAAAACAGCGATTTCGGTGATTCTGCACACCTGTAAAAGCAGAAGCATAAATTTATCACTGAACATGCATATCTCAGCTGGAAACCCAACGAAACCGAAGATATCACAGTTTCCGCATGTCAAACGCACTGTCGAGTGCTGAAAACACCAGGAAACGTGTTTTTCGCATTCAATAGCACGAAAACAGCGATTTCGGTGATTCTGCACACCTGTAACAGCAGAATCATGAATTTATCACTGAAAATGCATATCTCAGCTGGAAACCCAAAGATACCAAAGATATCGCAGTTTCCGCATGTCAAACGCACTGTGGAGTTCTGAAAACACCAGGAAACGTGTTTCTCGCATTCAATAGCACGAAAACAGCGATTTCGGTGATTCTGCACACTTGTAACAGCAGAATCAGGAATTTATCGCTGAAAATGCATATCTCAGCTGGAAACCCAACGAAACCGAAGATATCGCAGTTTCCGCATGTCAAACGCACTGTGGAGTTCTGAAAACACCAGGAAACGTGTTTTTCGCATTCAATAGCACGAAACCAGCGATTTCGGTGATTCTGCACACTTGTAACAGCAGAATCATGAATTTATCACTGAAAATGCATATCTCAGCTGGAAACCCAACGAAACCGAAGATATCGCAGTTTCCGCATGTCAAACGCACTGTGGAGTGCTGAAAACACCAGAAAACGTGTTTTATGCATTCAGTATCACGAAAACAGCGGTTTCGGTGATTCTGCACACTTGTAACAGCAGGATAATGAAGACTATCACTGAAAATGCATATCTCAGCTGGCAACCCCACGAAAACGAAGATATCGCGGTTTCCGCATGTCAAACGCACTGCAGAGTGCTGAAAACACCAGGAAACGTGTTTTTCGCATTCAATAGCACGAAACCAGCGATTTCGGTGATTCTGCACACCTGTAAAAGCATAATCATGAATTTATCACTGAAAATGCATATCTCAGTTGGAAACCCAAAGATACCAAAGATATCGCAGTTTCCGCATGTTAAACGCACTGTGGAGTTCTGAAAAGACAAGGAAACGTGTTTTTCGCATTCAATAGCACGAAAACAGCGATTTCGGTGATTCTGCACACCTGTAACAGCAGAATCATGAAGTTATCACTGAAAATGCATATCTCAGCTGGAAACCCAAAGATTCCAAAGATATCGCAGTTTCCGCATGTCAAACGCACTGTCGAGTGCAGAAAACACCAGGAAACGTGTTTTTCGCATTCAATAGCACGAAAACAGCGATTTCGGTGATTCTGCACACCTGTAACAGCAGAATCATGAATTTATCACTGAAAATGCATATCTCAGCTGGAAACCCAAAGATACCAACGATATCGCAGTTTCCGCATGTCAAACGCACTGTGGAGTTCTGACAACACCAGGAATCGTGTTTTTCGCATTCAATAGCACGAAAACAGCGATTTCGGTGATTCTGCACACTTGTAACAGCAGAATCATGAATTTATCACTGAAAATGCATATCTCAGCTGGAAACCCAACGAAACCGAAGATATCGCAGTTTCCGCATGTCAAACGCACTGTGGAGTTCTGAAAACACCAGGAAACGTGTTTTTCGCATTCAATAGCACGAAAACAGCGATTTCGGTGATTCTGCACACTTGTAACAGCAGAATCATGAATTTATCACTGAAAATGCATATCTCAGCTGGAAACCCAACGAAACCGAAGATATCGCAGTTTCCGCATGTCAACCGCACAGTGGAGTGCTGAAAACACCAGAAAACGTGTTTTATGCATTCAGTATCACGAAAACAGCGGTTTCGGTGATTCTGCACACTTGTAACAGCAGGATAATGAAGACTATCACTGAAAATGCATATCTCAGCTGGCAACCCCACGAAAACGAAGATATCGCGGTTTCCGCATGTCAAACGCACTGCAGAGTGCTGAAAGCACCAGGAAACGTGTTTTTCGCATTCAATAGCACGAAACCAGCGATTTCGGTGATTCTGCACACCTGTAAAAGCAGAATCATGAATTTATCACTGAAAATGCATATCTCAGTTGGAAACCCAAAGATACCAAAGATATCGCAGTTTCCGCATGTTAAACGCACTGTGGAGTTCTGAAAAGACAAGGAAACGTGTTTTTCGCATTCAATAGCACGAAAACAGCGATTTCGGTGATTCTGCACACCTGTAAAAGCAGAATCATGAATTTATCACTGAAAATGCATATCACAGCTGGAAACCCAAATATACCAAAGATATCGCAGTTTCCGCATGTCAAACGCACTGTGGAGTTCTGAAAACACCAGGAAACGTGTTTTTCGCATTCAATAGCACGAAAACAGCGATTTCGGTGATTCTGCACACCTGTAACAGCAGAATCATGAATTTATCACTGAAAATGCATATCTCAGCTGGCAACCCCACGAAAACGAAGATATCGCGGTTTCCGCATGTCAAACGCACTGTGGAGTTCTGAAAACACCAGGAAACGTGTTTTTCGCATTCAATAGCACGAAAACAGCGATTTCGGTGATTCTGCACACCTGTAACAGCAGAATCATGAATTTATCACTGAAAATGCATATCTCAGCTGGAAACCCAAAGATACCAAAGATATCGCAGTTTCCGCATGTCAAACGCACTGTGGAGTTCTGAAAACACCAGGAAACGTGTTTCTCGCATTCAATAGCACGAAAACAGCGATTTCGGTGATTCTGCACACCTGTAAAAGCAGAATCATAAATTTATCACTGAACATGCATATCTCAGCTGGAAACCCAAAGATTCCAAAGATATCGCAGTTTCCGCATGTCAAACGCACTGTCGAGTGCAGAAAACACCAGGAAACGTGTTTTTCGCATTCAATAGCACGAAAACAGCGATTTCGGTGATTCTGCACACCTGTAACAGCAGAATCATGAATTTATCCCTGAAAATGCATATCTCAGCTGGAAACCCAAAGATACCAACGATATCGCAGTTTCCGCATGTCAAACGCACTGTGGAGTTCTGACAACACCAGGAATCGTGTTTTTCGCATTCAATAGCACGAAAACAGCGATTTCGGTGATTCTTCACACCTGTAACAGCAGAATCATGAATTTATCACTGAAAATGCATATCTCAGCTGGAAACCCAAAGATGCCAAACATATCGCAGTTTCCGCATGTCAAACGCACTTTGGAGTTCTGAAAACACCAGGAAACGTGTTTTTCGCATTCAATAGCACGAAAACAGCGATTTCGGTGATTCTGCACACCTGTAACAGCAGAATCATGAATTTATCACTGAAAATGCATATCTCAGCTGGAAACCCAAAGATACCAAAGATATCGCAGTTTCCGCATGTCAAACGCACTGTGGAGTTCTGAAAACACCAGGAAACGTGTTTCTCGCATTCAATAGCACGAAAACAGCGATTTCGGTGATTCTGCACACTTGTAACAGCAGAATCATGAATTTATCACTGAAAATGCATATCTCAGCTGGAAACCCAACTGTACCGAAGATATTTCTGTTTCCGCATGTCAAACTCACTGCGGAGTGCTGAAAACACCAGGAAACGTGTTTTTCGCATTCAATAGCACGAAACCAGCGATTTCGGTGATTCTGCACACCTGTAAAAGCAGAATCATGAATTTATCACTGAAAATGCATATCTCAGTTGGAAACCCAAAGATACCAAAGATATCGCAGTTTCCGCATGTTAAACGCACTGTGGAGTTCTGAAAACACCAGGAAACGTGTTTTTCGCATTCAATAGCACGAAAACAGCGATTTCGGTGATTCTGCACACCTGTAACAGCAGAATCATGAATTTATCACTGAAAATGCATATCTCAGCTGGAAACCCAAAGATTCCAAAGATATCGCAGTTTCCGCATGTCAAACGCACTGTCGAGTGCAGAAAACACCAGGAAACGTGTTTTTCGCATTCAATAGCACGAAAACAGCGATTTCGGTGATTCTGCACACCTGTAACAGCAGAATCATGAATTTATCACTGAAAATGCATATCTCAGCTGGAAACCCAAAGATACCAACGATATCGCAGTTTCCGCATGTCAAACGCACTGTGGAGTTCTGAAAACACCAGGAATCGTGTTTTTCGCATTCAATAGCACGAAAACAGCGATTTCGGTGATTCTTCACACCTGTAACAGCAGAATCATGAATTTATCACTGAAAATGCATATCTCAGCTGGAAACCCAAAGATGCCAAACATATCGCAGTTTCCGCATGTCAAACGCACTGTGGAGTTCTGAAAACACCAGGAAACGTGTTTTTCGCATTCAATAGCACGAAAACAGCGATTTCGGTGATTCTGCACACCTGTAACAGCAGAATCATGAATTTATCACTGAAAATGCATATCTCAGCTGGAAACCCAAAGATACCAAAGATATCGCAGTTTCCGCATGTCAAACGCACTATGGAGTTCTGAAAACACCAGGAAACGTGTTTCTCGCATTCAGTAGCACGAAAACAGCGATTTCGGTGATTCTGCACACTTGTAACAGCAGAATCATGAATTTATCACTGAAAATGCATATCTCAGCTGGAAACCCAACGAAACCGAAGATATCGCAGTTTCCGCATGTCAAACGCACTGTGGAGTTCTGAAAACACCAGGAAACGTGTTTTTCGCATTCAATAGCACGAAAACAGCGATTTCGGTGATTCTGCACACTTGTAACAGCAGAATCATGAATTTATCACTGAAAATGCATATCTCAGCTGGAAACCCAACGAAACCGAAGATATCGCAGTTTCCGCATGTCAACCGCACTGTGGAGTGCTGAAAACACCAGAAAACGTGTTTTATGCATTCAGTATCACGAAAACAGCGGTTTCGGTGATTCTGCACACTTGTAACAGCAGGATAATGAAGACTATCACTGAAAATGCATATCTCAGCTGGCAACCCCACGAAAACGAAGATATCGCGGTTTCCGCATGTCAAACGCACTGCAGAGTGCTGAAAACACCAGGAAACGTGTTTTTCGCATTCAATAGCACGAAACCAGCGATTTCGGTGATTCTGCACACCTGTAAAAGCAGAATCATGAATTTATCACTGAAAATGCATATCTCAGTTGGAAACCCAAAGATACCAAAGATATCGCAGTTTCCGCATGTTAAACGCACTGTGGAGTTCTGAAAAGACAAGGAAACGTGTTTTTCGCATTCAATAGCACGAAAACAGCGATTTCGGTGATTCTGCACACCTGTAAAAGCAGAATCATGAATTTATCACTGAAAATGCATATCTCAGTTGGAAACCCAACGAAACCGAAGATATCGCAGTTTCCGCATGTCAAACGCACTGTGGTGTTCTGAAAACACCAGGAAACGTGTTTTTCGCATTCAATAGCACGAAAACAGCGATTTCGGTGATTCTGCACACCTGTAACAGCAGAATCATGAATTTATCACTGAAAATGCATATCTCAGCTGGAAACCCAAAGATTCCAAAGATATCGCAGTTTCCGCATGTCAAACGCACTGTCGAGTGCAGAAAACACCAGGAAACGTGTTTTTCGCATTCAATAGCACGAAAACAGCGATTTCGGTGATTCTGCACACCTGTAACAGCAGAATCATGAATTTATCACTGAAAATGCATATCTCAGCTGGAAACCCAAAGATACCAACGATATCGCAGTTTCCGCATGTCAAACGCACTGTGGAGTTCTGAAAACACCAGGAATCGTGTTTTTCGCATTCAATAGCACGAAAACAGCGATTTCGGTGATTCTTCACACCTGTAACAGCAGAATCATGAATTTATCACTGAAAATGCATATCTCAGCTGGAAACCCAAAGATGCCAAACATATCGCAGTTTCCGCATGTCAAACGCACTGTGGAGTTCTGAAAACACCAGGAAACGTGTTTTTCGCATTCAATAGCACGAAAACAGCGATTTCGGTGATTCTGCACACCTGTAACAGCAGAATCATGAATTTATCACTGAAAATGCATATCTCAGCTGGAAACCCAAAGATACCAAAGATATCGCAGTTTCCGCATGTTAAACGCACTGTGGAGTTCTGAAAAGACAAGGAAACGTGTTTTTCGCATTCAATAGCACGAAAACAGCGATTTCGGTGATTCTGCACACCTGTAAAAGCAGAATCATGAATTTATCACTGAAAATGCATATCTCAGTTGGAAACCCAACGAAACCGAAGATATCGCAGTTTCCGCATGTCAAACGCACTGTGGAGTTCTGAAAACTCCAGGAAACGTGTTTTTCGCATTCAATAGCACGAAAACAGCGATTTCGGTGATTCTGCACACCTGTAACAGCAGAATCATGAATTTATCACTGAAAATGCATATCTCAGCTGGAAACCCAAAGATTCCAAAGATATCGCAGTTTCCGCATGTCAAACGCACTGTCGAGTGCAGAAAACACCAGGAAACGTGTTTTTCGCATTCAATAGCACGAAAACAGCGATTTCGGTGATTCTGCACACCTGTAACAGCAGAATCATGAATTTATCACTGAAAATGCATATCTCAGCTGGAAACCCAAAGATACCAACGATATCGCAGTTTCCGCATGTCAAACGCACTGTGGAGTTCTGAAAACACCAGGAATCGTGTTTTTCGCATTCAATAGCACGAAAACAGCGATTTCGGTGATTCTTCACACCTGTAACAGCAGAATCATGAATTTATCACTGAAAATGCATATCTCAGCTGGAAACCCAAAGATGCCAAACATATCGCAGTTTCCGCATGTCAAACGCACTGTGGAGTTCTGAAAACACCAGGAAACGTGTTTTTCGCATTCAATAGCACGAAAACAGCGATTTCGGTGATTCTGCACACCTGTAACAGCAGAATCATGAATTTATCACTGAAAATGCATATCTCAGCTGGAAACCCAAAGATACCAAAGATATCGCAGTTTCCGCATGTCAAACGCACTATGGAGTTCTGAAAACACCAGGAAACGTGTTTCTCGCATTCAGTAGCACGAAAACAGCGATTTCGGTGATTCTGCACACTTGTAACAGCAGAATCATGAATTTATCACTGAAAATGCATATCTCAGCTGGAAACCCAACGAAACCGAAGATATCGCAGTTTCCGCATGTCAAACGCACTGTGGAGTTCTGAAAACACCAGGAAACGTGTTTTTCGCATTCAATAGCACGAAAACAGCGATTTCGGTGATTCTGCACACTTGTAACAGCAGAATCATGAATTTATCACTGAAAATGCATATCTCAGCTGGAAACCCAACGAAACCGAAGATATCGCAGTTTCCGCATGTCAACCGCACTGTGGAGTGCTGAAAACACCAGAAAACGTGTTTTATGCATTCAGTATCACGAAAACAGCGGTTTCGGTGATTCTGCACACTTGTAACAGCAGGATAATGAAGACTATCACTGAAAATGCATATCTCAGCTGGCAACCCCACGAAAACGAAGATATCGCGGTTTCCGCATGTCAAACGCACTGCAGAGTGCTGAAAACACCAGGAAACGTGTTTTTCGCATTCAATAGCACGAAACCAGCGATTTCGGTGATTCTGCACACCTGTAAAAGCAGAATCATGAATTTATCACTGAAAATGCATATCTCAGTTGGAAACCCAAAGATACCAAAGATATCGCAGTTTCCGCATGTTAAACGCACTGTGGAGTTCTGAAAAGACAAGGAAACGTGTTTTTCGCATTCAATAGCACGAAAACAGCGATTTCGGTGATTCTGCACACCTGTAAAAGCAGAATCATGAATTTATCACTGAAAATGCATATCTCAGTTGGAAACCCAACGAAACCGAAGATATCGCAGTTTCCGCATGTCAAACGCACTGTGGAGTTCTGAAAACACCAGGAAACGTGTTTTTCGCATTCAATAGCACGAAAACAGCGATTTCGGTGATTCTGCACACCTGTAACAGCAGAATCATGAATTTATCACTGAAAATGCATATCTCAGCTGGAAACCCAAAGATTCCAAAGATATCGCAGTTTCCGCATGTCAAACGCACTGTCGAGTGCAGAAAACACCAGGAAACGTGTTTTTCGCATTCAATAGCACGAAAACAGCGATTTCGGTGATTCTGCACACCTGTAACAGCAGAATCATGAATTTATCACTGAAAATGCATATCTCAGCTGGAAACCCAAAGATACCAACGATATCGCAGTTTCCGCATGTCAAACGCACTGTGGAGTTCTGAAAACACCAGGAATCGTGTTTTTCGCATTCAATAGCACGAAAACAGCGATTTCGGTGATTCTTCACACCTGTAACAGCAGAATCATGAATTTATCACTGAAAATGCATATCTCAGCTGGAAACCCAAAGATGCCAAACATATCGCAGTTTCCGCATGTCAAACGCACTGTGGAGTTCTGAAAACACCAGGAAACGTGTTTTTCGCATTCAATAGCACGAAAACAGCGATTTCGGTGATTCTGCACACCTGTAACAGCAGAATCATGAATTTATCACTGAAAATGCATATCTCAGCTGGAAACCCAAAGATACCAAAGATATCGCAGTTTCCGCATGTCAAACGCACTATGGAGTTCTGAAAACACCAGGAAACGTGTTTCTCGCATTCAATAGCACGAAAACAGCGATTTCGGTGATTCTGCACACTTGTAACAGCAGAATCATGAATTTATCACTGAAAATGCATATCTCAGCTGGAAACCCAACGAAACCGAAGATATCGCAGTTTCCGCATGTCAAACGCACTGTGGAGTTCTGAAAACACCAGGAAACGTGTTTTTCGCATTCAATAGCACGAAAACAGCGATTTCGGTGATTCTGCACACTTGTAACAGCAGAATCATGAATTTATCACTGAAAATGCATATCTCAGCTGGAAACCCAACGAAACCGAAGATATCGCAGTTTCCGCATGTCAACCGCACTGTGGAGTGCTGAAAACACCAGAAAACGTGTTTTATGCATTCAGTATCACGAAAACAGCGGTTTCGGTGATTCTGCACACTTGTAACAGCAGGATAATGAAGACTATCACTGAAAATGCATATCTCAGCTGGCAACCCCACGAAAACGAAGATATCGCGGTTTCCGCATGTCAAACGCACTGCAGAGTGCTGAAAACACCAGGAAACGTGTTTTTCGCATTCAATAGCACGAAACCAGCGATTTCGGTGATTCTGCACACCTGTAAAAGCAGAATCATGAATTTATCACTGAAAATGCATATCTCAGTTGGAAGCCCAAAGATACCAAAGATATCGCAGTTTCCGCATGTTAAACGCACTGTGGAGTTCTGAAAAGACAAGGAAACGTGTTTTTCGCATTCAATAGCACGAAAACAGCGATTTCGGTGATTCTGCACACCTGTAAAAGCAGAATCATGAATTTATCACTGAAAATGCATATCACAGCTGGAAACCCAAATATACCAAAGATATCGCAGTTTCCGCATGTCAAACGCACTGTGGAGTTCTGAAAACACCAGGAAACGTGTTTTTCGCATTCAATAGCACGAAAACAGCGATTTCGGTGATTCTGCACACCTGTAACAGCAGAATCATGAATTTATCACTGAAAATGCATATCTCAGCTGGAAACCCAAAGATACCAAAGATATCGCAGTTTCCGCATGTCAAACGCACTGTGGAGTTCTGAAAACACCAGGAAACGTGTTTCTCGCATTCAATAGCACGAAAACAGCGATTTCGGTGATTCTGCACACCTGTAAAAGCAGAATCATAAATTTATCACTGAACATGCATATCTCAGCTGGAAACCCAAAGATTCCAAAGATATCGCAGTTTCCGCATGTCAAACGCACTGTGGAGTGCTGAAAACACCAGGAAACGTGTTTTTCGCATTCAATAGCACGAAAACAGCGATTTCGGTGATTCTGCACACCTGTAACAGCAGAATCATGAATTTATCACTAAAAATGCATATCTCAGCTGGAAACCCAACGAAACCGAAGATATCACAGTTTCCGCATGTCAAACGCAATGTGGAGTGCTGAAAACTCCTGGAAACGTGTTTTTTGCATTCAGTAGCACGAAAACAGCGATTTTGGTGTTTCTGCACACCTGTAACAGCAGAATCATGAATTTATCACTGAAAATGCATATCTCAGCTGGAAACCCAACTGTACCGAAGATATTTCTGTTTCCGCATGTCAAACTCACTGCGGAGTGCTGAAAACACCAGGAAACGTGTTTTTCGCATTCAATAGCACGAAACCAGCGATTTCGGTGATTCTGCACACCTGTAAAAGCAGAATCATGAATTTATCACTGAAAATGCATATCTCAGTTGGAAACCCAAAGATACCAAAGATATCGCAGTTTCCGCATGTTAAACGCACTGTGGAGTTCTGAAAACACCAGGAAACGTGTTATTCGCATTCAATAGCACGAAAACAGCGATTTCGGTGATTCTGCACACCTGTAACAGCAGAATCATGAATTTATCACTGAAAATGCATATCTCAGCTGGAAACCCAAAGATTCCAAAGATATCGCAGTTTCCGCATGTCAAACGCACTGTCGAGTGCAGAAAACACCAGGAAACGTGTTTTTCGCATTCAATAGCACGAAAACAGCGATTTCGGTGATTCTGCACACCTGTAACAGCAGAATCATGAATTTATCACTGAAAATGCATATCTCAGCTGGAAACCCAAAGATACCAACGATATCGCAGTTTCCGCATGTCAAACGCACTGTGGAGTTCTGAAAACACCAGGAATCGTGTTTTTCGCATTCAATAGCACGAAAACAGCGATTTCGGTGATTCTTCACACCTGTAACAGCAGAATCATGAATTTATCACTGAAAATGCATATCTCAGCTGGAAACCCAAAGATGCCAAACATATCGCAGTTTCCGCATGTCAAACGCACTGTGGAGTTCTGAAAACACCAGGAAACGTGTTTTTCGCATTCAATAGCACGAAAACAGCGATTTCGGTGATTCTGCACACCTGTAACAGCAGAATCATGAATTTATCACTGAAAATGCATATCTCAGCTGGAAACCCAAAGATACCAAAGATATCGCAGTTTCCGCATGTCAAACGCACTATGGAGTTCTGAAAACACCAGGAAACGTGTTTCTCGCATTCAATAGCACGAAAACAGCGATTTCGGTGATTCTGCACACTTGTAACAGCAGAATCATGAATTTATCACTGAAAATGCATATCTCAGCTGGAAACCCAACGAAACCGAAGATATCGCAGTTTCCGCATGTCAAACGCACTGTGGAGTTCTGAAAACACCAGGAAACGTGTTTTTCGCATTCAATAGCACGAAAACAGCGATTTCGGTGATTCTGCACACTTGTAACAGCAGAATCATGAATTTATCACTGAAAATGCATATCTCAGCTGGAAACCCAACGAAACCGAAGATATCGCAGTTTCCGCATGTCAACCGCACTGTGGAGTGCTGAAAACACCAGAAAACGTGTTTTATGCATTCAGTATCACGAAAACAGCGGTTTCGGTGATTCTGCGCACTTGTAACAGCAGGATAATGAAGACTATCACTGAAAATGCATATCTCAGCTGGCAACCCCACGAAAACGAAGATATCGCGGTTTCCGCATGTCAAACGCACTGCAGAGTGCTGAAAACACCAGGAAACGTGTTTTTCGCATTCAATAGCACGAAACCAGCGATTTCGGTGATTCTGCACACCTGTAAAAGCAGAATCATGAATTTATCACTGAAAATGCATATCTCAGTTGGAAGCCCAAAGATACCAAAGATATCGCAGTTTCCGCATGTTAAACGCACTGTGGAGTTCTGAAAAGACAAGGAAACGTGTTTTTCGCATTCAATAGCACGAAAACAGCGATTTCGGTGATTCTGCACACCTGTAAAAGCAGAATCATGAATTTATCACTGAAAATGCATATCACAGCTGGAAACCCAAATATACCAAAGATATCGCAGTTTCCGCATGTCAAACGCACTGTGGAGTTCTGAAAACACCAGGAAACGTGTTTTTCGCATTCAATAGCACGAAAACAGCGATTTCGGTGATTCTGCACACCTGTAACAGCAGAATCATGAATTTATCACTGAAAATGCATATCTCAGCTGGAAACCCAAAGATACCAAAGATATCGCAGTTTCCGCATGTCAAACGCACTGTGGAGTTCTGAAAACACCAGGAAACGTGTTTCTCGCATTCAATAGCACGAAAACAGCGATTTCGGTGATTCTGCACACCTGTAAAAGCAGAATCATAAATTTATCACTGAACATGCATATCTCAGCTGGAAACCCAAAGATTCCAAAGATATCGCAGTTTCCGCATGTCAAACGCACTGTGGAGTGCTGAAAACACCAGGAAACGTGTTTTTCGCATTCAATAGCACGAAAACAGCGATTTCGGTGATTCTGCACACCTGTAACAGCAGAATCATGAATTTATCACTAAAAATGCATATCTCAGCTGGAAACCCAACGAAACCGAAGATATCACAGTTTCCGCATGTCAAACGCAATGTGGAGTGCTGAAAACTCCTGGAAACGTGTTTTTTGCATTCAGTAGCACGAAAACAGCGATTTTGGTGTTTCTGCACACCTGTAACAGCAGAATCATGAATTTATCACTGAAAATGCATATCTCAGCTGGAAACCCAACGAAACCGAAGATATCGCAGTTTCCACATGTTAAACGCACTGTGGAGTTCTGAAAACACCAGGAAACGTGTTTTTCGCATTCAATAGCACGAAAACAGCGATTTTGGGTGATTCTGCACACCTGTAAAAGCAGAATCATGAATTTATCACTGAAAATGCATATCTCAGCTGGAAACCCAAAGATACCAAAGATATCGCAGTTTCCGCATGTCAAACGCACTGTGGAGTTCTGAAAACACCAGGAAACGTGTTTTTCGCATTCAATAGCACGAAAACAGCGATTTCGGTGATTCTTCACACCTGTAACAGCAGAATCATGAATTTATCACTGAAAATGCATATCTCAGCTGGAAACCCAAAGATGCCAAAGATATCGCAGTTTCCGCATGTTAAACGCCCTGTGGAGTTCTGAAAACACCAGGAAACGTGTTTTTCGCATTCAATAGCACGAAAACAGCGATTTCGGTGATTCTGCACACCTGTAAAAGCAGAATCATAAATTTATCACTGAACATGCATATCTCAGCTGGAAACCCAAAGATTCCAAAGATATCGCAGTTTCCGCATGTTAAACGCACTGTGGAGTTCTGAAAACACCAGGAAACGTGTTTTTCGCATTCAATAGCACTAAAACAGCGATTTCGGTGATTCTGCACACCTGTAAAAGCAGAATCATAAATTTATCACTGAACATGCATATCTCCGCTGGAAACCCAAAGATTCCAAAGATATCGCAGTTTCCGCATGTTAAACGCACTGTGGAGTTCTGAAAACACCAGGAAACGTGTTTTTCGCATTCAATAGCACTAAAACAGCGATTTCGGTGATTCTGCACACCTGTAAAAGCAGAATCATAAATTTATCACTAAACATGCATATCTCAGCTGGAAACCCAAAGATTCCAAAGATATCGCAGTTTCCGCATGTCAAACGCACTGTCGAGTGCAGAAAACACCAGGAAACGTGTTTTTCGCATTCAATAGCACGAAAACAGCGATTTCGGTGATTCTGCACACCTGTAACAGCAGAATCATGAATTTATCACTGAAAATGCATATCTCAGCTGGAAACCCAACGAAACCGAAGATATCGCAGTTTCCACATGTTAAACGCACTATGGAGTTCTGAAAACACCAGGAAACGTGTTTTTCGCATTCAATAGCACGAAAACAGCGATTTTGGGTGATTCTGCACACCTGTAAAAGCAGAATCATGAATTTATCACTGAAAATGCATATCTCAGCTGGAAACCCAAAGATACCAAAGATATCGCAGTTTCCGCATGTCAAACGCACTGTGGAGTTCTGAAAACACCAGGAAACGTGTTTTTCGCATTCAATAGCACGAAAACAGCGATTTCGGTGATTCTGCACACCTGTAACAGCAGAATCATGAATTTATCACTGAAAATGCATATCTCAGCTGGAAACCCAAAGATGCCAAAGATATCGCAGTTTCCGCATGTTAAACGCCCTGTGGAGTTCTGAAAACACCAGGAAACGTGTTTTTCGCATTCAATAGCACGAAAACAGCGATTTCGGTGATTCTGCACACTTGTAACAGCAGAATCATGAATTTATCACTGAAAATGCATATCTCAGCTGGAAACCCAACGAAACCGTAGATATCGCGGTTTCCGCATGTCAAACGCACTGTCGAGTGCTGAAAACACCAGAAAACGTGTTTTTCGCATTCAATAGCACGAAAACAGCGATTTCGGTGATTCTGCACACCTGTAACAGCAGAATCATGAATTTATCACTGAAAATGCATATCTCAGCTGGAAACCCAAAGATGCCAAAGATATCGCAGTTTCCGCATGTTAAACGCCCTGTGGAGTTCTGAAAACACCAGGAAACGTGTTTTTCGCATTCAATAGCACGAAAACAGCGATTTCGGTGATTCTGCACACCTGTAACACCAGAATCATGAATTTATCACTGAAAATGCATATCTCAGCTGGAAACCCAACGAAACCGAAGATATCACAGTTTCCGCATGTCAAACTCAATGTGGAGTGCTGAAAACTCCTGGAAACGTGTTTTTCGCATTCAGTAGCACGAAAACAGCGATTTGGGTGTTTCTGCACACCTGTAACAGCAGAATCATGAATTTATCACTGAAAATGCATATCTCAGCTGGAAACCCAACGAAACCGAAGTCATCACAGTTTCCGCATGTCAAACGCACTGTCGAGTGCTGACAACACCAGAAAACGTGTTTTTCGCATTCAATAGCACGAAAACAGCGATTTTGGGTGATTCTGCACACCTGTAAAAGCAGAATCATGAATTTATCACTGAAAATGCATATCTCAGCTGGAAACCCAAAGATACCAAAGATATCGCAGTTTCCGCATGTCAAACGCACTGTGGAGTTCTGAAAACACCAGGAAACGTGTTTTTCGCATTCAATAGCACGAAAACAGCGATTTCGGTGATTCTGCACACCTGTAACAGCAGAATCATGAATTTATCACTGAAAATGCATATCTCAGCTGGAAACCCAAAGATGCCAAAGATATCGCAGTTTCCGCATGTTAAACGCCCTGTGGAGTTCTGAAAACACCAGGAAACGTGTTTTTCGCATTCAATAGCACGAAAACAGCGATTTCGGTGATTCTGCACACTTGTAACAGCAGAATCATGAATTTATCACTGAAAATGCATATCTCAGCTGGAAACCCAACGAAACCGTAGATATCGCGGTTTCCGCATGTCAAACGCACTGTCGAGTGCTGAAAACACCAGAAAACGTGTTTTTCGCATTCAATAGCACGAAAACAGCGATTTCGGTGATTCTGCACACTTGTAACAGCAGGATAATGAAGATTATCACTGAAAATGCATATCTCTGCTGGAAACCCAACTGTACCGAAGATATTTCTGTTTCCGCATGTCATACTCACTGCGGAGTGCTGAAAACACCAGGAAACGTGTTTTTCGCATTCAATAGCACGAAAACAGCGATTTCGGTGATTCTGCACACCTGTAACACCAGAATCATGAATTTATCACTGAAAATGCATATCTCAGCTGGAAACCCAACGAAACCGAAGATATCACAGTTTCCGCATGTCAAACTCAATGTGGAGTGCTGAAAACTCCTGGAAACGTGTTTTTCGCATTCAGTAGCACGAAAACAGCGATTTGGGTGTTTCTGCACACCTGTAACAGCAGAATCATGAATTTATCACTGAAAATGCATATCTCAGCTGGAAACCCAACGAAACCGAAGTCATCACAGTTTCCGCATGTCAAACGCACTGTCGAGTGCTGACAACACCAGAAAACGTGTTTTTCGCATTCAATAGCACGAAGACAGCGATTTCGGTGATTCTGCACACTTGTAACAGCAGGATAATGAAGACTATCACTGAAAATGCATATCTCAGCTGGAAACCCAACGAAACCGTAGATATCGCAGTTTCCGCATGTTAAACGCACTGTGGAGTTCTGAAAAGACAAGGAAACGTGTTTTTCGCATTCAATAGCACGAAAACAGCGATTTCGGTGATTCTGCACACCTGTAAAAGCAGAATCATGAATTTATCACTGAAAATGCATATCTCAGTTGGAAACCCAACGAAACCGAAGATATCGCAGTTTCCGCATGTCAAACGCACTGTGGAGTGCAGAAAACACCAGGAAACGTGTTTTTCGCATTCAATAGCACGAAAACAGCGATTTCGGTGATTCTGCACACCTGTAACAGCAGAATCATGAATTTATCACTGAAAATGCATATCTCAGCTGGAAACCCAAAGATACCAACGATATCGCAGTTTCCGCATGTCAAACGCACTGTGGAGTTCTGAAAACACCAGGAATCGTGTTTTTCGCATTCAATAGCACGAAAACAGCGATTTCGGTGATTCTTCACACCTGTAACAGCAGAATCATGAATTTATCACTGAAAATGCATATCTCAGCTGGAAACCCAAAGATGCCAAACATATCGCAGTTTCCGCATGTCAAACGCACTGTGGAGTTCTGAAAACACCAGGAAACGTGTTTTTCGCATTCAATAGCACGAAAACAGCGATTTCGGTGATTCTGCACACCTGTAACAGCAGAATCATGAATTTATCACTGAAAATGCATATCTCAGCTGGAAACCCAAAGATACCAAAGATATCGCAGTTTCCGCATGTCAAACGCACTATGGAGTTCTGAAAACACCAGGAAACGTGTTTCTCGCATTCAATAGCACGAAAACAGCGATTTCGGTGATTCTGCACACTTGTAACAGCAGAATCATGAATTTATCACTGAAAATGCATATCTCAGCTGGAAACCCAACGAAACCGAAGATATCGCAGTTTCCGCATGTCAAACGCACTGTGGAGTTCTGAAAACACCAGGAAACGTGTTTTTCGCATTCAATAGCACGAAAACAGCGATTTCGGTGATTCTGCACACTTGTAACAGCAGAATCATGAATTTATCACTGAAAATGCATATCTCAGCTGGAAACCCAACGAAACCGAAGATATCGCAGTTTCCGCATGTCAACCGCACTGTGGAGTGCTGAAAACACCAGAAAACGTGTTTTATGCATTCAGTATCACGAAAACAGCGGTTTCGGTGATTCTGCACACTTGTAACAGCAGGATAATGAAGACTATCACTGAAAATGCATATCTCAGCTGGCAACCCCACGAAAACGAAGATATCGCGGTTTCCGCATGTCAAACGCACTGCAGAGTGCTGAAAACACCAGGAAACGTGTTTTTCGCATTCAATAGCACGAAACCAGCGATTTCGGTGATTCTGCACACCTGTAAAAGCAGAATCATGAATTTATCACTGAAAATGCATATCTCAGTTGGAAGCCCAAAGATACCAAAGATATCGCAGTTTCCGCATGTTAAACGCACTGTGGAGTTCTGAAAAGACAAGGAAACGTGTTTTTCGCATTCAATAGCACGAAAACAGCGATTTCGGTGATTCTGCACACCTGTAAAAGCAGAATCATGAATTTATCACTGAAAATGCATATCACAGCTGGAAACCCAAATATACCAAAGATATCGCAGTTTCCGCATGTCAAACGCACTGTGGAGTTCTGAAAACACCAGGAAACGTGTTTTTCGCATTCAATAGCACGAAAACAGCGATTTCGGTGATTCTGCACACCTGTAACAGCAGAATCATGAATTTATCACTGAAAATGCATATCTCAGCTGGAAACCCAAAGATACCAAAGATATCGCAGTTTCCGCATGTCAAACGCACTGTGGAGTTCTGAAAACACCAGGAAACGTGTTTCTCGCATTCAATAGCACGAAAACAGCGATTTCGGTGATTCTGCACACCTGTAAAAGCAGAATCATAAATTTATCACTGAACATGCATATCTCAGCTGGAAACCCAAAGATTCCAAAGATATCGCAGTTTCCGCATGTCAAACGCACTGTGGAGTGCTGAAAACACCAGGAAACGTGTTTTTCGCATTCAATAGCACGAAAACAGCGATTTCGGTGATTCTGCACACCTGTAACAGCAGAATCATGAATTTATCACTAAAAATGCATATCTCAGCTGGAAACCCAACGAAACCGAAGATATCACAGTTTCCGCATGTCAAACGCAATGTGGAGTGCTGAAAACTCCTGGAAACGTGTTTTTTGCATTCAGTAGCACGAAAACAGCGATTTTGGTGTTTCTGCACACCTGTAACAGCAGAATCATGAATTTATCACTGAAAATGCATATCTCAGCTGGAAACCCAACTGTACCGAAGATATTTCTGTTTCCGCATGTCAAACTCACTGCGGAGTGCTGAAAACACCAGGAAACGTGTTTTTCGCATTCAATAGCACGAAACCAGCGATTTCGGTGATTCTGCACACCTGTAAAAGCAGAATCATGAATTTATCACTGAAAATGCATATCTCAGTTGGAAACCCAAAGATACCAAAGATATCGCAGTTTCCGCATGTTAAACGCACTGTGGAGTTCTGAAAACACCAGGAAACGTGTTATTCGCATTCAATAGCACTAAAACAGCGATTTCGGTGATTCTGCACACCTGTAAAAGCAGAATCATAAATTTATCACTGAACATGCATATCTCAGCTGGAAACCCAAAGATTCCAAAGATATCGCAGTTTCCGCATGTCAAACGCACTGTCGAGTGCAGAAATACCAGGAAACGTGTTTTTCGCATTCAATAGCACGAAAACAGCGATTTCGGTGATTCTGCACACCTGTAACAGCAGAATCATGAATTTATCACTGAAAATGCATATCTCAGCTGGAAACCCAAAGATGCCAAAGATATCGCAGTTTCCGCATGTTAAACGCCCTGTGGAGTTCTGAAAACACCAGGAAACGTGTTTTTCGCATTCAATAGCACGAAAACAGCGATTTCGGTGATTCTGCACACCTGTAAAAGCAGAATCATAAATTTATCACTGAACATGCATATCTCAGCTGGAAACCCAAAGATTCCAAAGATATCGCAGTTTCCGCATGTTAAACGCACTGTGGAGTTCTGAAAACACCAGGAAACGTGTTTTTCGCATTCAATGGCACTAAAACAGCGATTTCGGTGATTCTGCACACCTGTAAAAGCAGAATCATAAATTTATCACTGAACATGCATATCTCCGCTGGAAACCCAAAGATTCCAAAGATATCGCAGTTTCCGCATGTTAAACGCACTGTGGAGTTCTGAAAACACCAGGAAACGTGTTTTTCGCATTCAATAGCACTAAAACAGCGATTTCGGTGATTCTGCACACCTGTAAAAGCAGAATCATAAATTTATCACTAAACATGCATATCTCAGCTGGAAACCCAAAGATTCCAAAGATATCGCAGTTTCCGCATGTCAAACGCACTGTCGAGTGCAGAAAACACCAGGAAACGTGTTTTTCGCATTCAATAGCACGAAAACAGCGATTTCGGTGATTCTGCACACCTGTAACAGCAGAATCATGAATTTATCACTGAAAATGCATATCTCAGCTGGAAACCCAACGAAACCGAAGATATCGCAGTTTCCACATGTTAAACGCACTATGGAGTTCTGAAAACACCAGGAAACGTGTTTTTCGCATTCAATAGCACGAAAACAGCGATTTTGGGTGATTCTGCACACCTGTAAAAGCAGAATCATGAATTTATCACTGAAAATGCATATCTCAGCTGGAAACCCAAAGATACCAAAGATATCGCAGTTTCCGCATGTCAAACGCACTGTGGAGTTCTGAAAACACCAGGAAACGTGTTTTTCGCATTCAATAGCACGAAAACAGCGATTTCGGTGATTCTGCACACCTGTAACAGCAGAATCATGAATTTATCACTGAAAATGCATATCTCAGCTGGAAACCCAAAGATGCCAAAGATATCGCAGTTTCCGCATGTTAAACGCCCTGTGGAGTTCTGAAAACACCAGGAAACGTGTTTTTCGCATTCAATAGCACGAAAACAGCGATTTCGGTGATTCTGCACACTTGTAACAGCAGAATCATGAATTTATCACTGAAAATGCATATCTCAGCTGGAAACCCAACGAAACCGTAGATATCGCGGTTTCCGCATGTCAAACGCACTGTCGAGTGCTGAAAACACCAGAAAACGTGTTTTTCGCATTCAATAGCACGAAAACAGCGATTTCGGTGATTCTGCACACTTGTAACAGCAGGATAATGAAGATTATCACTGAAAATGCATATCTCAGCTGGAAACCCAACTGTACCGAAGATATTTCTGTTTCCGCATGTCATACTCACTGCGGAGTGCTGAAAACACCAGGAAACGTGTTTTTCGCATTCAATAGCACGAAAACAGCGATTTCGGTGATTTTGCACACCTGTAACACCAGAATCATGAATTTATCACTGAAAATGCATATCTCAGCTGGAAACGCAACGAAACCGAAGATATCACAGTTTCCGCATGTCAAACTCAATGTGGAGTGCTGAAAACTCCTGGAAACGTGTTTTTCGCATTCAGTAGCACGAAAACAGCGATTTGGGTGTTTCTGCACACCTGTAACAGCAGAATCATGAATTTATCACTGAAAATGCATATCTCAGCTGGAAACCCAACGAAACCGAAGTCATCACAGTTTCCGCATGTTAAACGCACTGTGGAGTTCTGAAAACACCAGGAAACGTGTTTTTCGCATTCAATAGCACGAAGACAGCGATTTCGGTGATTCTGCACACTTGTAACAGCAGGATAATGAAGACTATCACTGAAAATGCATATCTCAGCTGGAAACCCAACGAAACCGAAGATATCGAGGTTTCCGCATGTCAAACGCACTGTCGAGTGCAGAAAACTCCAGAAAACGTGTTTTTCGCATTCAATAGCACGAAACCAGCGATTTCGGTGATTCTGCACACCTGTAAAAGCAGAATCATGAATTTATCACTGAAAATGCATATCTCAGTTGGAAACCCAAAGATACCAAAGATATCGCAGTTTCCGCATGTTAAACGCACTGTGGAGTTCTGAAAACACCAGGAAACGTGTTTTTCGCATTCAATAGCACGAAAACAGCGATTTCGGTGATTCTGCACACCTGTAAAAGCAGAATCATGAATTTATCACTGAAAATGCATATCTCAGTTGGCAACCCAAAGATACCAAAGATATCGCAGTTTCCGCATGTTAAACGCACTGTGGAGTTCTGAAAACACCAGGAAACGTGTTTTTCGCATTCAATAGCACGAAAACAGCGATTTCGGTGATTCTGCACACCTGTAAAAGCAGAATCATGAATTTATCACTGAAAATGCATATCACAGCTGGAAACCCAAAGATACCAAAGATATCGCAGTTTCCGCATGTCAAACGCACTGTGGAGTTCTGAAAACACCAGGAAACGTGTTTTTCGCATTCAATAGCACTAAAACAGCGATTTCGGTGATTCTGCACACCTGTAAAAGCAGAATCATAAATTTATCACTGAACATGCATATCTCAGCTGGAAACCCAAAGATTCCAAAGATATCGCAGTTTCCGCATGTGAAACGCACTGTCGAGTGCAGAAAACACCAGGAAACGAGTTTTTCGCATTCAATAGCACGAAAACAGCGATTTCGGTGATTCTGCACACCTGTAACAGCAGAATCATGAATTTATCACTGAAAATGCATATCTCAGCTGGAAACCCAACGAAACCGAAGATATCGCAGTTTCCACATGTTAAACGCACTGTGGAGTACTGAAAACACCAGGAAACGTGTTTTTCGCATTCAATAGCACGAAAACAGCGATTTTGGGTGATTCTGCACACCTGTAACAGCAGAATCATGAATTTATCACTGAAAATGCATATCTCAGCTGGAAACCCAACGAAACCGAAGATATCGCAGTTTCCACATGTTAAATGCACTGTGGAGTTCTGAAAACACCAGGAAACGTGTTTTTCGCATTCAATAGCACGAAAACAGCGATTTTGGGTGATTCTGCACACCTGTAAAAGCAGAATCATGAATTTATCACTGAAAATGCATATCTCAGCTGGAAACCCAAAGATACCAAAGATATCGCAGTTTCCGCATGTCAAACGCACTGTGGAGTTCTGAAAACACCAGGAAACGTGTTTTTCGCATTCAATAGCACGAAAACAGCGATTTCGGTGATTCTGCACACCTGTAACAGCAGAATCATGAATTTATCACTGAAAATGCATATCTCAGCTGGAAACCCAAAGATACCAAAGATATCGCAGTTTCCGCATGTCAAACGCACTGTGGAGTTCTGAAAACACCAGGAAACGTGTTTCTCGCATTCAATAGCACGAAAACAGCGATTTCGGTGATTCTGCACACTTGTAACAGCAGAATCATGAAATTATCACTGAAAATGCATATCTCAGCTGGAAACCCAACGAAACCGAAGATATCGCAGTTTCCGCATGTCAAACGCACTGTGGAGTTCTGAAAACACCAGGAAACGTGTTTTTCGCATTCAATAGCACGAAAACAGCGATTTCGGTGATTCTGCACACTTGTAACAGCAGAATCATGAATTTATCACTGAAAATGCATATCTCAGCTGGAAACCCAACGAAACCGAAGATATCGCAGTTTCCGCATGTCAAACGCACTGTGGAGTTCTGAAAACACCAGGAAACGTGTTTTTCGCATTCAATAGCACGAAAACAGCGATTTCGGTGATTCTGCACACTTGTAACAGCAGAATCATGAATTTATCACTGAAAATACATATCTCAGCTGGAAACCCAACGAAACCGAAGATATCGCAGTTTCCGCATGTCAACCGCACTGTGGAGTGCTGAAAACACCAGAAAACGTGTTTTATGCATTCAGTATCACGAAAACAGCGGTTTCGGTGATTCTGCACACTTGTAACAGCAGGATAATGAAGACTATCACTGAAAATGCATATCTCAGCTGGCAACCCCACGAAAACGAAGATATCGCGGTTTCCGCATGTCAAACGCACTGTGGAGTTCTGAAAACACCAGGAAACGTGTTTTTCGCATTCAATAGCACGAAAACAGCGATTTCGGTGATTCTGCACACCTGTAACAGCAGAATCATGAATTTATCACTGAAAATGCATATCTCAGCTGGAAACCCAAAGATACCAAAGATATCGCAGTTTCCGCATGTCAAACGCACTGTGGAGTTCTGAAAACACCAGGAAACGTGTTTCTCGCATTCAATAGCACGAAAACAGCGATTTCTGTGATTCTGCACACCTGTAAAAGCAGAATCATAAATTTATCACTGAACATGCATATCTCAGCTGGAAACCCAAAGATTCCAAAGATATCGCAGTTTCCGCATGTCAAACGCACTGTGGAGTGCTGAAAACACCAGGAAACGTGTTTTTCGCATTCAATAGCACGAAAACAGCGATTTCGGTGATTCTGCACACCTGTAACAGCAGAATCATGAATTTATCACTAAAAATGCATATCTCAGCTGGAAACCCAACGAAACCGAAGATATCACAGTTTCCGCATGTCAAACGCAATGTGGAGTGCTGAAAACTCCTGGAAACGTGTTTTTTGCATTCAGTAGCACGAAAACAGCGATTTGGGTGTTTCTGCACACCTGTAACAGCAGAATCATGAATTTATCACTGAAAATGCATATCTCAGCTGGAAACCCAACTGTACCGAAGATATTTCTGTTTCCGCATGTCAAACTCACTGCGGAGTGCTGAAAACACCAGGAAACGTGTTTTTCGCATTCAATAGCACGAAACCAGCGATTTCGGTGATTCTGCACACCTGTAAAAGCAGAATCATGAATTTATCACTGAAAATGCATATCTCAGTTGGAAACCCAAAGATACCAAAGATATCGCAGTTTCCGCATGTTAAACGCACTGTGGAGTTCTGAAAACACCAGGAAACGTGTTTTTCGCATTCAATAGCACTAAAACAGCGATTTCGGTGATTCTGCACACCTGTAAAAGCAGAATCATAAATTTATCACTGAACATGCATATCTCAGCTGGAAACCCAAAGATTCCAAAGATATCGCAGTTTCCGCATGTCAAACGCACTGTCGAGTGCAGAAAACACCAGGAAACGTGTTTTTCGCATTCAATAGCACGAAAACAGCGATTTCGGTGATTCTGCACACCTGTAACAGCAGAATCATGAATTTATCACTGAAAATGCATATCTCAGCTGGAAACCCAAAGATACCAACGATATCGCAGTTTCCGCATGTCAAACGCACTGTGGAGTTCTGAAAACACCAGGAATCGTGTTTTTCGCATTCAATAGCACGAAAACAGCGATTTCGGTGATTCTTCACACCTGTAACAGCAGAATCATGAATTTATCACTGAAAATGCTTATCTCAGCTGGAAACCCAAAGATGCCAAAGATATCGCAGTTTCCGCATGTTAAACGCCCTGTGGAGTTCTGAAAACACCAGGAAACGTGTTTTTCGCATTCAATAGCACGAAAACAGCGATTTCGGTGATTCTGCACACCTGTAAAAGCAGAATCATAAATTTATCACTGAACATGCATATCTCAGCTGGAAACCCAAAGATTCCAAAGATATCGCAGTTTCCGCATGTCAAACGCACTGTGGAGTGCTGAAAACACCAGGAAACGTGTTTTTCGCATTCAATAGCACGAAAACAGCGATTTCGGTGATTCTGCACACCTGTAACAGCAGAATCATGAATTTATCACTGAAAATGCATATCTCAGCTGGAAACCCAACGAAACCGAAGATATCACAGTTTCCGCATGTCAAACGCAATGTGGAGTGCTGAAAACTCCTGGAAACGTGTTTTTTGCATTCAGTAGCACGAAAACAGCGATTTTGGTGTTTCTGCACACCTGTAAAAGCAGAATCATGAATTTATCACTGAAAATGCATATCTCAGTTGGAAACCCAAAGATACCAAAGATATCGCAGTTTCCGCATGTTAAACGCACTGTGGAGTTCTGAAAACACCAGGAAACGTGTTTTTCGCATTCAATAGCACGAAAACAGCGATTTCGGTGATTCTGCACACCTGTAAAAGCAGAATCATGAATTTATCACTGAAAATGCATATCTCAGTTGGAAACCCAAAGATACCAAAGATATCGCAGTTTCCGCATGTTAAACGCACTGTGGAGTTCTGAAAACACCAGGAAACGTGTTTTTCGCATTCAATAGCACGAAAACAGCGATTTCGGTGATTCTGCACACCTGTAAAAGCAGAATCATGAATTTATCATTGAAAATGCATATCACAGCTGGAAACCCAAAGATACCAAAGATATCGCAGTTTCCGCATGTCAAACGCACTGTGGAGTTCTGAAAACACCAGGAAACGTGTTTTTCGCATTCAATAGCACTAAAACAGCGATTTCGGTGATTCTGCACACCTGTAAAAGCAGAATCATAAATTTATCACTGAACATGCATATCTCAGCTGGAAACCCAAAGATTCCAAAGATATCGCAGTTTCCGCATGTCAAACGCTCTGTCGAGTGCAGAAAACACCAGGAAACGAGTTTTTCGCATTCAATAGCACGAAAACAGCGATTTCGGTGATTCTGCACACCTGTAACAGCAGAATCATGAATTTATCACTGAAAATGCATATCTCAGCTGGAAACCCAAAGATACCAAAGATATCGCAGTTTCCGCATGTCAAACGCACTGTGGAGTTCTGAAAACACCAGGAAACGTGTTTCTCGCATTCAATAGCACGAAAACAGCGATTTCGGTGATTCTGCACACTTGTAACAGCAGAATCATGAATTTATCACTGAAAATGCATATCTCAGCTGGAAACCCAACGAAACCGAAGATATCGCAGTTTCCGCATGTCAAACGCACTGTGGAGTTCTGAAAACACCAGGAAACGTGTTTTTCGCATTCAATAGCACGAAAACAGCGATTTCGGTGATTCTGCACACCTGTAACAGCAGAATCATGAATTTATCACTGAACATGCATATCTCAGCTGGAAACCCAAAGATTCCAAAGATATCGCAGTTTCCGCATGTCAAACGCACTGTGGAGTGCTGAAAACACCAGGAAACGTGTTTTTCGCATTCAATAGCACGAAAACAGCGATTTCGGTGATTCTGCACACCTGTAACAGCAGAATCATGAATTTATCACTAAAAATGCATATCTCAGCTGGAAACCCAACGAAACCGAAGATATCACAGTTTCCGCATGTCAAACGCAATGTGGAGTGCTGAAAACTCCTGGAAACGTGTTTTTTGCATTCAGTAGCACGAAAACAGCGATTTGGGTGTTTCTGCACACCTGTAACAGCAGAATCATGAATTTATCACTGAAAATGCATATCTCAGCTGGAAACCCAACTGTACCGAAGATATTTCTGTTTCCCCATGTCAAACTCACTGCGGAGTGCTGAAAACACCAGGAAACGTGTTTTTCGCATTCAATAGCACCAAACCAGCGATTTCGGTGATTCTGCACACCTGTAAAAGCAGAATCATGAATTTATCACTGAAAATGCATATCTCAGTTGGAAACCCAAAGATACCAAAGATATCGCAGTTTCCGCATGTTAAACGCACTGTGGAGTTCTGAAAACACCAGGAAACGTGTTTTTCGCATTCAATAGCACTAAAACAGCGATTTCGGTGATTCTGCACACCTGTAAAAGCAGAATCATAAATTTATCACTGAACATGCATATCTCAGCTGGAAACCCAAAGATTCCAAAGATATCGCAGTTTCCGCATGTCAAACGCACTGTCGAGTGCAGAAAACACCAGGAAACGTGTTTTTCGCATTCAATAGCACGAAAACAGCGATTTCGGTGATTCTGCACACCTGTAACAGCAGAATCATGAATTTATCACTGAAAATGCATATCTCAGCTGGAAACCCAAAGATACCAACGATATCGCAGTTTCCGCATGTCAAACGCACTGTGGAGTTCTGAAAACACCAGGAATCGTGTTTTTCGCATTCAATAGCACGAAAACAGCGATTTCGGTGATTCTTCACACCTGTAACAGCAGAATCATGAATTTATCACTGAAAATGCTTATCTCAGCTGGAAACCCAAAGATGCCAAAGATATCGCAGTTTCCGCATGTTAAACGCCCTGTGGAGTTCTGAAAACACCAGGAAACGTGTTTTTCGCATTCAATAGCACGAAAACAGCGATTTCGGTGATTCTGCACACCTGTAAAAGCAGAATCATAAATTTATCACTGAACATGCATATCTCAGCTGGAAACCCAAAGATTCCAAAGATATCGCAGTTTCCGCATGTCAAACGCACTGTGGAGTGCTGAAAACACCAGGAAACGTGTTTTTCGCATTCAATAGCACGAAAACAGCGATTTCGGTGATTCTTCACACCTGTAACAGCAGAATCATGAATTTATCACTGAAAATGCATATCTCAGCTGGAAACCCAACGAAACCGAAGATATCACAGTTTCCGCATGTCAAACGCAATGTGGAGTGCTGAAAACTCCTGGAAACGTGTTTTTTGCATTCAGTAGCACGAAAACAGCGATTTTGGTGTTTCTGCACACCTGTAAAAGCAGAATCATGAATTTATCACTGAAAATGCATATCTCAGTTGGAAACCCAAAGATACCAAAGATATCGCAGTTTCCGCATGTTAAACGCACTGTGGAGTTCTGAAAACACCAGGAAACGTGTTTTTCGCATTCAATAGCACGAAAACAGCGATTTCGGTGATTCTGCACACCTGTAAAAGCAGAATCATGAATTTATCACTGAAAATGCATATCTCAGTTGGAAACCCAAAGATACCAAAGATATCGCAGTTTCCGCATGTTAAACGCACTGTGGAGTTCTGAAAACACCAGGAAACGTGTTTTTCGCATTCAATAGCACGAAAACAGCGATTTCGGTGATTCTGCACACCTGTAAAAGCAGAATCATGAATTTATCACTGAAAATGCATATCACAGCTGGAAACCCAAAGATACCAAAGATATCGCAGTTTCCGCATGTCAAACGCACTGTGGAGTTCTGAAAACACCAGGAAACGTGTTTTTCGCATTCAATAGCACTGAAACAGCGATTTCGGTGATTCTGCACACCTGTAAAAGCAGAATCATAAATTTATCACTGAACATGCATATCTCAGCTGGAAACCCAAAGATTCCAAAGATATCGCAGTTTCCGCATGTCAAACGCACTGTCGAGTGCAGAAAACACCAGGAAACGAGTTTTTCGCATTCAATAGCACGAAAACAGCGATTTCGGTGATTCTGCACACCTGTAACAGCAGAATCATGAATTTATCACTGAAAATGCATATCTCAGCTGGAAACCCAACGAAACCGAAGATATCGCAGTTTCCACATGTTAAACGCACTGTGGAGTTCTGAAAACACCAGGAAACGTGTTTTTCGCATTCAATAGCACGAAAACAGCGATTTTGGGTGATTCTGCACACCTGTAACAGCAGAATCATGAATTTATCACTGAAAATGCATATCTCAGCTGGAAACCCAACGAAACCGAAGATATCGCAGTTTCCACATGTTAAACGCACTGTGGAGTTCTGAAAACACCAGGAAACGTGTTTTTCGCATTCAATAGCACGAAAACACCGATTTTGGGTGATTCTGCACACCTGTAAAAGCAGAATCATGAATTTATCACTGAAAATGCATATCTCAGCTGGAAACCCAAAGATACCAAAGATATCGCAGTTTCCGCATGTCAAACGCACTGCGGAGTTCTGAAAACACCAGGAAACGTGTTTTTCGCATTCAATAGCACGAAAACAGCGATTTCGGTGATTCTGCACACCTGTAACAGCAGAATCATGAATTTATCACTGAAAATGCATATCTCAGCTGGAAACCCAAAGATACCAAAGATATCGCAGTTTCCGCATGTCAAACGCACTGTGGAGTTCTGAAAACACCAGGAAACGTGTTTCTCGCATTCAATAGCACGAAAACAGCGATTTCGGTGATTCTGCACACTTGTAACAGCAGAATCATGAATTTATCACTGAAAATGCATATCTCAGCTGGAAACCCAACGAAACCGAAGATATCGCAGTTTCCGCATGTCAAACGCACTGTGGAGTTCTGAAAACACCAGGAAACGTGTTTTTCGCATTCAATAGCACGAAAACAGCGATTTCGGTGATTCTGCACACTTGTAACAGCAGAATCATGAATTTATCACTGAAAATGCATATCTCAGCTGGAAACCCAACGAAACCGAAGATATCGCAGTTTCCGCATGTCAAACGCACTGTGGAGTTCTGAAAACACCAGGAAACGTGTTTTTCGCATTCAATAGCACGAAAACAGCGATTTCGGTGATTCTGCACACCTGTAACAGCAGAATCATGAATTTATCACTGAAAATGCATATCTCAGCTGGAAACCCAACGAAACCGAAGATATCGCAGTTTCCGCATGTCAACCGCACTGTGGAGTGCTGAAAACACCAGAAAACGTGTTTTATGCATTCAGTATCACGAAAACAGCGGTTTCGGTGATTCTGCACACTTGTAACAGCAGGATAATGAAGACTATCACTGAAAATGCATATCTCAGCTGGCAACCCCACGAAAACGAAGATATCGCGGTTTCCGCATGTCAAACGCACTGTGGAGTTCTGAAAACACCAGGAAACGTGTTTTTCGCATTCAATAGCACTAAAACAGCGATTTCGGTGATTCTGCACACCTGTAAAAGCAGAATCATAAATTTATCACTGAACATGCATATCTCAGCTGGAAACCCAAAGATTCCAAAGATATCGCAGTTTCCGCATGTCAAACGCACTGTCGAGTGCAGAAAACACCAGGAAACGTGTTTTTCGCATTCAATAGCACGAAAACAGCGATTTCGGTGATTCTGCACACCTGTAACAGCAGAATCATGAATTTATCACTGAAAATGCATATCTCAGCTGGAAACCCAAAGATACCAACGATATCGCAGTTTCCGCATGTCAAACGCACTGTGGAGTTCTGAAAACACCAGGAATCGTGTTTTTCGCATTCAATAGCACGAAAACAGCGATTTCGGTGATTCTTCACACCTGTAACAGCAGAATCATGAATTTATCACTGAAAATGCTTATCTCAGCTGGAAACCCAAAGATGCCAAAGATATCGCAGTTTCCGCATGTTAAACGCCCTGTGGAGTTCTGAAAACACCAGGTAACGTGTTTTTCGCATTCAATAGCACGAAAACAGCGATTTCGGTGATTCTGCACACCTGTAACAGCAGAATCATGAATTTATCACTGAAAATGCATATCTCAGCTGGAAACCCAAAGATACCAACGATATCGCAGTTTCCGCATGTCAAACGCACTGTGGAGTTCTGAAAACACCAGGAATCGTGTTTTTCGCATTCAATAGCACGAAAACAGCGATTTCGGTGATTCTTCACACCTGTAACAGCAGAATCATGAATTTATCACTGAAAATGCTTATCTCAGCTGGAAACCCAAAGATGCCAAAGATATCGCAGTTTCCGCATGTTAAACGCCCTGTGGAGTTCTGAAAACACCAGGAAACGTGTTTTTCGCATTCAATAGCACGAAAACAGCGATTTCGGTGATTCTGCACACCTGTAAAAGCAGAATCATAAATTTATCACTGAACATGCATATCTCAGCTGGAAACCCAAAGATTCCAAAGATATCGCAGTTTCCGCATGTCAAACGCACTGTGGAGTGCTGAAAACACTAGGAAACGTGTTTTTCGCATTCAATAGCACGAAAACAGCGATTTCGGTGATTCTGCACACCTGTAACAGCAGAATCATGAATTTATCACTGAAAATGCATATCTCAGCTGGAAACCCAACGAAACCGAAGATATCGCAGTTTCCGCATGTCAAACGCACTGTGGAGTTCTGAAAACACCAGGAAACGTGTTTTTCGCATTCAATAGCACGAAAACAGCGATTTCGGTGATTCTGCACACTTGTAACAGCAGAATCATGAATTTATCACTGAAAATGCATATCTCAGCTGGAAACCCAACGAAACCGAAGATATCGCAGTTTCCGCATGTCAAACGCACTGTGGAGTTCTGAAAACACCAGGAAACGTGTTTTTCGCATTCAATAGCACGAAAACAGCGATTTCGGTGATTCTGCACACTTGTAACAGCAGAATCATGAATTTATCACTGAAAATGCATATCTCAGCTGGAAACCCAACGAAACCGAAGATATCGCAGTTTCCGCATGTCAACCGCACTGTGGAGTGCTGAAAACACCAGAAAACGTGTTTTATGCATTCAGTATCACGAAAACAGCGGTTTCGGTGATTCTGCACACTTGTAACAGCAGGATAATGAAGACTATCACTGAAAATGCATATCTCAGCTGGCAACCCCACGAAAACGAAGATATCGCGGTTTCCGCATGTCAAACGCACTGTGGAGTTCTGAAAACACCAGGAAACGTGTTTTTCGCATTCAATAGCACGAAAACAGCGATTTCGGTGATTCTGCACACCTGTAACAGCAGAATCATGAATTTATCACTGAAAATGCATATCTCAGCTGGAAACCCAAAGATACCAAAGATATCGCAGTTTCCGCATGTCAAACGCACTGTGGAGTTCTGAAAACACCAGGAAACGTGTTTCTCGCATTCAATAGCACGAAAACAGCGATTTCGGTGATTCTGCACACCTGTAAAAGCAGAATCATAAATTTATCACTGAACATGCATATCTCAGCTGGAAACCCAAAGATTCCAAAGATATCGCAGTTTCCGCATGTCAAACGCACTGTGGAGTGCTGAAAACACCAGGAAACGTGTTTTTCGCATTCAATAGCACGAAAACAGCGATTTCGGTGATTCTGCACACCTGTAACAGCAGAATCATGAATTTATCACTAAAAATGCATATCTCAGCTGGAAACCCAACGAAACCGAAGATATCACAGTTTTCGCATGTCAAACGCAATGTGGAGTGCTGAAAACTCCTGGAAACGTGTTTTTTGCATTCAGTAGCACGAAAACAGCGATTTGGGTGTTTCTGCACACCTGTAACAGCAGAATCATGAATTTATCACTGAAAATGCATATCTCAGCTGGAAACCCAACTGTACCGAAGATATTTCTGTTTCCGCATGTCAAACTCACTGCGGAGTGCTGAAAACACCAGGAAACGTGTTTTTCGCATTCAATAGCACTAAAACAGCGATTTCGGTGATTCTGCACACCTGTAAAAGCAGAATCATAAATTTATCACTGAACATGCATATCTCAGCTGGAAACCCAAAGATTCCAAAGATATCGCAGTTTCCGCATGTCAAACGCACTGTCGAGTGCAGAAAACACCAGGAAACGTGTTTTTCGCATTCAATAGCACGAAAACAGCGATTTCGGTGATTCTGCACACCTGTAAAAGCAGAATCATAAATTTATCACTGAACATGCATATCTCAGCTGGAAACCCAAAGATTCCAAAGATATCGCAGTTTCCGCATGTCAAACGCACTGTGGAGTGCTGAAAACACCAGGAAACGTGTTTTTCGCATTCAATAGCACGAAAACAGCGATTTCGGTGATTCTGCACACCTGTAACAGCAGAATCATGAATTTATCACTGAAAATGCATATCTCAGCTGGAAACCCAACGAAACCGAAGATATCACAGTTTCCGCATGTCAAACGCAATGTGGAGTGCTGAAAACTCCTGGAAACGTTTTTTTGCATTCAGTAGCACGAAAACAGCGATTTTGGTGTTTCTGCACACCTGTAACAGCAGAATCATGAATTTATCACTGAAAATGCATATCTCAGCTGGAAACCCAACTGTACCGAAGATATTTCTGTATCCGCATGTCAAACTCACTGCGGAGTGCTGAAAACACCAGGAAACGTGTTTTTCGCATTCAATAGCACGAAACCAGCGATTTCGGTGATTCTGCACACCTGTAAAAGCAGAATCATGAATTTATCACTGAAAATGCATATCTCAGTTGGAAACCCAAAGATACCAAAGATATCGCAGTTTCCGCATGTTAAACGCACTGTGGAGTTCTGAAAACACCAGGAAACGTGTTTTTCGCATTCAATAGCACGAAAACAGCGATTTTGGGTGATTCTGCACACCTGTAACAGCAGAATCATGAATTTATCACTGAAAATGCATATCTCAGCTGGAAACCCAACGAAACCGAAGATATCGCAGTTTCCACATGTTAAACGCACTGTGGAGTTCTGAAAACACCAGGAAACGTGTTTTTCGCATTCAATAGCACGAAAACAGCGATTTTGGGTGATTCTGCACACCTGTAAAAGCAGAATCATGAATTTATCACTGAAAATGCATATCTCAGCTGGAAACCCAAAGATACCAAAGATATCGCAGTTTCCGCATGTCAAACGCACTGTGGAGTTCTGAAAACACCAGGAAACGTGTTTTTCGCATTCAATAGCACGAAAACAGCGATTTCGGTGAATCTGCACACCTGTAACAGCAGAATCATGAATTTATCACTGAAAATGCATATCTCAGCTGGAAACCCAAAGATACCAAAGATATCGCAGTTTCCGCATGTCAAACGCACTGTGGAGTTCTGAAAACACCAGGAAACGTGTTTCTCGCATTCAATAGCACGAAAACAGCGATTTCGGTGATTCTGCACACTTGTAACAGCAGAATCATGAATTTATCACTGAAAATGCATATCTCAGCTGGAAACCCAACGAAACCGAAGATATCGCAGTTTCCGCATGTCAAACGCACTGTGGAGTTCTGAAAACACCAGGAAACGTGTTTTTCGCATTCAATAGCACGAAAACAGCGATTTCGGTGATTCTGCACACTTCTAACAGCAGAATCATGAATTTATCACTGAAAATGCATATCTCAGCTGGAAACCCAACGAAACCGAAGATATCGCAGTTTCCGCATGTCAAACGCACTGTGGAGTTCTGAAAACACCAGGAAACGTGTTTTTCGCATTCAATAGCACGAAAACAGCGATTTCGGTGATTCTGCACACCTGTAACAGCAGAATCATGAATTTATCACTGAAAATGCATATCTCAGCTGGAAACCCAACGAAACCGAAGATATCGCAGTTTCCGCATGTCAACCGCACTGTGGAGTGCTGAAAACACCAGAAAACGTGTTTTATGCATTCAGTATCACGAAAACAGCGGTTTCGGTGATTCTGCACACTTGTAACAGCAGGATAATGAAGACTATCACTGAAAATGCATATCTCAGCTGGCAACCCCACGAAAACGAAGATATCGCGGTTTCCGCATGTCAAACGCACTGTGGAGTTCTGAAAACACCAGGAAACGTGTTTTTCGCATTCAATAGCACTAAAACAGCGATTTCGGTGATTCTGCACACCTGTAAAAGCAGAATCATAAATTTATCACTGAACATGCATATCTCAGCTGGAAACCCAAAGATTCCAAAGATATCGCAGTTTCCGCATGTCAAACGCACTGTCGAGTGCAGAAAACACCAGGAAACGTGTTTTTCGCATTCAATAGCACGAAAACAGCGATTTCGGTGATTCTGCACACCTGTAACAGCAGAATCATGAATTTATCACTGAAAATGCATATCTCAGCTGGAAACCCAAAGATACCAACGATATCGCAGTTTCCGCATGTCAAACGCACTGTGGAGTTCTGAAAACACCAGGAATCGTGTTTTTCGCATTCAATAGCACGAAAACAGCGATTTCGGTGATTCTTCACACCTGTAACAGCAGAATCATGAATTTATCACTGAAAATGCTTATCTCAGCTGGAAACCCAAAGATGCCAAAGATATCGCAGTTTCCGCATGTTAAACGCCCTGTGGAGTTCTGAAAACACCAGGTAACGTGTTTTTCGCATTCAATAGCACGAAAACAGCGATTTCGGTGATTCTGCACACCTGTAACAGCAGAATCATGAATTTATCACTGAAAATGCATATCTCAGCTGGAAACCCAAAGATACCAACGATATCGCAGTTTCCGCATGTCAAACGCACTGTGGAGTTCTGAAAACACCAGGAATCGTGTTTTTCGCATTCAATAGCACGAAAACAGCGATTTCGGTGATTCTTCACACCTGTAACAGCAGAATCATGAATTTATGACTGAAAATGCTTATCTCAGCTGGAAACCCAAAGATGCCAAAGATATCGCAGTTTCCGCATGTTAAACGCCCTGTGGAGTTCTGAAAACACCAGGAAACGTGTTTTTCGCATTCAATAGCACGAAAACAGCGATTTCGGTGATTCTGCACACCTGTAAAAGCAGAATCATAAATTTATCACTGAACATGCATATCTCAGCTGGAAACCCAAAGATTCCAAAGATATCGCAGTTTCCGCATGTCAAACGCACTGTGGAGTGCTGAAAACACCAGGAAACGTGTTTTTCGCATTCAATAGCACGAAAACAGCGATTTCGGTGATTCTGCACACCTGTAACAGCAGAATCATGAATTTATCACTGAAAATGCATATCTCAGCTGGAAACCCAACGAAACCGAAGATATCGCAGTTTCCGCATGTCAAACGCACTGTGGAGTTCTGAAAACACCAGGAAACGTGTTTTTCGCATTCAATAGCACGAAAACAGCGATTTCGGTGATTCTGCACACTTGTAACAGCAGAATCATGAATTTATCACTGAAAATGCATATCTCAGCTGGAAACCCAACGAAACCGAAGATATCGCAGTTTCCGCATGTCAAACGCACTGTGGAGTTCTGAAAACACCAGGAAACGTGTTTTTCGCATTCAATAGCACGAAAACAGCGATTTCGGTGATTCTGCACACTTGTAACAGCAGAATCATGAATTTATCACTGAAAATGCATATCTCAGCTGGAAACCCAACGAAACCGAAGATATCGCAGTTTCCGCATGTCAACCGCACTGTGGAGTGCTGAAAACACCAGAAAACGTGTTTTATGCATTCAGTATCACGAAAACAGCGGTTTCGGTGATTCTGCACACTTGTAACAGCAGGATAATGAAGACTATCACTGAAAATGCATATCTCAGCTGGCAACCCCACGAAAACGAAGATATCGCGGTTTCCGCATGTCAAACGCACTGTGGAGTTCTGAAAACACCAGGAAACGTGTTTTTCGCATTCAATAGCACGAAAACAGCGATTTCGGTGATTCTGCACACCTGTAACAGCAGAATCATGAATTTATCACTGAAAATGCATATCTCAGCTGGAAACCCAAAGATACCAAAGATATCGCAGTTTCCGCATGTCAAACGCACTGTGGAGTTCTGAAAACACCAGGAAACGTGTTTCTCGCATTCAATAGCACGAAAACAGCGATTTCGGTGATTCTGCACACCTGTAAAAGCAGAATCATAAATTTATCACTGAACATGCATATCTCAGCTGGAAACCCAAAGATTCCAAAGATATCGCAGTTTCCGCATGTCAAACGCACTGTGGAGTGCTGAAAACACCAGGAAACGTGTTTTTCGCATTCAATAGCACGAAAACAGCGATTTCGGTGATTCTGCACACCTGTAACAGCAGAATCATGAATTTATCACTAAAAATGCATATCTCAGCTGATCACCCAACGAAACCGAAGATATCACAGTTTTCGCATGTCAAACGCAATGTGGAGTGCTGAAAACTCCTCGAAACGTGTTTTTTGCATTCAGTAGCACGACAACAGCGATTTGGGTGTTTCTGCACACCTGTAACAGCAGAATCATGAATTTATCACTGAAAATGCATATCTCAGCTGGAAACCCAACTGTACCGAAGATATTTCTGTTTCCGCATGTCAAACTCACTGCGGAGTGCTGAAAACACCAGGAAACGTGTTTTTCGCATTCAATAGCACGAAACCAGCGATTTCGGTGATTCTGCACACCTGTAAAAGCAGAATCATGAATTTATCACTGAAAATGCATATCTCAGTTGGAAACCCAAAGATACCAAAGATATCGCAGTTTCCGCATGTTAAACGCACTGTGGAGTTCTGAAAACACCAGGAAACGTGTTTTTCGCATTCAATAGCACGAAAACAGCGATTTCGGTGATTCTGCACACCTGTAAAAGCAGAATCATAAATTTATCACTGAACATGCATATCTCAGCTGGAAACCCAAAGATTCCAAAGATATCGCAGTTTCCGCATGTCAAACGCACTGTCGAGTGCAGAAAACACCAGGAAACGTGTTTTTCGCATTCAATAGCACGAAAACAGCGATTTCGGTGATTCTGCACACCTGTAACAGCAGAATCATGAATTTATCACTGAAAATGCATATCTCAGCTGGAAACCCAAAGATACCAACGATATCGCAGTTTCCGCATGTCAAACGCACTGTGGAGTTCTGAAAACACCAGGAATCGTGTTTTTCGCATTCAATAGCACGAAAACAGCGATTTCGGTGATTCTTCACACCTGTAACAGCAGAATCATGAATTTATCACTGAAAATGCTTATCTCAGCTGGAAACCCAAAGATGCCAAAGATATCGCAGTTTCCGCATGTTAAACGCCCTGTGGAGTTCTGAAAACACCAGGAAACGTGTTTTTCGCATTCAATAGCACGAAAACAGCGATTTCGGTGATTCTGCACACCTGTAAAAGCAGAATCATAAATTTATCACTGAACATGCATATCTCAGCTGGAAACCCAAAGATTCCAAAGATATCGCAGTTTCCGCATGTCAAACGCACTGTGGAGTGCTGAAAACACCAGGAAACGTGTTTTTCGCATTCAATAGCACGAAAACAGCGATTTCGGTGATTCTGCACACCTGTAACAGCAGAATCATGAATTTATCACTGAAAATGCATATCTCAGCTGGAAACCCAACGAAACCGAAGATATCACAGTTTCCGCATGTCAAACGCAATGTGGAGTGCTGAAAACTCCTGGAAACGTGTTTTTTGCATTCAGTAGCACGAAAACAGCGATTTTGGTGTTTCTGCACACCTGTAACAGCAGAATCATGAATTTATCACTGAAAATGCATATCTCAGCTGGAAACCCAACTGTACCGAAGATATTTCTGTATCCGCATGTCAAACTCACTGCGGAGTGCTGAAAACACCAGGAAACGTGTTTTTCGCATTCAATAGCACGAAACCAGCGATTTCGGTGATTCTGCACACCTGTAAAAGCAGAATCATGAATTTATCACTGAAAATGCATATCTCAGTTGGAAACCCAAAGATACCAAAGATATCGCAGTTTCCGCATGTTAAACGCACTGTGGAGTTCTGAAAACACCAGGAAACGTGTTTTTCGCATTCAATAGCACTAAAACAGCGATTTCGGTGATTCTGCACACCTGTAAAAGCAGAATCATAAATTTATCACTGAACATGCATATCTCAGCTGGAAACCCAAAGATTCCAAAGATATCGCAGTTTCTGCATGTCAAACGCACTGTCGAGTGCAGAAAACACCAGGAAACGTGTTTTTCGCATTCAATAGCACGAAAACAGCGATTTCGGTGATTCTGCACACCTGTAACAGCAGAATCATGAATTTATCACTGAAAATGCATATCTCAGCTGGAAACCCAACGAAACCGAAGATATCGCAGTTTCCACATGTTAAACGCACTGTGGAGTTCTGAAAACACCAGGAAACGTGTTTTTCGCATTCAATAGCACGAAAACAGCGATTTCGGTGATTCTTCACACCTGTAACAGCAGAATCATGAATTTATCACTGAAAATGCATATCTCAGCTGGAAACCCAAAGATGCCAAAGATATCGCAGTTTCCGCATGTTAAACGCCCTGTGGAGTTCTGAAAACACCAGGAAACGTGTTTTTCGCATTCAATAGCACGAAAACAGCGATTTCGGTGATTCTGCACACCTGTAAAAGCAGAATCATGAATTTATCACTGAAAATGCATATCTCAGCTGGAAACCCAAAGATACCAAAGATATCGCAGTTTCCGCATGTCAAACGCACTGTGGAGTTCTGAAAACACCAGGAAACGTGTTTTTCGCATTCAATAGCACGAAAACAGCGATTTCGGTGATTCTGCACACCTGTAACAGCAGAATCATGAATTTATCACTGAAAATGCATATCTCAGCTGGAAACCCAAAGATGCCAAAGATATCGCAGTTTCCGCATGTTAAACGCCCTGTGGAGTTCTGAAAACACCAGGAAACGTGTTTTTCGCATTCAATAGCACGAAAACAGCGATTTCGGTGATTCTGCACACTTGTAACAGCAGAATCATGAATTTATCACTGAAAATGCATGTCTCAGCTGGAAACCCAACGAAACCGTAGATATCGCGGTTTCCGCATGTCAAACGCACTGTCGAGTGCTGAAAACACCAGAAAACGTGTTTTTCGCATTCAATAGCACGAAAACAGCGATTTCGGTGATTCTGCACACTTGTAACAGCAGGATAATGAAGATTATCACTGAAAATGCATATCTCAGCTGGAAACCCAACTGTACCGAAGATATTTCTGTTTCCGCATGTCATACTCACTGCGGAGTGCTGAAAACACCAGGAAACGTGTTTTTCGCATTCAATAGCACGAAAACAGCGATTTCGGTGATTCTGCACACCTGTAACACCAGAATCATGAATTTATCACTGAAAATGCATATCTCAGCTGGAAACCCAACGAAACCGAAGATATCACAGTTTCCGCATGTCAAACTCAATGTGGAGTGCTGAAAACTCCTGGAAACGTGTTTTTCGCATTCAGTAGCACGAAAACAGCGATTTGGGTGTTTCTGCACACCTGTAACAGCAGAATCATGAATTTATCACTGAAAATGCATATCTCAGCTGGAAACCCAACGAAACCGAAGTCATCACAGTTTCCGCATGTCAAACGCACTGTCGAGTGCTGACAACACCAGAAAACGTGTTTTTCGCATTCAATAGCACGAAGACAGCGATTTCGGTGATTCTGCACACTTGTAACAGCAGGATAATGAAGACTATCACTGAAAATGCATATCTCAGCTGGAAACCCAACGAAACCGAAGATATCGAGGTTTCCGCATGTCAAACGCACTGTCGAGTGCAGAAAACTCCAGAAAACGTGTTTTTCGCATTCAATAGCACGAAACCAGCGATTTCGGTGATTCTGCACACCTGTAAAAGCAGAATCATGAATTTATCACTGAAAATGCATATCTCAGTTGGAAACCCAAAGATACCAAAGATATCGCAGTTTCCGCATGTTAAACGCACTGTGGAGTTCTGAAAACACCAGGAAACGTGTTTTTCGCATTCAATAGCACGAAAACAGCGATTTCGGTGATTCTGCACACCTGTAAAAGCAGAATCATGAATTTATCACTGAAAATGCATATCTCAGTTGGAAACCCAAAGATACCAAAGATATCGCAGTTTCCGCATGTTAAACGCACTGTGGAGTTCTGAAAACACCAGGAAACGTGTTTTTCGCATTCAATAGCACGAAAACAGCGATTTCGGTGATTCTGCACACCTGTAAAAGCAGAATCATGAATTTATCACTGAAAATGCATATCACAGCTGGAAACCCAAAGATACCAAAGATATCGCAGTTTCCGCATGTTAAACGCACTGTGGAGTTCTGAAAACACCAGGAAACGTGTTTTTCGCATTCAATAGCACGAAAACAGCGATTTCGGTGATTCTGCACACCTGTAAAAGCAGAATCATGAATTTATCACTGAAAATGCATATCACAGCTGGAAACCCAAAGATACCAAAGATATCGCAGTTTCCGCATGTCAAACGCACTGTGGAGTTCTGAAAACACCAGGAAACGTGTTTTTCGCATTCAATAGCACTAAAACAGCGATTTCGGTGATTCTGCACACCTGTAACAGCAGAATCATGAATTTATCACTGAAAATGCATATCTCAGCTGGAAACCCAACGAAACCGTAGATATCGCGGTTTCCGCATGTCATCGCACTGTCGAGTGCAGAAAACACCAGGAAACGAGTTTTTCGCATTCAATAGCACGAAAACAGCGATTTCGGTGATTCTGCACACCTGTAACAGCAGAATCATGAATTTATCACTGAAAATGCATATCTCAGCTGGAAACCCAACGAAACCGAAGATATCGCAGTTTCCACATGTTAAACGCACTGTGGAGTTCTGAAAACACCAGGAAACGTGTTTTTCGCATTCAATAGCACGAAAACAGCGATTTCGGTGATTCTGCACACCTGTAAAAGCAGAATCATGAATTTATCACTGAAAATGCATATCTCAGCTGGAAACCCAAAGATGCCAAAGATATCGCAGTTTCCGCATGTTAAACGCCCTGTGGAGTTCTGAAAACACCAGGAAACGTGTTTTTCGCATTCAATAGCACGAAAACAGCGATTTCGGTGATTCTGCACACTTGTAACAGCAGAATCATGAATTTATCACTGAAAATGCATATCTCAGCTGGAAACCCAACTGTACCGAAGATATTTCTGTTTCCGCATGTCAAACTCACTGCGGAGTGCTGAAAACACCAGGAAACGTGTTTTTCGCTTTCAGTAGCACGAAAACAGCGATTTGGGTGTTTCTGCACACCTGTAACAGCAGAATCATGAATTTATCACTGAAAATGTATATCTCAGCTGGAAACCCAACGAAACCGAAGTCATCACGGTTTCCGCATGTCAAACGCACTGTCGAGTGCTGACAACACCAGAAAACGTGTTTTTCGCATTCAATAGCACGAAGACAGCGATTTCGGTGATTCTGCACACTTGTAACAGCAGGATAATGAAGACTATCACTGAAAATGCATATCTCAGCTGGAAACCCAACGAAACCGAAGATATCGCGGTTTCCGCATGTCAAACGCACTGTGGAGTTCTGAAAACACCAGGAAACGTGTTTTTCGCATTCAATAGCACGAAAACAGCGATTTCGGTGATTCTGCACACCTGTAACAGCAGAATCATGAATTTATCACTGAAAATGCATATCTCAGCTGGAAACCCAAAGATACCAAAGATATCGCAATTTCCGCATGTCAAACGCACTGTGGAGTTCTGAAAACACCAGGAAACGTGTTTTTCGCATTCAATAGCACGAAAACAGCTGTTTCGGTGATTCTGCACACTTGTAACAGCAGAATCATGAATTTATCACTGAAAATGCATATCTCAGCTGGAAACCCAACGAAACCGAAGATATCGCAGTTTCCGCATGTCAAACGCACTGTGGAGTGCTGAAAACACCAGAAAACGTGTTTTATGCATTCAATATCACGAAAACAGCGGTTTCGGTGATTCTGCACACTTGTAACAGCAGGATAATGAAGACTATCACTGAAAATGCATATCTCAGCTGGCAACCCCACGAAAACGAAGATATCGCGGTTTCCGCATGTCAAACGCACTGCAGAGTGCTGAAAACACCAGGAAACGTGTTTTTCGCATTCAATAGCACGAAACCAGCGATTTCGGTGATTCTGCACACCTGTAAAAGCAGAATCATAAATTTATCACTGAACATGCATATCTCAGCTGGAAACCCAAAGATTCCAAAGATATCGCAGTTTCCGCATGTCAAACGCACTGTGGAGTGCTGAAAACACCAGGAAACGTGTTTTTCGCATTCAATAGCACGAAAACAGCGATTTCGGTGATTCTGCACACCTGTAACAGCAGAATCATGAATTTATCACTGAAAATGCATATCTCAGCTGGAAACCCAACTATACCGAAGATATTTCTGTTTCCAGATGTCAAACGCACTGCGGAGTGCTGAAAACACCAGGAAACGTGTTTTTCGCATTCAATAGCACGAAAACAGCGATTTCGGTGATTCTGCACACTTGTAACAGCAGAATCATGAATTTATCACTGAAAATGCATATCTCAGCTGGAAACCCAACGAAACCGTAGATATCGCGGTTTCCGCATGTCAAACGCACTGTCGAGTGCTGAAAACACCAGGAAACGAGTTTTTCGCATTCAATAGCACGAAAACAGCGATTTCGGTGATTCTGCACACCTGTAACAGCAGAATCATGAATTTATCACTGAAAATGCATATCTCAGCTGGAAACCCAACGAAACCGAAGATATCGCAGTTTCCACATGTTAAACGCACTGTGGAGTTCTGAAAACACCAGGAAACGTGTTTTTCGCATTCAATAGCACGAAAACAGCGATTTCGGTGATTCTGCACACCTGTAAAAGCAGAATCATGAATTTATCACTGAAAATGCATATCTCAGCTGGAAACCCAAAGATGCCAAAGATATCGCAGTTTCCGCATGTTAAACGCCCTGTGGAGTTCTGAAAACACCAGGAAACGTGTTTTTCGCATTCAATAGCACGAAAACAGCGATTTCGGTGATTCTGCACACTTGTAACAGCAGAATCATGAATTTATCACTGAAAATGCATATCTCAGCTGGAAACCCAACGAAACCGTAGATATCGCGGTTTCCGCATGTCAAACGCACTGTCGAGTGCTGAAAACACCAGAAAACGTGTTTTTCGCATTCAATAGCACGAAAACAGCGATTTCGGTGATTCTGCACACTTGTAACAGCAGGATAATGAAGATTATCACTGAAAATGCATATCTCAGCTGGAAACCCAACTGTACCGAAGATATTTCTGTTTCCGCATGTCAAACTCACTGCGGAGTGCTGAAAACACCAGGAAACGTGTTTTTCGCATTCAATAGCACGAAAACAGCGATTTCGGTGATTCTGCACACTTGTAACAGCAGAATCATGAATTTATCACTGAAAATGCATATCTCAGCTGGAAACCCAACGAAACCGTAGATATCGCGGTTTCCGCATGTCAAACGCACTGTCGAGTGCTGAAAACACCAGAAAACGTGTTTTTCGCATTCAATAGCACGAAAACAGCGATTTCGGTGATTCTGCACACCTGTATCACCAGAATCATGAATTTATCACTGAAGATGCATATCTCAGCTGGAAACCCAACGAAACCGAAGATATCACAGTTTCCGCATGTCAAACTCAATGTGGAGTGCTGAAAACTCCTGGAAACGTGTTTTTCGCATTCAGTAGCACGAAAACAGCGATTTGGGTGTTTCTGCACACCTGTAACAGCAGAATCATGAATTTATCACTGAAAATGTATATCTCAGCTGGAAACCCAACGAAACCGAAGTCATCACGGTTTCCGCATGTCAAACGCACTGTCGAGTGCTGACAACACCAGAAAACGTGTTTTTCGCATTCAATAGCACGAAGACAGCGATTTCGGTGATTCTGCACACTTGTAACAGCAGGATAATGAAGACTATCACTGAAAATGCATATCTCAGCTGGAAACCCAACGAAACCGAAGATATCGCGGTTTCCGCATGTCAAACGCACTGTCGAGTGCAGAAAACTCCAGAAAACGTGTTTTTCGCATTCAATAGCACGAAACCAGCGATTTCGGTGATTCTGCACACCTGTAAAAGCAGAATCATGAATTTATCACTGAAAATGCATATCTCAGTTGGAAACCCAAAGATACCAAAGATATCGCAGTTTCCGCATGTTAAACGCACTGTGGAGTTCTGAAAACACCAGGAAACGTGTTTTTCGCATTCAATAGCACGAAAACAGCGATTTCGGTGATTCTGCACACCTGTAAAAGCAGAATCATGAATTTATCACTGAAAATGCATATCTCAGTTGGAAACCCAAAGATACCAAAGATATCGCAGTTTCCGCATGTTAAACGCACTGTGGAGTTCTGAAAACACCAGGAAACGTGTTTTTCGCATTCAATAGCACGAAAACAGCGGTTTCGGTGATTCTGCACACTTGTAACAGCAGGATAATGAAGACTATCACTGAAAATGCATATCTCAGCTGGCAACCCCACGAAAACGAAGATATCGCGGTTTCCGCATGTCAAACGCACTGCAGAGTGCTGAAAACACCAGGAAACGTGTTTTTCGCATTCAATAGCACGAAACCAGCGATTTCGGTGATTCTGCACACCTGTAAAAGCAGAATCATAAATTTATCACTGAACATGCATATCTCAGCTGGAAACCCAAAGATTCCAAAGATATCGCAGTTTCCGCATGTCAAACGCACTGTGGAGTGCTGAAAACACCAGGAAACGTGTTTTTCGCATTCAATAGCACGAAAACAGCGATTTCAGTGATTCTGCACACTTGTAACAGCAGGATAATGAAGATTATCACTGAAAATGCATATCTCAGCTGGAAACCCAACTGTACCGAAGATATTTCTGTTTCCGCATGTCAAACTCACTGCGGAGTGCTGAAAACACCAGGAAACGTGTTTTTCGCATTCAATAGCACGAAGACAGCGATTTCGGTGATTCTGCACACTTGTAACAGCAGGATAATGAAGACTATCACTGAAAATGCATATCTCAGCTGGAAACCCAACGAAACCGAAGATATCGCGGTTTCCGCATGTCAAACGCACTGCAGAGTGCTGAAAACACCAGGAAACGTGTTTTTCGCATTCAATAGCACGAAACCAGCGATTTCGGTGATTCTGCACACCTGTAAAAGCAGAATCATGAATTTATCACTGAAAATGCATATCTCAGTTGGAAACCCAAAGATACCAAAGATATCGCAGTTTCCGCATGTTAAACGCACTGTGGAGTTCTGAAAACACCAGGAAACGTGTTTTTCGCATTCCATAGCACGAAACCAGCGATTTCGGTGATTCTGCACACCTGTAAAAGCAGAATCATGAATTTATCACTGAAAATGCATATCACAGCTGGAAACCCAAAGATACCAAAGATATCGCAGTTTCCGCATGTCAAACGCACTGTGGAGTTCTGAAAACACCAGGAAACGTGTTTTTCGCATTCAATAGCACGAAAACAGCGATTTCGGTGATTCTGCACACCTGTAACAGCAGAATCATGAATTTATCACTGAAAATGCATATCTCAGCTGGAAACCCAAAGATACCAAAGATATCGCAGTTTCCGCATGTCAAACGCACTGTGGAGTTCTGAAAACACCAGGAAACGTGTTTCTCGCATTCAATAGCACGAAAACAGCGATTTCGGTGATTCTGCACACTTGTAACAGCAGAATCATGAATTTATCACTGAAAATGCATATCTCAGCTGGAAACCCAACGAAACCGAAGATATCGCAGTTTCCGCATGTCAAACGCACTGTGGAGTGCTGAAAACACCAGAAAACGTGTTTTATGCATTCAGTATCACGAAAACAGCGGTTTCGGTGATTCTGCACACTTGTAACAGCAGGATAATGAAGACTATCACTGAAAATGCATATCTCAGCTGGCAACCCCACGAAAACGAAGATATCGCGGTTTCCGCATGTCAAACGCACTGTGGAGTTCTGAAAACACCAGGAAACGTGTTTTTCGCATTCAATAGCACGAAAACAGCGATTTCGGTGATTCTGCACACTTGTAACAGCAGAATCATGAATTTATCACTGAAAATGCATATCTCAGCTGGAAACCCAACGAAACCGAAGATATCGCAGTTTCCGCATGTCAAACGCACTGTGGAGTTCTGAAAACACCAGGAAACGTGTTTTTCGCATTCAATAGCACGAAAACAGCGATTTCGGTGATTCTGCACACCTGTAACAGCAGAATCATGAATTTATCACTGAAAATGCATATCTCAGCTGGAAACCCAAAGATACCAAAGATATCGCAGTTTCCGCATGTCAAACGCACTGTGGAGTTCTGAAAACACCAGGAAACGTGTTTTTCGCATTCAATAGCACGAAAACAGCGATTTCGGTGATTCTGCACACTTGTAACAGCAGAATCATGAATTTATCACTGAAAATGCATATCTCAGCTGGAAACCCAACGAAACCGAAGATATCGCAGTTTCCGTATGTCAAACGCACTGTGGAGTGCTGAAAACACCAGAAAACGTGTTTTATGCATTCAGTATCACGAAAACAGCGGTTTCGGTGATTCTGCACACTTGTAACAGCAGGATAATGAAGACTATCACTGAAAATGCATATCTCAGCTGGCAACCCCACGAAAACGAAGCTATCGCGGTTTCCGCATGTCAAACGCACTGCAGAGTGCTGAAAACACCAGGAAACGTGTTTTTCGCATTCAATAGCACGAAACCAGCGATTTCGGTGATTCTGCACATCTGTAAAAGCAGAATCATGAATTTATCACTGAAAATGCATATCTCAGTTGGAAACCCAAAGATACCAAAGATATCGCAGTTTCCGCATGTTAAACGCACTGTGGAGTTCGGAAAACACCAGGAAACGTGTTTTTCGCATTCAATAGCACGAAAACAGCGATTTCGGTGATTCTGCACACCTGTAAAAGCAGAATCATAAATTTATCACTGAACATGCATATCTCAGCTGGAAACCCAAAGATTCCAAAGATATCGCAGTTTCCGCATGTCAAACGCACTGTGGAGTGCTGAAAACACCAGGAAACGTGTTTTTCGCATGCAATAGCACGAAAGCAGCGATTTCGGTGATTCTGCACACCTGTAACAGCAGAATCATGAATTTATCACTGAAAATGCATATCTCAGCTGGAAACCCAACGAAACCGAAGATATCACAGTTTCCGCATGTCAAACGCAATGTGGAGTGCTGAAATCTCCTGGAAACGTGTTTTTTGCATTCAGCAGCACGAAAACAGCGATTTGGGTGTTTCTGCACACCTGTAACAGCAGAATCATGAATTTATCACTGAAAATGCATATCTCAGCTGGAAACCCAACTGTACCGAAGATATTTCTGTTTCCGCATGTCAAACTCACTGCGGAGTGCTGAAAACACCAGGAAACGTGTTTTTCGCATTCAATAGCACGAAACCAGCGATTTCGGTGATTCTGCACACCTGTAAAAGCAGAATCATGAATTTATCACTGAAAATGCATATCTCAGCTGGAAACCCAACGAAACCGAAGATATCGCAGTTTCCGCATGTCAAACGCAATGTGGAGTGCTGAAAACTCCTGGAAACGTGTTTTTTGCATTCAGTAGCACGAAAACAGCGATATGGGTGTTTCTGCACACCTGTAACAGCAGAATCATGAATTTATCACTGAAAATGCATATCTCAGCTGGAAACCCAACTGTACCGAAGATATTTCTGTTTCCGCATGTCAAACTCACTGCGGAGTGCTGAAAACACCAGGAAACGTGTTTTTCGCATTCAATAGCACGAAACCAGCGATTTCGGTGATTCTGCACGCCTGTAAAAGCAGAATCATGAATTTATCACTGAAAATGCATATCTCAGCTGGAAACCCAAAGATACCAAAGATATCGCAGTTTCCGCATGTTAAACGCACTCTGGAGTTCTGAAAACACCAGGAAACGTGTTTTTCGCATTCAATAGCACGAAAACAGCGATTTTGGGTGATTCTGCGCACCTGTAAAAGCAGAATCATGAATTTATCACTGAAAATGCATATCTCAGCTGGAAACCCAAAGATACCAAAGATATCGCAGTTTCCGCATGTCAAACGCACTGTGGAGTTCTGAAAACACCAGGAAACGTGTTTTTCGCATTCAATAGCACGAAAACAGCGATTTCGGTGATTCTGCACGCCTGTAAAAGCAGAATCATGAATTTATCACTGAAAATGCATATCTCAGCTGGAAACCCAAAGATACCAAAGATATCGCAGTTTCCGCATGTCAAACGCACTGTGGAGTTCTGAAAACACCAGGAAACTTGTTTTTCGCATTCAAAAGCACGAAAACAGCGATTTCGGTGATTCTGCACCCCTGTAACAGCAGAATCATGAATTTATCACTGAAAATGCATATCTCAGCTGGAAACCCAACGAAACCGAAGATATCACAGTTTCGGCATGTCAAACTCAATGTGGAGTGCTGAAAACTCCTGGAAAAGTGTTTTTCGCATTCAATAGCACGATGACAGCGATTTAGGTGATTCTGCACACTTGTAACAGCAGGATAATGAAGACTATCACTGAAAATGCATATCTCAGCTGGAAACCCAACGAAACCGAAGATATCGCGGTTTCCGCATGTCGAACGCACTGTCGAGTGCAGAAAACTCCAGAAAACGTGTTTTTCGCATTCAATAGCACGAAGACAGCGATTTCGGTGATTCTGCACACTTGTAACAGCAGGAAAATGAAGACTATCACTGAAAATGCATATCTCAGCTGGAAACCCAACGAAACCGAAGATATCGCGGTTTCCGCATGTCAAACGCACTGTCGAGTGCAGAAAACTCCAGAAAACGTGTTTTTCGCATTCAATAGCACGAAACCAGCGATTTCGGTGATTCTGCACACCTGTAAAAGCAGAATCATGAATTTATCACTGAAAATGCATATCTCAGCTGGAAACCCAAAGATACCAAAGATATCGCAATTTCCGCATGTTAAACGCCCTGTGGAGTTCTGAAAACACCAGGAAACGTGTTTTTCGCATTCAATAGCACGAAAACAGCGATTTCGGTGATTCTGCACACTTGTAACAGCAGGATAATGAAGATTATCACTGAAAATGCATATCTCAGCTGGAAACCCAACGAAACCGAAGATATCGCAGTTTCCGCATGTCAAACGCACTGTGGAGTGCTGAAAACACCAGAAAACGTGTTTTATGCATTCAATATCACGAAAACAGCGGTTTCGGTGATTCTGCACACTTGTAACAGCAGGATAATGAAGATTATCACTGAAAATCCATATCTCAGCTGGAAACCCAACGAAACCGAAGATATTTCTGTTTCCGCATGTCAAACTCACTGCGGAGTGCTGAAAACACCAGGAAACGTGTTTTTCGCATTCAATATCACGAAACCAGCGATTTCGGTGATTCTGCACGCCTGTAACAGCAGAATCATGAATTTATCACTGAAAATGCATATCTCAGCTGGAAACCCAAAGATACCAAAGATATCGCAGTTTCCGCATGTTAAACGCCCTGTGGAGTTCTGAAAACACCAGGAAACGTGTTTTTCGCATTCAATAGCACGAAAACAGCGATTTCGGTGATTCTGCACACTTGTAACAGCAGGATAATGAAGATTATCACTGAAAATGCATATCTCAGCTGGAAACCCAACGAAACCGAAGATATCGCAGTTTC